>JANEYF010004665.1:0-359852 GCA_029963845.1 Rhamnusium bicolor | reverse complement strand
AAAATGGAAAATAACACTAAACATTGTAACATGCCTGTCAATTGAATTGAAGACACTTTGCATAAACTAAAATAGCTAAGATAAGATCAACTAAAAACATGATTCCATTTTAATTTAATAATTGATCAAAATTCCGCCCACGAACCTTCACACAATTTTCGCACCTTCAGATTAGTTCATTAGCTCTTCCAATTGAATCATGTGATAAGTTTTGAAAAGCATTTTTACTCTCTGCATACAATCTTCAATAGTTGTTAATGGGTTCTCATAAACTTTATTTTTAATAGTTCCCCAAATAAAATAATCTAAAATTGATAAATCGGGCGAGCGAGGAGGCCATAGGAAAGGTCCATTATTGGCGATCCATTGATCGTAAAAAAGTTTCTTGTAAAAAATTATTTATCAAATACGAGTTATGTGGGGAGCACCGTCGTGCTGATAAAAAATGTTTCTATGTTTGGCGACAGGTAAATTTTCTAAATAGTTATTATTCAAATTTTGTAAAATATTTAAATCTTTCACCTAAAAGAAAAAAAAACAAAAACAAAAAAATTAACTATACATATTAACAGAAGAAGAAATTTTTATAACTTACTGTTTAAATTTTCCTGATAAAATTCCAATGCCACTACTCTATCGTTCTTATGATACAGTAAACATTAAACTGCCAACTTTCTTGAAAATTTCGCTCCCTGAATACAAGAGGATTTGAGTCACTCCAATAATGCGAATTGTGTATATTAAAAAAGTCCATTTTTGGTCAATTTAGATTCATCTGACCATACAATATTTCCCAAATAAGAATCGTCGCCTACAGACCTTAATAGAATAAATTCACACAAATTTTTTCTTCTTAGGAAATCTGTTTCTTTTAATCGTTGAACCATTTGGAACGAAAACGGGTGGAATTTATGTTTAATTAAAATTCTGTAAACTGAATCCTTACATAGTCCCGATTCCAGAGCAGCTTGTCTTAATGATATCACTGGAAATGCATGAAAATATCTCAGAATTGCTATTTCTACGTTTTTATCATCAACAATAGGCTTGCCTTGACAGAGCCATATTTTTAAAATTATCCAGTATGCGTTTTACAGTGTTTGGTATCGGTTTCCCTTTTTGTGGATATCGAGTGTACTACAAATTCTTGATATTACTTTATCACATTCTCCATAAATAATAAACAAATTCAAAAAGTCTTCGTGGATGTAATTTAAACGCGGTGGCATTTTTTGATATAAGGGAATGACTGACATTACTGATTGTTTCTAATCATGGCTAATTTGATAAAGTTTTTACTAAAAATTCTTAAATTTATAAGTAAATCGCAATTATTTCAAAAAGTTGTAACTTAAACCCCCACAATGCTTATATCAGAAAAAAAAGGAATTTAATTATACATAATTTGATGTAAAAAATACAGGGTGTTCTATTTGGCTTAAGCAAATTTTTGCGGTTTGAAGTTTACAAAATGTAACGTCAAAAATGGAACACAACTGTACCAATAGTATACCAAGGTATATTATTATTGAATTTCTTTAAACTATAGAGCGTAGTTCACCTTAAGGTCTTTCTGTATGCCAAAAAGCAAATGAGTATCTTTTACACGAAGAAAGTTATAAAGGTTATTGTAAAGCATTACACTTGTCAAAATTTTTTTAAAATGTCAAATATCTCTAAAACTGCTGGGTTTAGGCATATCGTATTGCATGTTTTTGACTCAGAATTTTATGCTTTTTTTCGAAAACCCTAAAACATATGGGGTATTCCATTTATAATAAGCAAGTTGGTATCGACTTCTGGTATAACCGGAACTGCCAGATGCTTGTAATTATTTTAGTTGGATTGGCCACATTACCTTTAGTAGCTCCCTAAATTTTAAAAATTTTCTGGTGCGTACTTTTCCCTATATCGATCGATGCAGTTCCTGGTGAGACACCCTGTATAGTTAAGTCTAAATTTTACTAATGTGGTTAAAATGTCATTTTATAAGTTCTGTAATTATTACTGTTCCGAATATTTAAACTACCAAATATGTCATTTTTACTCTCCTATATCAAGTATAGGAAGTATAGTAATAATGTTTTCCTGATTACATGAAAACTATGTATTAAAGACGCTAAATACACATTTTTTATGGTGAACTGTAAAGAAAATATCCACAAACACAAAGGGGCTTCCGAACTAATTAAATTTTAAAAATAAATAAATTATCTAAACCAAATTTCTTTCCTCCCTCTATTTCAGGGTTGGTGATCGATACTATTTAAATTGTTTATTTAGCAAATTAAAAAGTGATTCCGTGATTGTATACAAGTATTTAAGAATACGAAGATTTTAGTCACCCCCAAACTATTGTACTGTTGTATAGTCTTTGGTAGTCGGAAAGTTGTTATTCAATTTCAAAGATATTTCTCCCAAAAATAATACGTGAGGGTATTACAGGTCTTAATACTTTCGTCTCTAAGATAAAATAAATTTACTTTAAAATATTCTTATTTTTACTCTTTTGTGATACTTGGCAAAATAGACTTGCTAACTTAACTTTCTAGCTGTCAAAATTATTTTTAATTATTAAAATTATTATTTTGAACATGACGGCTGTCACAATGTTGATACCAAAATTACCTACTTGGGATGTAGAGCCATACGACCAGAAATCTGCGCAAATGTGTGAGGAGAATTTGTCAACAGGCTTTGGAGTAAATTTTGCTTATTTCAAACATTTGTTGGGATACTTCACTCTTATTTCATTTTCTGTGCATATATTTATTATCTCTCTTTGTACAGGGTTATTCATTAAAAATTACCCACCCCTTATCATCGTTATTATTGCCTATAGAAAAAAAAGTTTTAAATAAAAGTCGTGTGGTTATGACTGAATTTTGTTAAAATGATATCAAAAGTAGAGTTCAGGGGATACAAAAAAAATAATATATTTTTTTAATGGGATACCCTGTATATTATTAAAGTTTTGGAATGATCCTTTGTTCCTGATATCAAAAATATACCAAATGTTACCCCTACCATATACCGTTTTTGAATTATTAAACGTAGAATATCTTAGTTAAACTAGTTACTGTAAATATGGAAAAGTTAACATTGTTAAAGTGAGCTATGAAAATGACAACTATTATATTTGATGTGACATTTCTTTAATGAAATAATCAAAATGGTTTAGAGTGAGCAAGAAAAAGTCCAAATATTTACTTGTTATATACAAAATAACAAAAATAAACGTGCAGCAAAAAGAGCATATAGGGTGTTGTATCCAAATTGTCCGACACCATCAGAAAATACGTTCAAAAATATTTACCGAAAGGTGAATAATACCTCCAGTTTTAGTAGAAAAAGACTTTTTTGAAACATTGTATTATTTTTAGAAAGTTCTGAATGTAGTATACATAATGCAGTCGATCAATTTGGTAAAAGTTATTCCAAAATCCAACGTACGTTAAAAATTAACAGCTACAGACCATATAAAATTTTACCCGTACAAGTTTTAACAGAGGCTCATAAAAGGAAAAGGCTGTACTTTTGCTTCCAGATGATTCAAAAGTCGGATGAAGATCCCGATTTTTTTTACTAAAATATTATGGACTGATGAATCATCCGTTTCTACGGCAGCAGTTTTTAATAGGAAAAATCGAAGGTCGTGGGAAAACAAGCACAACAGAAAAAGATTGGTAAAACAAATAAAAAAATCAGGAAGAAAAATTGTTGGCGTTTGGTGTGGAATTTTCAGAAAGAAAATTGTTGGGCCTATATTTTATGATTATACTTTAACTGGAGTTACCTATCTGGAAATAATTATCCCAGAAAGAGAAAATATTCTTTTGCAGAATTATCCGGAAGCCAAACGTGATGATATGATTTGGATGCAGGATGGGGCAACTCCGCATAGTGTCCGACCCGCTCGAGATCATTTGAATAATGTATTCCCAATATGGACCACCTAACAGTCCGGATTTGACCCATACATTTTTTGGGGATTTCTAAAAGACGTTGTCAATAATAATAATAATAATAATAATAATAATAATAATAGTATTCAAGTCGTTAAAGACAGGATTTGACTTGAAATAAACAATCTGAATGTAAATAATGAAGTCATTTCTGGTGCAATTATAAATATAAGAAAACGTTATCAATTATGTATTGACAATAATGGTGGACACATCGAACATCTTTTATGAGTTATCATTTATTTATATTTAAATTTCCTAAATAAATCTTTGCTATCTATTTTGTATAAATATTTGGTTTTTGTCTTCCTCACCGTAAACCGTTTTGATTATTTCATTAAACAAATGTCACTTATCAAACATAATAGTTGTCATTTTCATAGCTTACGTTAATAATGTTAACTTTTCCATATTTACAATAACTAGTTTAACTAAGATATTTTACGTTTAATAACTCAAAAACGGTATATGGTAGGGGTAACATGTGGTATATTTTTGAAATCAGGAACAAAAGATCATTCCAAAAATTTAATAATATACAAGGATACCCTGTATATTTAAAAAAATATATTATTTTTTTGTATCCCCTGAAATCTGCACGTTACTGTACTTTTGATAGCATTTTAACAAAATTCAGTCATAACCACACAACTTTTATTTAAAACTTTTTTTTCTATAGGCAATAATAACTATGATAAGGAGGTGGGTAATTTATAATGAATAACCCTATATCTTTTAGAACAATTGGTAACATTTAACATATGTTTATTTTTTGTCAATATTTTTCTGTTAAAGTATGATTTATTCATACATATTATTGATAGTTATGATAAATATTTACATTTTAATATCATTTTCAGTTTTCCTCATTTGGAAAACAATTAACTACGCCATTGTGCACAACTTTTTAGTTAATAGATTTTGTAAGCGTGCGTGCGTAAATATCAAATCAAATCAAATCAAATTTTATTTAACCCAAAGTTACAATACATTTTTTATACAGCGATAAATTAGTAAAAATATATGCACCTGATTTCATAATGAAATCGTTTTGTGCTTTAGCGGATACTATAGTATTTTACATTTGTTATGGGTTATGATTTATTTATCCTAACTAAACTAAAAAACTAGAAACTAAAAAACTAAAAAAACTAAAAAAGAAAAAAAAAACTAAAAAAAGAAAACTAAAAAACATGGTATCATTGTTACAAGCATACAAAAGCGCTTCAATTATGAAAATATTTCCTCGAATAGATTAAAATTTTGCATAACAAATATTGATAATTTTTTACAAAATAGGTTATAGTTATGAATGTTTTTTTATATTTTCAGGAATAATATTATAAATTTTTGCACCAGTGAAGTTAATAAATTTTTTTGTATAAACTTGAGTTAGGTCGTGGTATACTAAGAGCCTTGTGTTCTTTTTGTCTTGTATTGTATGTGTGATTAATTCCTATTCTCAATTCCTTGTTTTTATAAATATATTTGGCTACATTAAAAATATATAATCCATTTACACTAAATACATTACTATCTGGAAAAAAGTTGCTCTGTAGAATATCTTCGGTTTTTGAGAAGTATAAATTTAAGTATACATTTTTGAGTAATTTTTAGATTTTTTAATTGACTATTATATGTTCCGCCCCATATTATGATGCCATAGGTAAGTATAGATTCTACTAGTGATTTATATGCCATTTTTAATATATTAAATGGAAGAATATTACGTAATTTATAGAACACATAAACAAGTTTTCTTAATTTTGTGGTAAGGTATTCGGCGTGACTATTCCATTTAAAAGTTTCGTTTATTAAAAGACCTAGATATTTCACGTCTGTAGTATTATAAATTACATTTTGGCAAGTGCAGTTTATTAAGTCACATTTTGAATGATATTTTAGAGTGTCAATTCCAGGCAGCAATCTCGAACTGTTACTGAATGTAACAAACTTTGTTTTTGAGTAATTGAGGCTTAGTAGATTATTGTCCATCCAGCGTTTGAATTTATATAACCCCTTTTCACTGTTCTTAACAACGTCAGACCAATCTGTGCCATGAAATATTAATGCGGTGTCATCAGCATATGCTATGGTATCGCCACTTATATCTAATTCTAGCATATCATTTATATAAAATAAAAATAAGTGCGGACCTAAAAACTGTTCCTTGTGGAACGCCATATTTTACTACCTCTGAGCTACTTATTGTATTATGAATTTTGACGAATGCTTTTCGGTTTGATAAGTAACTTTTGAACAGATCTAATGCTAATCCTCTAATTCCATATTTTTCCATTTTGTCTAAAAGTAATTCGTGTGATATACTGTCGAAGGCTTTAGCTAGATCTAAAAATATTCCAATAACTTTCTCATTTTTATTTAGGTATTTTATTTGAAAAGTAGAATAAAGCGTCTTCCGTGGAACAGTTTTGTTTGAAACCAAATTGCTTTGGTGATATTAGTTTGTGATGAATTGAATGAGCCTGGAGTCGAGAGACCATACATTTTTCATATATTTTAACAATGTTACTAATTACTGAAATTGGTCTATAGTTATGTGTAATAAGTTTATCACCACCTTTAAATATTGGACTTATGATAGCTTGTTTTAATGAATCTGGGAATTGGCCATTTTGAAATGATAAGTTTATCAGGTGTATCAGGATACTAAGGATATTATGTTTAATTAGTTTAAGTGTCTTTGTAGTTACTTTATCTATTCCGGGAGATGAATTATTTTTCAAGTTATCAATGGTTTTTAACACTTCATTTGTGGTAACTGGTCTTAAAAATATAGAGTTTTCAATTGATTTCTTTTTATTTGAGATATTTAATGTTTCTGACAGAGGATTTGATTTTATATTATTGGCTAGATTTTCACCCACACTAGAAAAATATTTTATAAAAATTTCAGAAACTTTCTTCGCATTTGTTTCAATTTCATTATTTTGATCATATATCTGGTAGTTGTTTTTATTATTTTCTGGCATCGAGTCTTTTATTATTTGCCAAACTTTTTTTGTATTTTTGTTCGCATCAGTTAGTTTTTTTGAATAATAGTCTTGCTTCGATTTTTTTAATAATTTAGTTAAATTATTCCTATAATTTTTATATTGGTCCCATAGCTGTTTGTTATTTTTGTCGTTTATACATTTTTTTTTCATTTTGTCCCTATTTTGAATTGAAGTTATTAGTGCATTGGTGATCCAAGGTTTGATTTTTTTGTGTAATTTGATATTATTATATTGTGTACATTTATTTATATAATATGTTAACTGTTTGTTGAAATTATTATAAACTACGTTAACATTTTTTTCTTCATATACATTGTGCCATGTTTCAGTTTGTAACATGTCATTTAATTTTATATAATCTATTTTCGTTATTTGTGTAAATTCTTCAGATTTTTGTTGATTAATTTTAAGATTTTGCTTATTGATGTTAATTACTACACTATAGTGATCGGTAATAGCAGTTTCATAAATAATTGATGTAAAGTTGTGTATACCTATGTGATCAGATCCTTTTTTAACAAAAATATGATCTAAACAACTCTCCGAGTCAGTCGTAACTCTAGTATTTGAGTTTATATAAGATATATAACCATGGGAGCTTAATACATTAAGATAAGAATTAGTAGCTATCTCAGAGTTTTTTATATTAATATTAATATCACCTATCAGAATATTAATGTCAGATTTACTGTTAGTAGATAAATAGTTATCCAAATCATTTATAAAGTTTAAGACGTTAGATGCTGGAGTTCTATAGATGGCGAATATATTGTAGTTTATATTCTTTACACAAAATTGTAGTTTTGAAATGGCTACTTCTGTCAGTTTTTTATGTTCGATTATTGCGTTTAATTCATGACTTACATATGCAACCACTCCATCACTACGATTCAACTTACTTCCATTATAATATAAATTGTAATTTTTTATATTATACAGCTCAATGTTTTCTATATTCCAAGTCTCCGTCAATATTACGATATTACAAGTGAAAGTCAAAGACTCCAAGAATATCACAAATTCCTCAAAATTTTTTTGTAAGCTACGTATATTCATGTGAATAATGTTTATTCCTGTTTTTATATTATTTATTGTTAAGTTACTTAATTCAGATTGATCATTTATTACAAATTCATTTATATGATTATAATCTTCTAATTTATTTATATACTCATTTAAATCATCCATGCCTTCCTCTTTCTTTCCTTTTCTTTTCTTTTTTTTTTACACTATTTAACTATTATAAGAAATACAGTTCTTTCTTCTTTTTTTACCTATATAAGAAAAATATATGTATTTATTCATCGCAGAGTCGGCAGAATATTAGAATTATTTACCATCTAAGAGGAGTCACCATGGTTATTGTTAAGAAACTGCATAATAGCCTGGCCCTTTTAGGTAGTTGTCCCAATTATGGCAAATATGGCATATATATTTATTTTTTTTTTTCATCACATCAATCCTCTTTGAAAATTTTTGACTGAGACTGAAATCTTTCTTCCACTATGTTTGAAATGATGTGCTACAATAGGTATGTCGAAAGAAAGTTGTAGTGGCTGGGTGTGAGTTGAAAAATTGTGACCTAAAAGACGTTAACTCCCCCCCGCATCTTTAATAATTAATAATTCCCTTACAAATGGAGTGCTAGTTATATATTTTGAAGGGCGAAAGGTAGTATAATGGGAAAATTTTTTTGAGAAAAGATTTAAACAAAAAATAAGTGGGAGCGAGGTAACTTAATCCATTCCCAGAATATGACATTAGAGAATTTTCGCCTTGTAATTTCGAATTGACTAGCTGACGCTCAATTCCAGTTAGCAAGTTGCATAGAAACCACTCTAGAAAGTGTGGACAAAAGAAAGTTTAAATGTTTAAACAATGCTCTTTATATTTCGCTCAATCAGTAATTAGTTATTTTCAATTTAAAAATACCAATCCAATTAAACATTGTAACATATTTTCATGATTGAACAATTCAACGTGCTTCATTGATTCATAGTCAGATGGTCCCGCCAATATATATTAAGAAAAGAACTAATTTCATTATTGATTTTTAAACTAATTTAATTCGTTAAGTTGTCTCTATTGCCGTATATAAAAAATCAGAGCTAAAAAATATCAACTTTAAAAACATTTAACAAATATTTTTATTTTATTTTTTTTGAAACGGCGTATTCAGTTGTTGAAACCTGTAGAAGGTACTTTATTTTATTTTATTTTATTTTATTATAGCTCTATCATCTGTGTAATATATTCATTTTTTCAGTTACTCGCTCCCTACCACCATATCTTCAAAATATGCGGCATCTAGTTTATTGCATAGTTTTTCAGTAGGTATGTATCCAACAGAATTTATATTTGTATGTAAAATTAAGTAAAAATGTCTAAAAACATTTGTAGAACAATCGTGACTGTAGTAACGTTTTCTTAATTTATATTGCTTATTCGACGATTACACCTTTTAATGTTATACTGGGTGTTAGCTTAGTGATGTTGAAAACTTCAGGAGGTGATTCCATGGAGAAAAAGTTTCTAGGAACATGAGTCCGTACTTCCCTGCAGAGTTATTGCCTTTCAAAGTTAAAGTAAAATAAATGTTTTTTTGGCATATTTTGGCTTACATAGGTCATATTTCGCATGTGACCAGTAGCTTCTGGGGCTACAGCTCAATTTAATTTGTACACAATATCTATGGGTTTACAGGGAACCCCGGAAGGTTCTTCTAATATAACTTTTTTTTCATATAGACCTATTTGAAAATTGAAACAGGCATATGACAGGAATTTTTTTTTGTCTCTTGCATTTTTTTCGTTCGTAGAAGTAACATTTTTCACATAAAACGATAAAACCAAAGTACGACAGTTAATGGCCAGAAGAATGCAAGCTGGTGTAGTGGTGTAAGGTGGACAGTTCCAACATTTTATTTAGTTAATATTATTTTACAGCTATATTCTGTAAGTGTCCTTTAAATTTTAGTACACTGGATTTCCGCTAAAATTTTAGCAGGACTGTTTTAACTGTCGTTGGTATTCTGTAACTCTAATATAACAGAAAACAGTTAAATTTTTAACCAACTCTGTTTAAATTTAATGGGATCTAGTAGCATGCCTTTAAAAATTTAACAGATGTCAGACTACTTGTAAAAACTGAAAAGGTTAATGTGGAAAATTTGGTATATTTTGTTTATATTTATTAACACGACAGAAGGGAAATGTAAGTAGAATACTAGGTATAATTAATATTTATTATAAGTAAAGCTGCAAATCGTTTCTGTGTATCATGGTCGTAGAGTACAGATGTACTTACTGTCGCCAGCATTCACACTGACCGCGAAACTCTTTCTCCAGTCTAGTATATTATTAGCTTTCGAGTTGTGTACACGTTAAGTCACTTGGACGTATTGCATATTGTTTTTTGTATTTTTATTTTATTTGTTGTACTGTATTGTTGATATTAATTTAATAATAAAGCATGGCAGACGTACTCAGGGGTAGAAAACGGCCATTTGCTGACGAAGTGAATAAATTCATAGGTGAATTCCCGGATTTATTCTATGATGGTGCTAAAATAATTTGTAAAGTCTGCGAGAAAGATTTGATGTGCTGGGATAAGCGTGATTGTGGACTTCACGTAAATAGTGTACACCATAAAAATAAAAAAAATGGCGTGTCTTCGACAACACAGTATATAAACAACCATTTCGAGAGTTCTGGAATAAATACAATGCCCAGGTGAAGTTACCAAGTCGCACAACATTATGTAACTATCTACCAACTGTACACGTAGACATGGTAAATAAGATGAAATGTGAATTAGAAAATACACGGCTGTGGTTATCTGTTGATGAGACAGATTGTAAAAAAGATTCTATTTTAAATGTTATAGTACGAGTACTGGACCGACAGTTCCACTGTTACTAGCTAGCAAAAGACTAAGTCAGTGCACTAGTGAAACAATTACCAGAGTGGTGCTGGAGACGTTAGAAAAATTTGAACTGTCATAAAGTCAAGTGTTGATGTTTGTGACTGATGGCGCCGTGACAATGCGTTCGGTATGCCATTCTTTGCAAGAACAAGGTTGTACGTTTATACATGTTACGTGTAAAGTGCATGCTTTACATCTTGTGGCAGAAACTATTCGAAAAGGTTTTCCAGAGGTGGATGCATTAATAGCAAGCACAAAAAAAGTGTTTCTTAAATCTCCTAAAAGTCTCAGTGCATTTCATAGCAAGTGTCCCGGTATTCCTGAACCACCACAGCCGATTCTTACACGTTGGGGAACATGGTTGCAAGCAGCTTTTTATTATGCTGAATATTTCCAACAAATAAAAGCTGTGATACTACAATTCAATCCAGATGAGGCTGCAGCTATTAAGAAAAGCCAGACAAAATTCGAAGATATTTTCATTGAAACATCTTTAAAAAATATTGCGAAGAACTATAAACCATTACATGAAAGCATAAAAAAAATTAGAAAGCAGTGCGTTGTCGTTAGCGGAATCACTGCAAATAGTGGACGAAATAAATCTACTGCCACACGCTATAGGTGACGCAACAAATGAGCGCGTTAAAGAAAAGTTTGCAAGTGTGTTAAATAAAAACACCGGTTTTACCAAATTAAGACAAATATGTGATGGTGCAGCCCCAGATCCGTTAAGTGCGTTCAAAGCTATTTTACATATGCGTGTATTACATCAGTAGATATCGAACGGTCGTTTTCAAATTATAAGAATATATTTTCACCCAAGCGAACATCACTCATGGAGACAACCGTACAAACATACCTGATGCTGCAAAATGGCTACACATCTTCTCTAGTTTGTGATAAGCAAGCTAGTTCATCAAGCTAGTTAAGAGGGTAAGTTTTACATACATTGTTATAAATTGTAACAGTTTATTGTTTCTCGTATTAGTTAATTTCGCGTACGCCACTCTCCCACGGAACATTTTTGACAGCCCTAATTATAAGTTAGTAGCTAATTATATAGAATTTGTAATAATGGATACAGCGGAAAAAAGTTGTGGTTAGTAGTGGTTACAAAAAAACTTTTTCAGAAATGCTTTAAAGGTACATACCTTTAAAAATTAGCTCTCCAAGAAGTTAGACATTTCTCTAAATGTATAAAAATAATATGGGAGAAGGCTTTCAAACCAGAATATTTAGTGTGTGGATTCAGGATTTAGGATTTTCCCAGTTGACTTTTACAAATTTCCAGAAGAAGCATATGATGCGAAAATTGAACAAGCTTAATCGAGAAAATAAAGAATACTGGTACAATCAGAGAGCAAATAATTCAAGAACCAGCAGATAATATGGAGCTATCCAGAAAATATTTTTACTTATAGGTATAAGAAATGCCTTTTGAGTTTCTTGTGCAATTTTACAATTTTTACTTGTTAATAAATATATGTTTGTTATTTTTGGAAATAAATGTTAAATTTTTTATTGGGTCTTTTGATTTTAGAGGTGATTTTGAACCTATAATAACTTTGTTATTTAAAATCTTGGCTAAGTGAATGAATTTTTTGAGCGAAATTTCGACGATTTTAATTGTAGACATCTGCAACTTGTCCACAATAACCTTATAGTGTAACCAATTACATTTTACATGCGTTTAATGCATTTTCTATAATTACCCCCTGGGGAAAGGGTGGACATGCTAAATAAAAATATATATATATATAAGTATTTTTGTTTAAATTAACAGTAACAAATTGGCGTCTTTTTAGTCCAAAAATCGAAACAGCTTAAGTAATGCTATATACGCCCAAAATTAATTTCAAGCCTTTATAAAAATGTAATGGATTTGTCTACAATACTTCCTTTGTCCACTATTACACACTTCTCCCTTATTTCTTATGACAAAATAATGTTACACTATTGCATTCTTTCTAAAATACTGTTTTACTTTCTAAAGACAGAACTAAACTATGACAGAACTGCAAAAATTTCTAACAATTTTAACCTTAAATAAAACATGTGATTAACTTTTTTTCATATCTTCTTCCCTTCTGATGGGGCCACTGCATATAAGAATCTATCACAGACATAAGTAAAATACTAACTTCATACAACTGAATTACCGGGTCCATCATAATTCCGCTAAAATTTGCCACTACAAAATAGAAAACACTGAAAATATATTTAACAGTCCGGTAAAATAAATTTTTAACAGTTTGTTAAAAATTTAGCGGATAATTACAGAATGCAGTTGTTAGTCAATTAAAAATTAGGAAAGATAATCACAATTATTTTTATTTTTCTTTAATTTTGGAGGACTATAACTCTGCAAGGAAGCATTCCCAGCCCCATGTTCATAGGAACTTTTTTCTTCAAGGAAACACCTCCTGAAGTTTTAGACATCACTTAGAAAACACCTTGTATATTAAAAACAGTATGGGACATATTAGGCAACCCAGGACGGTTCCGATTGTGATATTCTGAAAATACAGTTATAAAACTGGCAGTTGTATTTATCTAACAAAATCATTTTGAGATTTTAATGGCATTTGTACCCCAGGTATTTATACACTAAAGTTTTGGCCCAGAGGAAATTTGTGTCTTTTTGTATGTCTAATTGACGATTATTTTTATTTTTGTAGATATTTTTTTCCGTGGATTTTAAATAATACACATATGGTTTTATCGTAATTGACGGTGAGCCTGTTATTGTAACACCAAATATTAAAGTTATCAAGGACTGTATTAATGTCTTCCAGCTCTTCAAGACTCCTGGCCGAAACAATTATTGAAGTGTCGTCTGCATAAATAAATTTTTTTTTCGTATTTTATATACTCATTCAAGTTATTTATGAATAGTAAGAATATCAGAGGACCTAGTGTACACTGCCCTGAGGGGGTTCCTATTGATATATTATATTTATCCGACAGAGCATTCCCGTTTTTTACAAGAATTCTCCTATCCGTCAAATAAGATATTAACCATTTATTAACCTTTCCTGAATTCCAATTTTTTCCAACTTCTCTACAGCAAATGGTATATACAAAGTGTCAACGGCATTCGACAAATTAAAGAATAAACCCATTACATATTCTTTTGAATCTAATTTTTCATATACCGTTTGAACCAAGTCCGTTGCTGCTGTTTCTGTAGAAAAACTACCCCTGAATCCATGCTGAGAGTTTGTTAGTATATGGTATTTTTCAAGGAATTTAGTTATTCGTTTCGCCATTGTTTTTTTTTATAATTTTAGAGAACGCGCTTAAAAATGAGAGGGGTCTATACTTTTTTAACATCGTTAATATCACCTTTTTTAAAAACTGGGATAATTAGGACGGTTGTTAATTTTTGCGGAAAAACACCAAGAACAACAGACTTATTTATTATAAAGGCGAGGCATATTGCAAACTCGTCGTCGCATTCTTTAATTAATTTAATCGGAACTTCGTCTATACCGGTAGATTTTTTATTAGCAAGATCTAGTATGACATCCTTTACCTCCTGTACAATAATTGGTTCAAAGAATATCGTGTTAAGATTTTCACGCTTGGTGGTAGTACATTTATTAGATAAATTAGTAAAATGGGATTCAAGTTTTGTTTTTATATTATTGGAAAAATGATTAGCAAAAACATTTGTAACTGCTTTAGAGTCCATGACGACGGTGTTATTATGGTTTAGTGTGATATTTCCCCTGATTTGTTTATTTCTGTTCAAATTTAAATTTACTATATTTTATAAGGTTTTTGTTTTGTTTGTAGATAATTCGATTTTGTTTTTATTATACAATTGTTTTTCTTTTTTTCAGATTCATTTCATATTGTTTCTTTTTATTTTTATATAGAGTATTTAGATTTTCGTTATTAAGTTATTTTCTTGAGTAATTTAAGTTTTTTAGACATGTAGACTCCTCTTTTAAATCTGTCGAAAAAAATAAATGTCTTGGCCTTTAAATTTTCCGTTACTTTTTTATTAAGAATGACAGGGAAGGCAGTTTCGAAACTATATCAAAGTGGGACCAAAATACATCTAAATAGTCGTATATGTTAAGTAGAATATCAAAATTGGCCAATAAGTCTAAATGTGTATCTCTAAAAGTGAACTTGAAATTTTGTATGTTAGTAAGACTAATATCTCTATATCTAGTAGTTGGTTCTCTGTTTTGCCGATTGCTTTGTTCATCAAAATTTGAGCCTAATAATTGTGCAGAGTGGTCTGATATGCTGGGATTGTGATATGCCAAGAGAGCTAGTTACAATCCTGGTTGGTTGATTTATTAGATATGTAAGATCAAAACTCCTTAACAAGTCATGTAGCATGCTATTCTCTACACTTCTCTTTAATTTATTTACGTTTAAATCACCATATTATAGATAGTCGTGTATTTTTTTTGTTACGATTTGTAGAAGTTTAGTGAGTTGTTTGATGAATACATTATAGTTTGTGACGCAATCTTCTGTTCTTCACACGAGCAGAAGTGTCACTTTGACGCCCAACACTACGGTGGTGCTCACGGTACGGATATCTCGGGCGCCAGTTTCTGTTTAGAGTGCAGAAACACCACTTTACTCTATCGGCGGGACGATAGAGGCCGGGCAACTACAGTGAAGAAACGGATAAGCCAGGAGTCGGGAAAAGGTAACTTACACACTACAGTTAATGAAACGACTCTCATTCAATATATTTACATTTATTCTACACACTAATTATTATTTACACCATATATACATCTTAGTAACTAGCCTACGGCTTTACGCTTGCGGACTCCACGGATGGGGCGGTCGCGTTTTACAAACTCTAAACAATTTCCGGAAAATACACACCAGCCAAGTAATACTTTTTATTTACCAAACCTTTATTTATCAAACCTTGATACCTACTTCCGTATCCTGGGTTGCTTCCTCTCTGGATTTACGGAGCGGTCGGTGTCGGCACGTCTGATAGGTACGGGCGGTAGTAACGGACTCCTGCTGACGCTCTGAAAAATCCTCAAGCTACTAAACTTATGCGCGGAATATGGCAACTACGTCACCTTTTACGGAGAAAAATTCGGCATTAAATTTATATACCTATATACCTCTATACTCACAACGAGATTACTTACTATGCTGGTCGGCGTGGTTCTTCGGGCAGCGGCCAGACGGAAACTAACTTGTTTGTTTTCAATCTCGGAGTCCTTTATTTTTGATCGGGCACAGGAGTGCCGGGGACAATATGCGCGATTCGCGTTTCGCGATTTACGTACTGTCTCCGAGCTGCAGACATATTTGAATTGCTTATACAAACGGATTACTACTACCTATCTTATAAATATTAATTATACTATTATTAATGAGCACTTACAATACCACTATTAAGGGCGCGGTACTAAAATATTTAAAATATCTTTTGAATCAAGCAAATAGCACCTAGTTATATATTTTAATTCTATAAAATAATCACTTCGTTACAAGTTACCATTTGGTGATCTGTATAAAACTACTATGCATGTCTTTTTTATTAAAACATACAGCAGAGCATTCGAAGGATAGATCTACATATAGTTTGTTTAATGTTTGAATCGATTTACAACAGCTATTTACATATTTATATTCGTTTTTTACAAAGACTGCATTGCCACCATGAATATGTGCCTGCCTACAATAATTAGAAACAATTTTATAACCTTCAATATGTACCAAATTTTTTTCTTGAGTTAACCAGTGTTCACTGATGCAAAAAAAATATTTGGTGTAAGTCAGATGTGAAATGTTGTAGCATATTTACCTTGTTTGCTAGGCACTGTATATTAATATGTAGTAAATACCACATGGTTTAGATATGTCCATCTTGTCCTTGAAGGAGAAAAAACTGATTTGGAAGTAACTTTTTCACTATTTACTTGTTGAGTTTCTAATATTTGGCAGAAAAGTTCCCTCTTTCTCACCCAGTGAGTACTTAATAATTGTTTTTATAACTGTTTTCTTGTTTGAAATTAATTTAGAGGACTTTCGTATGCTGTGCATTATACTACTGCAAAGTTTGTATTTGGTTTGTTTAACTTTGGGTATGAATTTAATTGATCTATTTTTGTTTCTACAGCAATACTTATCTAAGTATTTTACTATTATGTCATTTATTCTATGGCCCTCAAGTTTGTTACATTCGGATAGTAAAAATAGATTTGTTAGCTTACTTAATGGTAATAAGCATTTTAAAGCAGAATGTATTTAAATCTATATATTATGTACAAATTTAGTGTTAGTGATTGCACTACAGATGTTGAAAATGATATTTTCATGTAAGCGGCTCCTTTCATCCCCTTCTGCATCTAATACATATTTAATGAAAATGAATTTTTATTAACACAATAGTACATTTGTGTGTGCCTTGGGGAACATGGCTAGCGACAGTTGAATACTATCATCAACATTTTCAAAGAATAAAAACTTTTATTCTGCAGCTAAAAGACAACCCTCAAAATATGTATATCAACAATCCTGAGGTAGAGACGGCGATACCTACATGTGATTCATCACAATTATACCGTGGTATTGGACAGTATTTGACGATTAGAAAATTTCTTATTGTTATTAGAAGTTTTTAAATCTCATTCATAATGTAGAAAATGAATTAAAAACTCTAAAGATAAAAGATGCCCCGATATGTGAGCGAGTGAGTGGGGCAATAACATTTTAAAAACGAATGCAGAATATGAAAAGTTATTTTTTAATCGGTATCACAATGAGAAACATCCTGCAAGCGATTTGGAAAGTTTCAAGGTTGCAAATATAAAAATATTCAGTAGATGTTGAAATATCATTTTTGCTTTACACAAGTCGATTTACCCCACGAAGGAGGCATTTTTCAACAGAAAACATAGAAACTGTGTTACTCATGCGAATGTTTGCTAGTGTGCAATCTCAGCCATTGTCCTCGATACGTGACATATAAAAGGTAAGCAGTTTTATACCTGTAGGAAATATGTAGTTCTTTTTATTTATCATCTGCGACAATCGAAATATGCCTGCCTTCTGCCTTTATTGCAGAAAGTTGATAAATATGTCAGTATTTGCATTAAATGAATCATATTTTGCAGAAAATGTTCACGAAGTTTCGCAGATTAAAAATTACAATTTTGTTACTGGCTTGGAACGTAAGAGAATATGACAAATTGTTTTGTGTATGGAAATAAAAAATAAATATATTTTATTTCGTTACATAATAATTAGTGTAAATAACAAAAAAATATATTCTTTATCGAATTTAATTAGTAAATATTTTAAACCATAAAATTAGTAGCTCGTTTTATTTTATTGATATCAATTTAATTGAACCGCAGTGTTACATAATCGATAATAAATTATTCAGAACAATATTTCTACAAAATCCAGAGTGCATTCGACCCCTTCACTTCTTGTTTCATTGAGTGTGATGTATAATTAATTATTATTGTATTAATTTATATATCATACATAAACCACATTAACTGTAGCTGGAAGCAAACCAATTATAAAACGAATTTTATTTACATGGAAGGACATCTAGAAACTTAAACTTTAGACTGGGATTTCGCAGAGTGAGTAAAAAGTAGGGCATTTACATATTTTTGGTTCCTATATAGATCTTGAAAAAATCAAATTTCGCGTCGCCCTTTAAGAGCCCTTTAACACATTTAAATCAGTTTCCAAGATTTAGGTGAAACGCATTTAAATTTGTGTTACATATAGGTACTGGACAAATAACATGTAGTAAAAGATATATTTATAGTTTTCGTCAATTTCCTGTAGAACGCAATTATTTGTGATTTTTTTTTAGAATGTTTTAACAGGAAACTTATTAATATTTTTACGTATAACTTTTACAGTTTATGTTTAAAAAGTTGTTTTATAATTATGGCAAATATATTCTTAATAGATACAATATTAAACATAACAGTTTAAGAATTATTCCCATTTGTCCAAGTAACCATCTATTCTACATCTAATTTAAATCTTGTATGCTCACGCCCTCAAGTAGCATTTTATCTAGGATCATTCTAAATCTGGAAGTTTTATTTTAACTGATACGGCGAATACGATTTTTTAAAATATCACTGTTTTAAGAGCCCTATAAATGGTTCTTAAGATACAGTGAGAAATTCATTTCCAAATCCATATGGACGCGTTTTTCGAAGTATATTATAGCCAGTTTAATGGGTGACAACTTGAGGACAAATCTTTTTTTCGCAATTTGTAAAATCTACCATGTCACTTACAGCTTTGGGTACAACCTCAAAGAGAAGGGCCCAGGGCATATACAGTAACAGCACGCGTACTAGGAACTTCGTTCGACTTCGATAAGCCAGTAAAAGCACCTGTGCTACGTGGACATGCTCGAAAAGAGCACGCCCACTAGTATAGGTCAGAGTAGAGATGCACATAATAATGAATAAATCGATCTTTTGTATCAAATTAAATATTGGATAATAAGTATCGATTTAGCTCAAAGATCGAACAAGAATGTCGATGTTTTTACATATTTACTTAATAATTAGAAGAAAATTAAACAATCTGAAATAAACATAAACGATATTCAGAACATAAATGAAACGAACTATTAACTAAATTAATAAATTAGTAAATAATGTATTTAAGGAATAAACAAAATAACAATAATAATAAATAATGTAGGTATATTATGGCAAAAATAAAAGTTTTATAGTTGCCAATATGTTTTACCAACACTATCGTCATTTGTCGTACGTGATTGTGCTTCAATATTCGCCAAACCTCTTTCAATACTTTTCAATCTATCTCTCCGAACATCAACATTCCCTCAATACTGGAAGCAGTCCAAAATCATACCTGTCTTTAAAAAAAGGAGATCGAACTCTTATAACTAATTATCGCCCTATTGTAATTTTAAACAACTTTGCTAAAGTTCTTGAAATGTTATTATATGATAATATATTTCCACATGTAAAACATCAACTCTCAGATTCACAACATGGCTTTTTTAAAGGTCGATCTACAACAACTAATCTTTTCTGTTTGACGGAATATTTATCTGAAGCAATTGATGATGGTAGTCAAGTCGACATAATCTATACAGACTTCTCTAAAGCCTTCGATAAGCTAGATCATAATTTACTCCTGCAAAAATTACACATTTTTGGATTTTCAAATCAGCTTGTTGAGTACTTCTCATCATACCTCGAGAACAGATCACAATATGTACAATACTGTGGACACAAATCCGTCGAGGTTCTACCAACGTCAGGTGTCCCGCAGGGGTCGAATTTAGGACCACTTTTATTTAATATTTTCATTAATGACATTGTATCTGATATTACCGTAAATTGTCTACTGTATGCTGATGACCTAAAACTGTTCTGTAGAGTTTCGAGCTCTGAGGAGTGCGAGATGTTGCAGAAAAACTTGAACGTAATTTATAATTGGTCTATAGGAAACAAATTACCCCTTAATCCTTCAAAATGTAACGTTTTATCTATAACAACAAAAACAAATATTATACCATACCAATATACGCTAGAACACAATATACTTTCTAGACCGGAGACTTTCACTGACTTAGGAGTAATATTTGATAAAAAACTAACATTTACGAATCATATTAATCATGTAATTAATAGATCGTACAAATCTTTGGGTTTTCTCATCAGAAACACTCATCATTTCAACAATGCTACTAGCCTCAAGCTACTCTATAATTCTATCGTTAGATCAACCTTAGAGTATGCCTCAATAGTATGGTCGCCGCACTATAAAGTACATATAGATAACTTAGAGAACATACAGCGAAGATTTCTGAAATACTCCACTTATAAAATTGAAGGGTCATATCCGCCTATTGGTTATTCCCAGTCGGAACTTCTGTCAAGGTTCTCACTGAGATCGTTAGAAGATCGACGCAAAGTCTCTTACTTGGTTTTTCTTTACAAATTGATACACAATGTGATAAACAGCTCCCATATTCTTAACATGCTCCCGTTTCATGCCCACCGAGTAGCTTCGCGTCAAACACAATTATTTATTTTAGCAAATCCAAGAACAAACTCAAAAAAATTCTCTCCATTACAAGTCATGTGTAACATATACAATAACATACATGATCGCGTCGACATATTCAACTGCAACATTGCCTCAATAAAATCATGCATGTACAACCCCTGATTCGGAACTTCTTCCGGAAGAATTTCAAGACATACAATGTTTTGTATTATTTATTCGTATAATATGTGTAATTAACTATTTATACTATACTTATACTTACTACTTTTGTATATTCTTTTTTTTTTTTTGTTGTTGTGTTTTCTTTTATCCATATTATCTTTGTATTCCCTTTTGTCTTCTGTATGATGTTTAAGTACCTTAGCTAAGTCTCTACTGTATTTATTTTTTTTTTGTTGTAACCTAGTATTCCTATTCTGTAATTGGGTCTGAGGACCTGTTGGATAGTGTACCAAATAAAATAAAAAAAAAATAAAATAAAAAACTATGCAAAAATAGAAGCTGTGACAAATTTCTATGTTTTAAATGGTTTTACATTTGGATTAAGGTTTGACCCGCCTTAGAAGAAAGCTGTGTATCAGTGGATGGCAGACAAAGCGCAATATATCGAAAAAAATACAAATAAAGCTGGTAAAAGCACTAAAGGATTCACAAATAAAATACGCTCACCAAATGCGTTAAAGAAAATAAGGGTTTTGGCTCCAATAAATCCAAGAAGTAATTTAGTCTTTATACAGAATTATGTCTGTAACATTATGTTAAATGCTGACAATAGAATTAAAAAATAGCGAACATTTGGTGCGTTACTTTATCATAAGCACAGGGTTATGATAAAGTAACGAAAGTAACGTAAATCATCAGGATATACTTATCACTCACTATGTCTGTCTTTCTTAGTCTGCTTTAGCCAACAAGACTGAGTAGTTGTTTCCTATAAGTCTGACGGGTAGTTCCTATAAGTCTGACTGACCACCAGAGGATAAGCTTATCACTCACTATGTCCGTCTTGCTTAGTCTGCTTTAGGCTAGCCTGGTTTGCTATTATTATTTGTCTTTTCCATTACTTATGGCATACTGACGAGAACATAACAAGTTCAAAACCGGTCTTTGTCTAGTGAAGAATTGACAAATGATTTTACCTACCAAACAAGACTTGCAGATTTAATTCAATGCAGGTCGGGGCTCTTGTCCGCTGAGTAGTTGTTTCCTATAAGTGTTATTCAGTATTATAGAGTAGTAAACGCAAGAGTTTATTTTTTTATGGAAAATTATATCATATTTGTCAGCATAGAGAAATATGCCGATCCTGTATTTTTTCGAGATTTCTTTGAAGTTTCTGAGAGTCAGTTATAGGGTTTACAACAAAAACAATTTGCTATCTGCATACAACAAGATACTAACAATAATTAGGCTAGTCACAATATCATTAATAATAAATAATGGTATACCTCAGGGATCCACTTTAAGTGTAATGCTATTCGATATAGCAGTCAATAGCATAGTTGAGAGTATAGAGCCTCCTGTGCAAAAATGCATGTATGTAGACGACTTAGCTATATTTTACAGTGCACACACTATCGAGGAGATAGAGGAAAAACTCGAACACAACATCAATAAAGTTTTAAGAGAAGCAGAACAATCTGGTTTTAAGTTTTCCAATACCAAAACCAAAGCAATACATTTTTGTCGTTTGCGAAAACCCCATGATAATCCACGAATACAAATTTTGGATACGCCAACAGAATTTGTAGATTCATATAAATTCTTGGGAATCATCTTGGATAGAAAGCTTTACTGGGGTCCTCAAATTGATAACCTCATAATAAAATGTAAACATATTATTAACATCATCAGGGCTCTATCCAGTCTCAACTGGGGCTGTGATAGAGATACCCTGATTAAACTGTACAAAACCCTTTTGCTGCCAAGAATTGATTATGGATGTATTATTTATGGTGCGGCTCGAAAGAGTAAATTAAGAAAATTGGACACAATTCAAGGTAATGCCCTAAGACTCGCATTAGGAGCTTTCCGCACCAGTCACTAAACTGTGAAGCCAGTGTTCCACCTTTGTCTATTAGAAGACGCCAATTTCTTCTAACCTATGCAGTGAATGTGTGGTCCCAACCAGAGCATATGAACTATGATATATTGTTTAACGAATCCAACAGAGATATTTATGAAGGCCGCCATACTATCACTAAACCGGTTAGCGTAAGACTAGAAGAGACACTAAGATCGTTATCTACCTGAATTATTTACCTGAAATGTATAGTAGGGTTCCAAGTGAAACACCTCCTTGGATGATGGCACATCTGGAAATAAATTTCGACTACAGTATATTCAAAAAATCGGAAACAAATAAATACTTACTCCTCTATACCTTTTGGTAGATATTAGAAAAACACCCAGGAAATCAGATAATCTACACAGATGGATCAAAAACGGATCATGGTGTGGGGAGTGCGTTTTCTATTTTGGGTAGATGTTTTTTCATGGACACTCCCACATTATACGTGCATATTTATGGCTGAACTATACGCAATTTGGCAAGCTTTGCAATATGTAGATAATGCTGTAGATAATAATACACTCATATGCTCTGATTCCTTAAGCTCACTACAAGCCATCTCAAATTCTTACAGCTTGGATCCTCTTGTTCAAAAAATTATATCTCTAGTGAATAAATTAAAAAACGACTCCAAAAACATATATTTTGTATGGGTCCCAAGTCACACTGGAATTCGAGGAAATGAGCTTGCAGATCAAGCAGCACGAGAAGCTACCGAAAAAGATGTTGCTGAAGATATCTCTGTACATCACAGTGACATGAAAAATTATGTCAAAAGTAATTATGGAAAGCTGGCAGGATGATTAGTCTCGAAGCGATACACGCCTCAAAATGACAAAACCCAATGTTAGTGAACGAATTTTTCCAATAATGTTGAAAAGAAGAGAACAGGTGGCAATTACTCGACTAAGAATTGGTCATACGCGACTTACAAGTTCATTTATGCTGTTAGGTACCAGACAACCTAGATGCGAAGTATGTCATACTTATTTGACTGTTAGCCATGTAGTTTTATTTTGCCAGAAGTATTTGGAAGTACGACAAAGAATTGGAATGTCCAATGAACTTAGTATATCTATGTCTAAACAATGATGGTAGAAATATGAAAAAACTGGTAAAATTTCTGCATGAATCAGGATTGTTGAAGAATATAAGATAAATATTTTAAAACTAGTGACAGCGGCTAATAACCTCGGCAGTTGATGCCGCTAAAAAAAAAATAAATAAATAAATAAACAATGCAAACAACGGAGGACTCAAGATGAAGTTCTGAGGTATCCCCGAAGTTGCAGCAACTTTAGTTTTCCACGGTATTCTTCATAATTTACTTTCTGATTAAGAGTAGTAAGTAACAAGTAACTGTGAATATCACGCAGTTAGAAACTATAATGTACAAGCTGTTGAATGAATTGCATTATTTACCGGATCATTAAAATAGTGCAAACATGTTTTAAACAATTAAACAATTTAAAAAAATAGGTATTCTTTATTATTGGCTTTAAGTCCCTTGGCTGAAATGTGAAATTTGTGCATTATGACGATGATTTTAGGATTAGGAAAATTTATTTTTAAATTTATTTATTTCACAGAAATAAAAATGTAACATACTAAAATTTGGTACAATGATTGTCTCGAAACTGTGCGTGTTCCTTTTTCTGTAATTTTATCTGGAACAACAGTAATTAAACGTTATGTAAACAAAACAAATGTTACATCAAATAGGGTCGTTATCATTACTCACGTGTATGGTAATTAATAATGTTTATGTTATTTAACTGATTGTTCGTGAAATTTAAACGGAATACAAATATTCTTAAAGAAGGGCCAAGCTCTTTCGTAAAATTTTCTAAATGATTTTATCGCAACAGCTCTTTACAGACATGAAAATATTTTATAGTCATGTAGGTTTTTTCAATGATTTAAGAAATTTATCCACTTAATATTCTGCAGTACATAAAAAGAGCCATTTTAATTACGGCTCGTGATCTACCTATATACCTACATTATTTGTTATGTCACAAAAGAATTGCAAGTCTTAAGCTACATGGCTATTGATTTGTTATGAAATATTATTAGTCAATAACGTAACAAGTAAACGTTGAATTTTCTGAAAAAATCTGCCTTATCTAATTGACCTCTAACAAAGCTTTTTTATTTCCTTATACACAGGGTGTTGCATGAAGTACTGCACAAACTCAAGGTGCATGCTCCTTAGGTCATTTTAAGTAGAAAATGTCCCATAAACATGAGTCTAATTTTCGACGGCTATCCAGCTGTAGACGTTTAAAATTTAGAAATTATTACACATGCTATCGAATTGTAAACTTTTGTCAATAGACCTTTCAAAAAATTGTGGACTTAGTGTAGTGTGTGCTTTCACATTTGTACATGGTTTTCAACTTTACTGTAAAAAAATATGTATGTGCAATTTCCAAATGAAGAGTATGCCCGATATGAGCCCGATAAATGCAAAACTCTGCGTTTTCATCTTATGTCAATTTAAGATAAACATATAAAACTAGTGTCGCAGTTACAGTAAGTTTTGTAAGCTTCTAAAGTGTCCTGGTAGGTTGCTTTGCCTACCGAGAAGTTTAAGACTGAGTATATACCTTCCAGATGGCGTAATTGTTTAGTATTATACCATCCAAAAATTCACTTACCAAGTTTTGCGTCTCGCTCAATTTTTTACACAGTTATGCTGCAACTCGTTTAACTTTATGAATTTCACATCAAAACATAAAAAATAATTTTTTACGTTTTCAAAAGTTTTATTCACACACACAAAAATAAAGACTCTATTTAATAGTATAAAAAAACATTTATATTTTTAAATCATTTATATTTTTAATTAAAAATATTTTGAATCATTTTTATATTCGCATTTGAACTTCTTCATCAGTATAGTAATCATCTTCTACTACTTCTTCGTCAGGGACACGGTGATTTACATCGCTGTAATCAATAATTTTATAAAACTGTAGCTCAGGAATTTCCCTCCATTCCGTTCCTTAAGCCAGCATAGACATCATGGTGGTGTTTTTGTTCTGCCCTCCGCACCCATCAGCAAAGAACAGAGCCTTCGGTATGTTTTCTGCAAACTCATGTTTTACTAAAGCATTATGAATTTTTATAGATGCTATTGCATTAGAATTTTTTGCATGTTCGGACTCCAACCACACGTATGAACTGACATTCTGAGGCGACAGTCTAGTTTTTGAATTTCCATTGACAACCGTACAGTTGTACAAGTTTATTTGTTGCGCAAAATAAGCTGACTGGTCGGGTAACTTTGGAAGGGCCAAATTCTTTTGGCAGTCAAAAGAAAAATTCTCTGAATTTTTTGTGTTCAGTCTTGAGTAAATTATAGAAAGCTTTGGCTTTCAAAGTGTGAATCCTTTGTTCAGTAAGGACCTTAACCTTCTCTACATCAGAAACACCTTTTTTTAAACATTTCTTTTGTTCGCAGACACGTAGAACATACATCAGTAAGTGGTGTACCAAAGACCAAATTATAATTTTTGTTTAAGTAGTTTCTGAAGTAAGAAAGTTTAACAGATAACTGTGGGTTTATTTCGCAGAACATTCTGTAAAGTTTTGTAAAATTCAGCTCACATGGCAAGTATAACCTGGTTCATGACTGACTTCGTCGATAGTGAGATTCCATGCATTTTATTCCTTCAATAAAAGTTTTGATAGCCAGCTTTTCAAGCTCCTTTTTTACCTTTATTGCTATCTCCCCCACGTCTTTCTTTTGGTATTTCACAGTTGCGATGAAAATTTCGCACTATTCGTTCGATTCTATCTGCACTTAATAATGTTATGCCTAGAAAAGCTTTTTGCACACTCTTAGCCGGTTGCCATGTTTAGTTGGGACGTGGTACTTTATGGAAACAGAATTTAAATTCTTCGTTGGTCTTTTAGGTTTTACTCCTTCGCAAAATTTGAGTATAAAGATGTCTTGCTTCAGTTTATCGGTGGCGGAATAAAGCATTCCATGAAACTGCTTTATATCTTTCAATTTAAGTTGTTTGCATAAGTAGGTTGCTCGTATCTTGTGAACGCAAGTGGGATATTGAGGCAGGTTTTTGGGTTTATGTCTAAAACAGATAAACTGTAAATTCCAAGAAAAAAAATGCAGAATCTAAGAGAGTTACCTTAAATTTTTCAATCTAACCCTCGCCCACTGCTCTTTTTGAATTAGACGTTTCCTTGTTTTTCCAATTGCACAAGGCACTATCAATGTTTCTAAATCTATTACACTATCAGATATAATTATTTTCCGGTTTTTTATTAATAATAATTTACTATTATCAAAAAAGGTTTGGCATACACGAGTTTACAGTATACAAGAACATGAATAACTAAAGAAGTTAAATTTATTAGCTGCTTTGCAATTCGCTGGTTGTAACATATGATGCGATCATATGTGCTAATTCTGTGCTGGGATTGGTTAAAATAAAAACACCTAGTTTTGCATATGAAGTCAGGGAATTTACACCAAGTTTTGCATCTCACATCAATTTTCAAATGCTTATAACTATTAATTTACAGATTTTTGCGTCTCTTTGACTGTTCCTATAGATTTCCCTATAAAATTCGCCCCAGGAACCACCAAAAACTCGATTTTTAGATTTTTTGTCATTTACAGTTTTGCGTTTAGCGGGCTCACATTATGTATGTATATTTATGGATTTTGTGTTTGAAATGGGCGAGCTACTTGTCGGGAGTATCAACGACGAATTCCGAACAGAAAGGTACCAAATCGGAAGCCTTCACTTCTGTGTCTCAATATGCATGAAAATACTATTCATTTCCAACAGTTTCCGCTAGATCTGAACATCCTCTGCAGCAACATATAGATGAACAAGAAAACATTTCTCAAATAATTAATTGTATTTCAGTAGAATAATTTCTATACGTACTTATTGTAGAGTATGGCTAATATTACATGCTGAACTGTTATATCACTTACACATAAAATTGGTTCATTAACACCTACAACCTGAACTGACCTGAAGACAATCGTTTGCTATTAAATTTTTGTCCGCGCACAATCCAGATCCTTAACTAGGTATGTACATTTTATTTACCGATGTGTCGCAATTTAATCGAGATGGAGTGAACAATACGCGCACCATTTGTGGTCTGATGAAAATTCACATAATGCTACAAAAGAGATTAACTTTCAACGACGATTCTCGATCAATGTATGGTGTGGTATGATTGATGATAAAATTGTTGGGCATTTCTTTTGGAAAACATTTTACAGGAGAAGTACAAGATGATATTAAGGACGTCTGCCAGCAAGTGAGAAATGACTCTGAAGTTCTACATGAGACTACTCGGTCCATTTTAAATTGCACTGTACGGAGTATCAATGCTGAGAGGGATCATTTTGAACGGATGATAATTTATAAGTTGTTTTGTTAGTTTTTGTTTTATTATTTTCTGTTTTCTGTTATTTCTGACAATGAAACATTGCAAAATCTTGTGCAGTTGCTTCAAAACTTTAAAAGCCTATAGCGTCGCGGATTAGATCCATGTTCATGGGACATTTTTAACTTAAAAATACCTGAGGAGCGTGCTGCTTGAGTTTGTACGGTACCTCATGCAACACCCTGTATATACTCCTGACCATTCAATTTGTTAGTTTTAAAATATATTATTTATTCAATTTAATTTGGCATCAAGTACTTTATTATCCTGAATTATTTTCCATGCCTTTCATATTTTACTCATTAATTTTCATTATAACACAATACAGGGTGTTAGAAGTATTGGTGTCATTATTTTAGCAGGTGATATATTTGACTAAAAGTAACAAAAAAAGTCTTATACATATAGGTGTAGAAAATTGAAAGAATTTGCCAGGAAATAATTTAATTTTGATTTTTTAAAGTTAGTTATTCGAAAAATAATAGTGTGCTCCAAATTTTAAGGGAAAATGTAATATTAAGAGGCAAATTAAAAAATTAATACGAATTTTTTTTGCCACCGAAGGGTTTCGGGGAAAAATTGTATACACATAATTCAGTAATAATTCTTAAAAAGGTGCACAAGCGAGTATATATGACAATGTCGCATCATAGAGTTACCAAGGGTCAGCTTGAGAAATGCATGTTCAGTCGCTGTCGTAATTTAATGTTGATAATGTAACTAATTTGTAAAATGAAACGTTCTACTGCTCGAAAACGTAATCGTGATAACTGGATTTGAAGCCGAGTTTGTATAGTCGGTGGACATTTTGCATTCAACATTTTTTATAACTTCTGTGCGTTCCCTGTAGCTATTTGTCTTTTTTTTACTAAAATTGGTAAGTAAATTATTGATACGATATTGTGCATTATTAGTAACTAACAGGTATTTAGTATTTAAGTTACAAATGTTCTGAATTATAATTAATAATGCTATTTATATTACTTATCGGTAGTATAACGTAAAATTTTTCAATGCAAACTTGATGGTATTTAAAATTAATTTATAATCATTGAAATTCGTTACCTAAATTTTATATAAGTTACTATAAGTATATGTCTGCCTAAACCTCTTTGCTTTTGAGATACTGTTGAAGTTTGTGAAGAAAAATCGTCTTTTCTTAAGGTTGGTCCTTCAGAAAGTCAGAGTGTAGAAGATTTATTATAAACATTTAAAATACTTGACATTAAATAATACTTGAAATAGTTTCAGGCATTAACTATTATTCTAATGACTGTAATTACATAAATGTTTAGTTGTTAATTTTTTGTTATAATTAAAATGTGTTCTCTAACAATGAAAGTATGAAAATTTTGATAAATAGTACCTGTATTGTCATTTTAGAACACAGGTTTTAATTATAATAAAAATTAACAACTAAAAATTTATATAATTATAATCGCTAGAATAACTAGCTAATTTCCAACACTATTTTAAGTACCATACCATATTTGGTTTTTTAAATATTTATAATAAAATAAAATAAATGTCTACTTCCCACACATTATGAAACCCAGCATTTAATATTGTATCTAGGAAATAGAAAAAATACTAGATTGAAACTTGATGGAAGAGTTTTCTGAAATGCCTTCCATAAAAAGGCCAGGTTTCCTGTCGATATATTCTCATCAGTGCAGTGGCACAGTTACGGGATGGACCGGAAGCTTGTTTAAAATATAAATATAACGCCTCGCGTACTCTGATACTAATAATAACTTAGCCAAGAACAATATCTTAATTCATAATATTTTGAATGGTTATTTTTAACATTTTTCATAAAATGATTTTTAAGCATTTTAAATAAGTTGATATGATAGTTGGTACCTTTTGTAAAAAATGTATGTTATGTTTTTATTCGCCCCTAATTTAAAATCATGCAGTATCACATTCAAGCGCATTTAAAAAAATTCCTAATATACTTGCCGATCTAATGAATTATTATTTCACAAAAACTATTTATTATCATATACAAAGTGATTCTAAAAAAGATAGAGCCAAATTTTAATCCCATGTAGAGAACAGAGAATTTTTCGTATTTTTTCCTTTTTTGATATTTTCATTTTTTATGGACATTTCAGGGGTGGAAAGGTCGCAAAAATTCGTAATTTGCCTATAATTTTAAGACCTCTTAATCGATCTCGATAAATCGGGTACATTGTTTTATCTTATTTATTAACATAATGCAAAGGTTAGTACCATATCCCCTTAAAAAAACAACTACGCAGCTACGGAAACGTGTTCCAGAGTTATTGCTCCTCGTCAGTGCCACGTAGATAAATAATTGAATATAGCATGGGATATATCAGGAATAAAAACTAACATAAGAGTGGAAAGGACAGTACACGGCACTCAATTAATGCCTTCATGTTCCCATGTGTCACAATTGTGGCCTATATGAATGCAGTCCACAGTCAGAACTCTATGTGCACTGTCCGTTTTCACCTGACAAAAGAAAAATATAGAGTTAGTCCTAAACATAACTAAGTATTTGAGTCTGTCCGAATACTAGTTTCTTAACAGATAAAGTTTGCTCTGATCTGTGTAATCGTAAATTGAAAGACAATCATTATTTTATACTGGAACTCATCTTCAGTCATTAACCCAAGCGCGTTGAGTCACTTTGACTGTGACAGACGCCAAGTATAAGTTGAACTCAGTAAGCAAAATTTTACCTAGCTGTCACTTTGACAGTGACAGTTGTCAAGTATCATTTGAAGTCAACTGCAGTTATTTTAATTTACTGTCACTTTTTACAGTAACAGACGTCAAGTATAGTATGTTATTTTGTCAACCGAAATTGATTTTGCTAATCTGCATTAAAAGCGACTATATTTCCAATTTATTAATTCCCAAAATTATTTCCTCCTATTACGTCAATATTAGTTAAATGAATTTAGTGTTGTTTTGTATTTATTGTTGATCTTGCAAGAGGAATGTTTGTGTATCGTTGAATAATCCATGTTCAGTTGAGATTTACGATCTTTAATTTCTTAATGAATCCTGTAGTAATTATTTCTCCACTGTAGTTACACCGAGTACAATAGGTCGTGGGTTTTCCAACAATAGAAAAACTATTATCCATTTTGTGAACCACACACATTGTTAACAAAAATTTGGCGCCCGAACAGGGACTTGAAAAAAAGTCAATTTTCACGAACCTCAAGCAAATGGAGAACGAATAAATTGGAGTAGAAATCGAAGCAGCGAAATCTCGTATTGGATGGATCTAGAATTTAAATCGAAACGAGCTGATAGTAGAATTAAAGAAATGGAGTCTAGAAACCAGAGGTAAAACGGAGGATTTGAAAATATGTTTGAAAAATGTTGTGCAACTTGTTTATGGAGAACGATTGTCAAATAAATCACCTATTCAAAACCGTAAAAATATCTCAAGAGGTCACAAGTCAATACAGAGCTGAACGAAATTCGACAACTTCTTAATCAAGTCAGAAAGTGAGAAATACTTTATACTGGAAAGTCGAATCAAGATGCAGTATTATTTATCGAAAAATTAAATGATCTAAAAGATGAATACGATGTTGAATGCTTGAGTTAATAAAAGATAAAGCCAGTACTTGGTTTAGAATCAATAAAGGAAACTGTAATAATTCATGGTCAGAGTTAATGACAGAATTTAAATATTTTTATTTTCCTGAGAATTATATTGAAAACTTGGAAGTAGAAATTTCATAAAGAAAACATAATGAAATGGAAAAAAATTATATGTTAGATTTACAAGCTATTATAAGAAGACATTTAGGTTGTGATAAGGGTAGATAAATGAACATTTTGTACAAGAACTTAAATCCTTGCTACAAATATTATATTCGAAGAAATGATTTTACGGGCCTGAAAACCCTTTTAAAATTAATTGAGGAATTTGAAAAGTTACAATCCGAGTCTACAAGTCAAAGATGAGTGTTTGATACGAGAAGATATAGTAATACCGATCGTTTAAATGAGAACCAAAATAGAAGCTATCACTCTCAATATAGAAGTAATCCTAAAATGATAGTTAATAATGGCATAGTACAGAGAAAAAATCGATATCGAGGAAATGAAGGGACAGAAAGAAATGCCAACAGGAGAAATTTCAATAATAATAATTCAGGAACCAATGAAGTAGAAAACATAGGAAATCGTGAAGCGAATTTAGACGAAAACGATGCGAGGTTGAATAACAGGAGTAATAATTCAAGGATTTATTGTTATGGTTGTGGTCATTAAGGAGTAATATTAAACAATTGCAATTGCAGCCAAAGGAACCAGGGAAATAACGACAGGACTGTGCAGAACCGAGGGATTCCCAGTTCACAAGAGAATTAATCTCGACGTCGAAAGAAGTAGTAGTTGATTTAATTCACCATTTAACAAAAAGGAATTGGAACAACCCTAATTTATTGTGTATAACATTTTGGATAACAGATTTTTGTTACAAAGCTATTATCGACACCGGCTCAACAAAATCTTATATCAACAATTTTATTAAAGAATTATCAGATGTAAGAACTAATGGAAAAGAATCGGAAAAAATATTTGGCAATTGGCAAATGCAGATGATATTTCTGTACAAGAAGAATATGAGATACCTTTTAAGCTTCAAAAAGATGAACAAATTGGAATATTTACATTTCTTCATTTACCGTTAAATCATATCAATTCTTAACTAACGCCTTGTTCAAGCAATATAGCCGCAAGTCAGCATTTGGAGGGAACGAAGAAAACTTACAACCAAATCAGAACGAATCGTCAATAGAGTGGTATGCTCGCTTCAAAAGCCACACAGCGAACTGCAAGTTTGGGACCGACCTAGAATTTACCATCAAAAACAAATTAGTTATTCATATGTTTTATATCGTGGTTTATCTTACAAACGGGCGAAATTAAATAAATGTTCAATTTGAGGTAGATATTACAAATTAAGTCTAGTCTAAGATTCTTTTTAAATGCCCCACAAAGTGCTGTAAGTGAAAAGCCAAGTACTTTAGAAGATATAGTTATCCTGTCTATGGACGTAAAGGAAAATTAAAATCAAATCAAAGTATGTTGTAATTTTATTTTACCTCTAACTAAAAACTTTGCTAAGTGATATACGTGCTAAGTGATATCAACTGCTTTGACAATGCTTGAATCTTAACCTGAAAATACAAAAAGAAACCTCATAACTAATTTCTACGCCCCCAAAAATAGTTTAAGTTTATTTATTCTCATAAATTTTGTCTTATTTCAATTTTATCACAAATCATCTTTTTCTAAAGGGTAGTTTTTTAATCCACTGCGTGACGCGATAAATAAGATACAAAAAAAAGCACCTCTGTGGTTTTATACACGCATTGCTCAGTTGTGTCAAAGAAAATACGTACAATTATCAGATAATGGTGATTGGTAAGTATATCTCAACTACCCTAGCTTGGCACTTGAGCTTGGATGCGCAATGATCTAAACCCCCGTCCTTTCAGTGTAAAGCGATTTGTTCGTCTTTGTCCTACACTAGCGATATTTCTTTTCTTTCTGCGCGGTCAAGTGCCAAGCTAGGATCGTTGAGTAGTACGTATTTTCTTTGATATGACTGAGCAATGGGAGTACTAAAACCACATGAATAATAATTCTTTACATTTTGCTGGTTTATTAAGAAATATTTACTGCATTTAGGACTAATCGTTGTGATTTTTAGTGATGTCTTTATTACATCCATTATTCAGAGCTGGACTAAGGCAAAAGTACGCCAGGGCTGAAAGTTATTTTTTGTGCCTTTTTTTCTTCATTAAAAACATATTATTATTATTCGAAAATAATTATTATTACATATGTAAGCGTTAGGGGTTTTTACCCCAAATAAAACAAAAGAATTCACTGTGGCAAATCTCTATTTGACATGAGTAAGTTCATTTACAGAGGTAAAGTCTCGACTGCTTGATTTTAGTTGACGCGCATCTAGAGCTCGGTCATCCTCGGAGCAAGCGCGAGCGCCCAACAGCTGGTTGATATAATCGGGAGTACAGGAGGCCCCTGAAGGGTGGAGGGATGTATTGCTAACACGGCCATCCTGCAGCGGGGCGACCTCGCACCGTGATTAAAGTTCCATCTGGAATAATAACCAAAACAAAGAACTGGCTACCGTAGCGTAGCACCAGCGTTAATGCAAATAATCATGTAACATAATGTTCTATAGATCTTTATGTGACAACATAATACTCATATTTCCTAATGTAATTTAATTTCAAATCTTTTGTTTATGTAAGGCTGAAAATCATAACAGAACTCATATTTCATCTGACATAACAATTATTCTTTATTGTGGGACTACCACAATATTACTTTGTGTTCTAATATTAACCTTGATCTGCAGTGATTAATATTAACCTTGCGGTGGTCATTATTTATTTTTGTGGGACTACCACAATATTAACCTACGCGAATTAAATAACTTGAAACTCGAACTTGGTTTTTTAAAAAATTTTATTTTATTATAAAAAACACAAGTTAAAGTAAACACAAATAAACTGAAGTAATTCGTTAAGCGACAGGAGAGGAATGATAGTAACTGAGTCTTAATTTGGAATACAGTGGTATATATAGTTACAATTTGACTAGCACAGCAAGTGCTGATATAAACAATAGCCATTCATTACAATGATATTACTCCTCCCTTCTTAGATCGGAAATAAGGGTGGAATCCTTGTTGACGCCGGATCTGGGGTCGTTTCCTCTACCATAGTTCCAGTAGGGTTGGTGCACTTGAATATGGTACTTCTGTATTGAAATATAAAGTATCCTATAATCATAACAACAATTAAGAAAACAATAATTATCATAATAATATTTAGGCTAGATTCGTTTTCTTCATGTTTTAATGGTCTAATTTTCATTTTATTATAGGTTGTTTGTATTTTAGAAATTTCGTCCAAGTTAATTTCTTGTAGGTGTAGTTTTCTGTCTGCTTGTATGATGAATTAGAAATTTGAATTTTTGGTATCCTAAACTGTTCATGGGATGTCCAAGTTTTGTAATTCCCATATTTCTCACCATAAATAATAACTGAACAATTTTCAGGAATTATTATTAAGGTTGGCTGATATATACTTAAAAATCCATTTTGTTTACAGAATTTTTGGATAGTAGTTTCATTAGTAGGTATAACAATAAGATGTCCTGGATTAATTATTTCAACGATAGAGTTGTGTAAAATGACTGTAGATGGTTCACATTTATTATTTTGATTTCTTAAGATTTTTTGTAATGCAGTTTTCTGGTTTTTCAATGAAGTTATCCGGGTGGCAGATATGTTTGTCTTCTATTTCAGGACATTCGTCGTTCATGAAATATTCTTTCAGAGGGCTGATTAATAGGAAGGGTTTTTTCTTGGTATTATAATTTGGTTCTCTTTAGGGATAGGGAAAAGTTTAAAATAAACATATTTTCTTTTTCTACTAATGGAAAATAGATTGCTATTATAATTTTACCTTCTTTATAGAATTACTGTGTACTAGCAATTTTGTAATAAAATTGTATATTATTAAAATTTGGCAAATCTCTCTGAATATCTTTTATTAATATTTTTAGATTATCCATCGGTATTATAGATGGGTGTAAAATATTTAACTGTGCAAACATAATTGTGTTTTCTAAGTTATCTAAAATTTCATTTACTGTATGACAAGTTTAAGCTATTAAATTGATCGAACTAAATAGCTCTCAAATTTCGTTAATACTTTGAGGTTTATTTATTTTATTTATTAGTTCATTAACCTTATTTTGTCAACGTTTTTTATCACGTCTTCCTGTAATTGATTCTGATTATTTTCTTTCTGGTTTTATTTTTGCTTTGTGATAAGTACGGCTAGTTGATGTCTGTACTTTATTGTCTAAATCGGCTACTACTGTTATTTGTTTATACTTAGGTAGAATTTTATTTCTAGGATCAGCTTGTAGATATACAGGGCGTTCTACATGAATTGGACGTGGATCTTGTCTATCAGAATTAATATTTTCTAAATTTTGTTTTGCTTTATCATTATTTTGTTGTACAATTTTATTTAGGGTTTTAATATTATCTACATGTTTATCGAGATAATCATTTACAATTTGTTCGTCTGAAAGGTCGAAAGGGTCTGTTAGATTTTCATTGCCTTTAGTTATTTGAAATGGTGTAAACTTTGTTACAGAGTGGATTGTATTATTATAACCAATAAGTGCGTATTTTACTAAAGTTTTTATATTTTTATTTGGTTCTTCCAAATTTAACGCTCTTAATTGTTCTAGTAATGTAGAATGAAAACGTTCTACAGGACTATTACTATTTGGGTTGTACGCTGTTGTATAATGAATTGTTATTTTATGTTTCGTACAAAATTGTTCCATTAACAAATTTTTGAATTCAGGGCCTTGATCACATGTAATTATTTTTGGTAAGCCAAAGTGTGAAATAAATGTTAGCAAGTTATCTAATATATCAACTGCATTAACTGTTGATGCATATGCTTGAGCAAAACGAGAAAAACTATCTAAAATAGTCAAAAACGGTTGGTTTTTTACTTTAAACGTATCAATATAAATATGTTCAAATGGATACGTACCAATGGGAGTGGGTTTAAATTTTAAAACATGTGGATGTCTTTCATATTTTGTTTTTTGACATATTTCGCAAGTATTTATATAATTTGTTACGTCGTTATTAATATCTGGCCAATAATAAGATTTTAAAATTGATTTTACCGTTTCGTTTATACCTTTATGTGTTGTTTTTCCTTCGTGGTGGTATTTTATTTTTTCTAGCTGATCATCCTTTTTTTTCTACATCTCGCAAAATAGTGGGGCATTCGACAAGTTTCAAACTGGAGTTTTTAAAATAATTTTGAATAATGTTGATTATTATTTCTTTTGATTTAGTTCTAAAATGTAGTGCATATAATATTTTAGGTGCAAAAAATTCTTTTATAACTTTGGTTAGATGTTCTTCTAAATTATCTGATGGCAAAGTTATATAAAGCTTAGTTTTTTTCATTATTATATAATTTTGTTCTTTGTGTAATTATTCTAGTTACATTATTTGTTACAAAGAATATTACTTGATTTTTATAATAATTTAGGGGTCTTTCTGATATTTTTATTTCTAAAATAGGATTTTCTGTAGCTGAATGTACAGTTTCATTATCACTGTTTTGTCCATTGTCATTGTCAGGTTTCTTTAGTACAATATTTTGGATAACATTAATTTTAGGTGATGTTTGATTTACTAAAGGTACGATATCGGCAGGGTTAAAGTCTGGGATATCTGTGTATAGATCAGGGGGACTATTATCCATAGAATTTTCCAAAAAATCGTTACTAATTTTATTTCGATCTAAATCATCAGCGTTTGCGATAATTGAATCATTTCTTTCTAATGCGTTAATTTCTATACGAGATAAAGCGTCGGCGTTGGTGTTGTTTTTACCTTTTTTTATAAACTATATTATAGTCATATTCTTCAAGCTTCAATCTCCAACGAACTAAGCGCGAATTTGGTTCTTTCATATTAAAAAGCCATTGAAGTGGTTTATGGTCTGTCACGATAGTGAATTTTCTACCGAATAGTATCGGGCGATAATATTTGCAAAAATTTACGATCGCACATAGCTCACGTTCTATGGTTGAGTAGTTTTGTTCAGCAGGGTTTAGGGTTCTACTAGCATATGCTATAGGTAGATCTTGTCCTATAGGGCCTTGACTGATAATACCGGAAATGGCCAAGTTAGACGCATCCGTTGTTAGTATAAATGGCTTAGAAAAGTCCGGATATTGTAAAATAAGTGCATTAGTTAAAAGCGTTTTGCACTTTTCGAAAGCTTCTATAAATTCAGGTGTATGAATAATTTTTTTCGTTCTTCTTTAAACACTTTGTTAAAGGTTTAGTAATATGAGCAAAGTTCTTTATAAACCTACGATAGTATCCGACTAAACCAAGAAAAGATTTAACTTCTTTCGCTGTTCTAGGTATAGGAAATTTTTGTACCGCAATTATTTTTTTCGGATTTGGTTTAATGCCTTCAGGTGTAATCACATGTCCTAAAAACTCAACATTTTTTGTTAAAAATTCCGACTTATCTAATTGAATTTTTAAATTTGAATCTCTTAATCTTGAAAATACTAATTTTAAATTTGAAATATGTTCTTGTAGTGAAGTGGAGAAAATAATAATATCATCCATATAAACTAAACAGATTTTGCCTTGTATGTCTTTCAATACATTATCCATTACTCTTTGGAAAGTCGCTGGTGCGTTCTTAAGTCCAAATGGCATTCGAACGTATTCGTAATGTCCGTTTTCTACATTAAAAGCTGTTTTAGGAATAGAATCTTTATGCATTTCTATCTGGTGGAAACCGGATGCAAGGTCGAGTGTTGAAAAGTAGTTACATTTACCTAGTTTGTCTAAAATATCATCGATATTTGGTATAGGATACCTATCATCGATTGTTTTTTCATTTAATTTTCGGTAGTCGACGACTATTCGCCATTTTTGTTTACCGCTAGCGTCTAATTTTTTTTGGGACTATCCAAATTGGGCTAGACCAAGGTGATGCTGAGGGTCTAATTATTCCGTCATCTAACATTTTAGAAATTTGTTTTTGTACTTCCGGTTTATGCACAAATGGGAACCGGTATGATTTTGTATGGACAGGTACTTCGTCAGATGTTTTTATTTCATGTTTGACCTGGTTTGTAAAAGTTAATTTGGTATTTTCAATATAAAAAATGTCTTTAAATTTATTACATAATTTTAAAATTTCGTATCTTTCTTCGCTATTTAAATGATTTATACGTATTGAATTATTTACGTTTGTTTCTGGTTTGTATTGTTCATTGTCAGGAATATAATTATTAGTCTCAAAGTTATAGACATCAAAGTGTTCTTTTAATGGGAAACAGATAAGAGGGTTATCTAGTGTCACTGAAATAGTTGTGTCTTTGTAATTATAAATTTCAAAGTAAGCTCGTCCGTTTTTTGCAGATGCAGTTGTATCGGGTATATACAATAGATTGTCTATTGTGCATTCAGGAATAAAGATTTCTCCGTAATCTATGTTTACTGGGTAATCTTTTATCAAAGTTTCAAATGGAGGTATCTCGAACGTAAACGAGGTTTCGTAAGGTTGCCGATAATAAAACGGGATTGCGATTTCATTATTTACTAACTGCTGATTTGGAATGTCTATTGATAAATTTAATTTAATTAGGTCATTGAGTCCTAAAATTCCGTCAAAATATTCGTGGAAATTAAATAATAAAAATTCTATTTGATGGTCACTATTAAATTCTTGAAAAGCTGGTATCGTAGCTCGATATCTAATTTTTTTCTCTAATGATGTTTTTAGACTAGAAGGATTGTGATATATTAAATCAGGGAAATAATTTTCTGCAATAGATGGTTTTAAAATTGATGTAAAAGCTCCTGTGTCGATTAATAATTTAATATTTGGATTATATATTTGTACATAGGGTAAAGAATTTACTACAGCCGAATTCATTTCAATTAGGTCTGATCGTGTATTACAGGGTCCTGTTGAAAATTTGGATCATATAAATTTATGTCGTCTGGTTGATTAGCAGTATAATCAACATAATCATAATTAGTTGAATAATCAAATGGTGGATCTGGACAGGCTAAATAATTTTCTTCGTCAATTTCTGGATATTGATATTGATTTTGATTTTCGTGATAGTCTTCAGTATCCGCGAAATTATGTACTTCTCTATTTGAATTAAAATTTGTTCTGTTAAAATTACTGGGTACTCTCGATTGAGTGGACATTGGTTCGGGTGTAAATTGATTTTGATTAGAAAATTTATTAGGTTTAAAATTGTTTTGGGGTCTACCAAAAACTTGCTGGTTTGTGGGGAACCTATGTGGAATTTGTCTGGGTTGAACATTTATTGGTTGACTAGGGAATACTGGTTTTGTAAACATGTGTTGTTGGAAATTTTGCATATTACGAGGTTGATTAAAATTTTGCATATTACGAGGTTGATTAAAATTATTATTATTATAAAATGGTTTATGTGATGGTGGTAAATTTTGTTTAAATTGTGGTTGCGAGTATGATTGTCTATGATTATAATTAGGCACTGATTGATTATTTTGATTACTTGGATTATTTTGTAAAGTTGTAGTTAAATTTTTTTGTTTGTTTAAAATTTTCGTCGTCAATAGTATATGCCATTGCTGTTTCGAGACAATCAGGTTTTTGTAAATCGATTTTGTCTTGTAATCTGTCAGGCAAATTACGTAGATATGTTTTTAGTGAAAGCGAATCATATTGATTTAAATAAATTAATTTTGTAGTCATAGGCATTTCTGTGTCTGAAAGACTGTTAATTTTAAAAGCAACTTTACTACGTGCTAATTGAATTCTTTGTGCAAATTGTATAGGGTGTTCATTTTTGTATGGTTTTAGAGTTAATAAATTTTGTTCTAAGCAATCTAGACTTCTATGATCTCCAAAACTTATTCTCAAAGCAATTTTTATTTGTTCCCAAGTTCGTAGTTCTAACCTGGAACCTATTAAAATTTGAGCTCTTTCGGTTAATTTACCTAAAATAACTCTTAGCAAATATTTGTTTAAAGTCTCATCGTTAGAGCGATAAAGTTCAATAAATTGATCACATGCACATATAAAAATTTCTAAGCTATGTTCATCACCATTGTAATTACCAATTGTGTTTGCATAGGCTTGTAAAACTGTAAAATTTGGTTGTGATACTTGACTTCCAGTTGCCATTTTTTCTAATTTGGTATCTGATAAAATTAAAGATTTTTCTAATAGATCACTTAACAAATTTTCCATAAACTAATTAATTAAATTGATTTTAATATAAGTGTATATATTTTTTTTCGAAAAGAAAAAAACAATAGCAATTAAATATAAATATAAAATTTACTAAAAAGTAATAGTATATAATTACTTTGACTATTTCAATATGAAATAATATTTAAATATATATTAAAAATTATATTTTTCAAAAATATAAACTTAAAGGAAATAAAAAGGATAATATGGAAAAATATTTCAGTATTTAAATTCTTCTTTAAATATTTCTTAAATATGTTCGAGGTCTCTTCGATAGAGTTCGAACGCAAAATTGTTGGCGTTAAATTTGACGATGACCAGACTTTCTTTTAATAGATATGAAAGGTCCTACCTTGCAAATCCAACAATCTTCGGGGGTGTTGTCCACGATGGACTGGGGTTGATCACAATGACCTGCGATGCTTACGGTGTTTGCTGTACCGGAGTTCTACCTTCCTTCCTGTTTCTTCTGGCAAGCTACTCAGTTCACCTGCGGATTGAACCTACTTAATTCAGCCCAATATGTCTTCTCCAGATTCTTCTTCGATAGAGTAATTTGAAAAAGATGCACGATGCACTTGTACACTTGGATGAATTAATTATTAGGAATGAAAGTTCTTTGATTTGTCTAAAATTTTTGAAAAAATACGTCGGAATTACGACAAAACGTAATTATCTACGATAGATGGACCGACTGACAAATCCTACCGACTGCGCCAATTAAATAACTTGAAACTCGAACTTGGTTTTTAAAAAATTTTATTTTATTATAAAAAACACAAGTTAAAGTAAACACAAATAAACTGAAGTAATTCGTTAAGCGACAGGAGAGGAATGATAGTAACTGAGTCTTAATTTGGAATACAGTGGTATATATAGTTACAATTTGACTAGCACAGCAAGTGCTGATATAAACAATAGCCATTCATTACAATGATATTACTCGCGGGACTCCCGCATCTTTTCAATTGCCGAATCCCAAAGGATGTGAATCAGATGTACGGTACTCCCGTATTTTATTTTAATGCAAATTTTTAAACGGTACTCCCGCTTTCTTTGTATTAACCTTAGCGGTACTCCCGCGTATTTTCAATTGTTGATCCCTAGAGGATATACGGTACTCCCGTATTTAGATTCTAATGTAAATTGTTAAACGGTACTCCCGTTTTGTCTGCTTTTTTTCACAAATTGTTAAACAGTGCTCCCATTTTGTTTGCTTTTTTTTCACATGGTACTCCCAGAGTTTCTACTTTACCTAGAACATAATTTTTTTTCTTTTATTTATTTATTATTTTTTTTTTTACCACACTTCGTTTATTTATCTTAATTACACTTTACTATCATCAGGTTCTCGGCTATCGACATATAACTGCTGACTGTCGCTCTGCTCTCGCGCATGCTCTACTTGAGAACCACCTAACTCTGCTATCCTGTAGCGAATACGCCATGGCCTTCGCCATTATGAGGAGCCAAAAGGAGAGTCCGCTAACACGGTCATTCTACAATCGGAGCGCCCTCGCGTCCTCAACTCTTGTATCTTTCTAAAAACAAAGAAACAGAAACAAGACAGAACTCTTATTGTCACATTTATTTATTTTAATAATGAACCTCTCCTTTTACACTAGGTGGTATTGCTACCTCTTTTAGGCATAGCAGGGTTGCCACTATCCTTTCATTTTCATTTTTTTTTATTTTATTTTATACCAAGTGGCATTGCCAACTCTTCAGCATAGTGGGGTTGCCACTATCCTTTTTTCTTCCTCCCACCAAGAGAGAAACCTGTAACAAAATTGAAAACACAAACATTATCAGGCAAGGCTTAATAATACGTTTTTTGTTGTCATACAATGTGGATTTGCCACATCTTTCTTTTGCATATTGTGGATTGCCACAGTATGTTCTTCAACCTGTTTTTGCTTTTCTATTTAATGGTGGAATTGCCACAATGACATAATGTAATTTAATTTAATTTTTGTGCAGGATCACTGCTAGTCTTTTATTTAATTGTGGGACTGCCACGATAATACAATTTACATTTTTTTGCAATTTTCCTGGAAAGTAAACTACACTCGGTACCAGTGTCTATCAAACAATTATATTCTGAATTCTAAAATTAGTACAAAATCATTGTTCAGTTCTAGAGAAAAATAATAAACTTTCGTGAACATTTATTACTCATCCCGTTATTTTTTTCTTTAAATCATGGCAGATTTTGTTGCAAAACCACAAGTGATTTTCAAATTTAACATTTTTAATGTCTTAATTTTTCAAATTTCAATTTTTATTTTTCTTCACAATTTCGACATATGCCCTGATTTACAACAGGCAAAACATAGTTTCGCATTTTCTCTCCTTGAAATGAATAAATCCGTTTAAAAGTGTTGCTAAATTCAGATTTGGATATTTCAAAGTTATTCAGCAAAACCAATAAATCAGCAATAAAACTTCCATTACTTTTAAAAGCAGCAATTTTTTTATCTGAACGTCATCTATGTCACCAATTACAAGCTTTATTAACAAACTGATCATCGGACAAATTAAAATGCAAAGATTTAATTAGAGACACTTTCATACCCATAGTACGAATCAGATCGATCACTGGTATACAGGCATTCAATGATAATTAGTATCAAGCTTATTATTAAAGTACTTACACACAACTTCTGATTTGTTTATTTTGCATTTGTGGGCCAAAACACAGCTGTTCGTGTGTTGCCACCGTGCTACGCCTACCTTTCTTACATACGAGACAGCGCTCGTTTGGAAGGATTTTTAGAATAGTGTATGGTCGATTAAGTATATTTCTGTTATAATTTTCCTCCACTCGCTAATTTTGGACCCTCTATAGCAACTAAAAATCCACCTGAAAATAATTCGCTGTGTAATGAAACATCAAATTGCTTAGCTCGCTATTTTCGATGATATAATGCTATCTGTATTTGTGCTTGACAACGGCCTCGTCAGGGTCAGCCCAGTCGTCGCTGCGTCTGCCAACAACTGCTGAGTTGCTGGTAATCTTGGATTTGCCTCAAACTTAACGTTAATGTTGTTTTCACTATAATTTATGAGTATGATTGGTTCCCTTAATTTCAACATCGTCGGCTCGTCTGCTCCTGACATGTTTATATTTGTTAAACTATTGAAGGTTGTCCATGTTAGCATTTTACGTATGTTGAGTAGGTCATGGTGAAGTTCCAAACCATTAGTGCCTTTTTCCACTCGTACATGACGTCAGAAAATAACATCCCAGCCAATAATTGCAGCTAAGTTTCCAGGAACTGCATCATCGAGTATGATTGTAAATAAAATATCCATTGTTGCCGTCGGTAAAACACTTCGCACGTGTCGATACAGTAAACAATTTTCGTTCCAAACTCTGACATAATACACATTTCTTTCTTGATTACTGCATTGAGCCGAACAACAGCTGATTCACTCAGAATTGATATGTCAACACCATTGTCAATAAAATATGTAAACTCATTGCTTTGTATTGTTTTCGTTTTACCATGTTTATACCAGTGTCTATAAACTATAAACATTGCTTATACCAACAATTTTACTCCATGTTTCCTATCTTTTTGTAATGAGTGCACATTCATTTTTTATTGTTTGTTATGAACCTTTGGAGCTCTTATTTTTGGGTGTATTGACGACCTCGACCTCGATTAATCGTAAAGCCTGTGATGTCACAATAACAAAGATGGGCTCTGCCTTTCAATGCTTTCCCAGCTTTAGCTATCATCAGCACATCGCCCACACGACGTTCATCCTTGAGTTTTGTGGCTACGTCAAACCATTCCTCTATCACGTAGCTTGGTATCCGGATTAAAGTCTGCCAATTGGAATGATGTAGCTGCTGATGTTGACGCTTGCGCAGTCACATTATCTGCTACGGATGAAGCTCCACTACAAGGCGTTAGCTCGTGTGCCATATTAAATTGGTGAGATAACAACTAACTGCCGTTACTGCATCGCCATAAAGAATAGTAACGTTTCGAACCACTGCACTTTTAATCGTTTAGGAGCTTAACTAGACAATGTCTCATGTTCGCCCTGCTCTTCTAGACAGACAAAGTCTGCTGTTCTGCCGCCATCTTGTCGCCAGTCACAATAATAACGGTGTACTCTATTCTTCTGCGCTTCGCCAGCTTTTACAATCATCAAAATGTCGCTAATTCTTAGTTCCTCTTTTAGCTTTGTGGTGTCATCCAGCCACTCCTCTATGGAGTACGTGCTGGTATCAGAGTCAAACTCTGCTAAGCGGAAATACGTAGATGGTGACGTTGAGGCCTGCGCGATAGGTTCACCCACTATGTTCAACACGGGCGTTGGCTCAGCGACCATCTTTGTATTGCGCATTAATTCTGCTAATTGTTGTTGTTGGGTAGCTGCTAAGGCTATTAAAGTGTCCTGCCACTGCCATTTTGCACGTTTTAGTAACGAGAATTTCGGCTCCTGCTCGTGTTCACTACTGTCACTATCGCATCCGATATTCTCCATATCACAAGTGTCTTTCTTCATATTAACTAAAGTTCGTCACTATAAAACTGTTTTTCTTTTTCTCGGGCACATTGGATAGCATTCCACTTCTGATGTAAGCGTTAGGGGTTTTTACCCCAAATAAAACAAAAGAATTCACTGTGGCAAATCTCTATTTGACATGAGTAAGTTCATTTACAGAGGTAAAGTCTCGACTGCTTGATTTTAGTTGGCGCGCATCTAGAGCTCGGTCATCCTCGGAGCAAGCGCGAGCGCCCAACAGCTGGTTGATATAATCGGGAGTACAGGAGGCCCCTGAAGGGTGGAGGGATGTATTGCTAACACATATACGTTTACAAATAATCTGTTGAAAAACAAATATACAAATTAATAATTCTTAAAGCCTGTAAAGGTGGATTTCCACCAAACGGACAAAACTGCAACAAAACAGAGAATATGTCGATTTTGACAAAACAGCAACTCGAGTTTCCAAAATCAGAAACATTTCGGAGACTTTTAGTCGCCGGCGCCGCGACTGTTTTCGTCAACAACTTAATGTCCCGTCGTGAGGCGGAACGATCAAAGGGTATCTGTGTTTTGTTTTGTAAATAGAGTTCGGTTGGTGGAAACAGCATGCAGATTTTGTATATTTTCTACATGTGAGTGATAATAATAAACAAGTCGTCGTAAATAGAGGATATGATTGTACTGTCCGTGTAGTGGAAATGTGTAAAACCAAAAATACAGCTACAACTTATTTTCAGTCCGTTTGGTGGAATTACAATTTCGGTTTTGTTTCCCAAACTTAAAACTTGTTTCTGTTTTTGCAAACAAGACTCAGTCACAAGCGTGTCCGTTTGGTGGAAATCCGCCTTAATATGTCCAATGCAATAATTTCACTCTAAAAAACGTGTTGGCAAATAATGATTATAAAAAGAACATGTAGACACCTACAAGAAATGTTTGACCATATGAAACCGGTAGTGGAGAAGTTTTTGCATGTTTATAACTAAAACAATTTTTGAAAGGCAAATGAAAACAATTATATATAGTATTATAATAAACATTTATTTATTCAACTTTATGATAAATGTTAGTTATAATTACTCAAAATAATACATAATAACTGTTTAAGAATATATTATACCTGAACTATGAATATTCTGTATACATAAATGGTATTCGGCTACAGTTATTATGAAATAAACCAAGGATATCTACTTTTAACTGCTTTATCTTATGAAATTGGATCACTTAACATTTAAACAGGAAATTTAAAAATTAATGTCAGCACATAAAATAAGAAATGTTTCAATATTAATTTCACGATTATCAATTGAAATTTCACATTTTATCTATATAACTACAAGAAAAAAAACATCTTTCTCGATCACCAGAGGTACTTAATAATTTTTTCGTAGGTTTATAGAAGTGCAAGTGAAACGGTTAACTTTCACTGGTTATACTTTTGTCTATGTAGGCATGTTTAATATTTGAAGGTCAACAAGTTGAAGCACTTACTGTCCATTGTAATACAGTTTCCATTTCATTATTCATGAATTTAACGAATACCTTTAGAAGAAATTCGTTTTCTGTTCAATCTTAAGTGCGGTCTTCAATCAATCTTTTGTCCTACGACACTGTCAGTTTGACGTCCGTCTATTAGGTCAGTTTTAATAGTAACTTTTTTACGAAAAACTGAACGAAAATAGTTAATTTTCTTAGTAAACGTATCCCTGCACGATTCACTTCCTGGCATTTAGTGACTAAAACAGCAACAACGTTCCAGTCCATCAGTTTTCTAAATGATCGTCCACCTCCATTCAGTTCAAGTCCGTTTTTGTGTCTACATATAACGTTTTCTCTGCTACGCCGAACAGGTAAAGCCGACTTCCGAGAGCAACAACTACTGCCGTTACGGCACTTCCCCTTCTACCTGTTATTTAAAAGACGCTGTGTAGGTGTTCTGGCGCTACCACAAATTAAAAGTGTCGTGCGTTGTATCAAATTTGTGATTTGATTTGTTTTGGTTTCGTTGATTGATATGCTTAAAGTAAAATATGGAAAACAATTTACTGATTTTTAACAGTTTTATACTGGAAGTGGAGAAATAGGCAAAAAACAAATTTAATAATGAGGAAAAAAAGAGTAAGGAGAAGGTGTGTTTATTTATTTTTGTATGATTGAACATTCCTATGATTGCTCCTCTCTAGCAATGGAAATCGCATATCATATAATTGTGGCTTTGCTGCGATTAAAGATATTAGTAGCTCTTCGTCATCTTCTGTGAACTTTGTTCTAAGCGGTTCATCATTTTCAACAAATTGAATTTCATCATTTTCAAGAAATTGCGTTTCCTTCCGAGTCTCTGTAGACTCACCGAAGACTAAACCATTTTGAGAAAGAGAATAGTATTTTTCAGAAAGCTCTTTTGCAAAGGTTGCATGTATGACAAATAAAAAATTGTTTATTATTTTCATTTCTTATTTATCTAATGTTTTATAAACCCACCTGTAGTAAATCACTATTTATTTCGTGTTGTATTAGATACACCGAAAATTGAACACCACTGCTGAGTTAATATCATATATTTATTAACTTGAATTTGAAAATATAATCCAATGCAGGTCGGGGTATTTGCCCGCTGATTAGTTGTTTCGTTCAAATCATATATAATAATAGTAGTTTAGTCCACCTGTGCTAGAGGTCACCGCTCTCGGTACTTGCTTCGCAAGTCGCTATCCGCCACAGAGACATCTATGATGTCGGTCGGATAGTAGCATTTGGACCATATGAGAAGTTGCACATACCTCTCACCACTACTCACATACTTACATGTAAATCATATAATTTATTAACAAAGAAACAGACAATACGACACTTTCGTATTGTCATGAAACTTAGAAATATATGCCAATCTTTATTAACATAACCATGGGAGCCATTTGAGACAGTTTCCAGTGAGGCAAAATATATTTTCGACGAAGACGAAATCGAAGCAAACTGCATCCCATGCAAAATATTTTATACATTTTAGGCATAGACCATATAACTTGTTTAAGACCAGTTGTACATGAAAGGAGATTTATTAAATCTCCTTATTTTTTAAGGTGTTAACAAGTGGTGTTTTCTTTATACTAAAAAACTCACCAATATTTAAATTTTACAAATTATACAAGTATTGTGTAGATTAATAATCTGTATCACATTTTTTCCTTTTAATTATTCACATCAACAAACCCAGATAGCACAAAGTGATTCGGAGAATACTTTCTAAACATAAAAAACGCCAAATTATTTCTACACAAGACACGTGTTTCTGACTAATTGGTCTTCATCAGCGGTATAGCTGAGTTAAAATGGTGGACAAAACTCAAAAAAAGACACTAAAGGAAAACCACTCGCAGGGAGCTAGTCGCACCTTTGTGGCTTTCACTTGGATGGCTCTGTATGAGAGCGTTGACTAAGCATCGCACACGCGGGCAACTATAGCAACCTGCGTGGGATTCCGGATCCAGGAGAATATGTACGAACAGAAAAGGAAGTTAACGAGGGTTTAATTACATTACAGTAAAAAACAATATGAATTAATGGGTACACGCCCATATAAAAAAAAATAATAATAATTCAAGGTGGAACATGCAAAAATTGCAAATGGCAGAAGGATGCTAACCGTGGACACGTGTTTCTGACTAATTGGTCTTCATCAGCACAGTGTAGCTGAGTTAAAATGGTGGACAAACCATTGCCAGGGAGCCTGTCGCACCTTTGTGGCTTCCACTTGGATGGCTCTGTATGAGAGCGTCGACCAAGCATCGCACACGCGGGCAACTATAGCAACCTGCGTGGGATTCAGGACCCAGGAGAATATATACGAATAGAGAAAGAAGTTAACGCGGGTTTAATTACATTGCAGTAAAAAACAATATGAATTAATCGGTACACGCCCGCATAAAAAAAATAATAATGCAAGGTGGAACATGCAAAAATTGCAAATGGCAGAAGGATGCAAACCGTGGTTTGCATTCTTCTGCCGTGCGATGCTTGGTCGACGATCTCATATAGAGCCATCCAAGTGGAAGCCACAAAGGTGCGACTGGCTCCCTGTCAGTGGTTTTCCTTTAGTGTCTTTTTTGAGTTTTGTCCACAATTTTAACTCAGCTACATCGTGCTGATGAAGACCAATTAGTCAGAAACACGTGTCTACGTTTGCATTCTTCTGCCATTTGCAATTTTTACATGTTCCACATTGCATTATTTTTTTATATATATATATATATATATATATATATATATATATATATATATATATATATATATATATGTATATATCTGGAATGGAATATAAATTTCTACTTTTTAAAAATATTCAATATCAAGCAAAAAACTAGTTCTAATTATAATTAATTAAAATAACATTTGTTTTCGTTTTTCTTTTGAATATTTAAAACTGTTATTTTTGCTTTCAGAAGTTGCTTAATATCTATTAAAAATTCGCATAACTTCTCTCAGTCAATGTAATGGAAAGTAAGAATGTAAAAACAAACAACATAGACTTATTTCCGTTTCAACTTTCTTCTAATAAATGACAGCATATTTTTAAAATTTAAAAAAAAATATTCAGCTGCACAGTTAATTATTTTTATATCAAGTAATTAAAAGTAATTAATTAGTTGAAATTGTCCGGTAGGTCTGCTGTTCTTGATTTCATTAGATTTCCATTAACATATTTCTGCCAATTACTGCTATACTAATAATAAAAAATTATTTACTATAAATCATGGTTTGTGAAATAGAAGTATTATCGCAAATCTCAAAAAATACCATGCAATTTTTTTTAATTTATAAAATCAAAAGAATCTTATAATGAAAAAATTTTTTAAATTATAGAATAGCACTTGGCATCTCATTTTCTTTGGAAAAACCCCTATTTTTTTCCAAAAAAGATGCTAAAATATATAATTTTAAATTCCCACACACACGCGCACACGCATGCACATACATTTTGGATATACATACTTATTAAAATGCCAAATCATGTAATTATTTTAAATAATTCTCAATTAACAGCCACTTGATAAGTAAGAGAGAATGGTTTTGATTTGAGTTTAACTCAAAGACGTTGCGTCCTATCAAAAAACTATAAGAAAACTTTTTGTGCATTAATGATAGCAAATGTCGAAGAAGAAATAAAAATAACTTAGATCAGTGGCGTTTGGGAAGAATATCTTCGACATTCCCCACCGTCACGCTTCTGGCTGAAATAGAAAGATGAAAACTATGGTGAGAAGTATACTGATGTACGAAACGTTCACCTTCTGAATTTCGTAACAGTCTCAATTATTTCCGGACAAATATGGGAAAACCTAAAAATAAATTAAAATTTCAACGCCCTATGTCTCAAAATCTAAGCATTTTTTGCTATAAGTGTATATGACAAATTCATATTATTGTGACGTGTTCTATCGATTCTTTAAGTTTTCGGATTAAAATCTGACCCACCCTGTATAATGATATATCAAATAAAAAACGAATAATAAAATAATCAAAAATTTTATTAATAATTTATTAGATGCTGAAAGTGAGCACCGTTACTTGTTAGGAAATAATATAATTGAATTATTAAAAACCTTCTGAGCTATATATTTGAATTACATTTGATATTTGATATATTTTATAAATTCTTTCTCTAAGATGGCCTCAGAGGAAGTCTAAAGGAGACAAATATAGTGATCTGGCTGGTCATTTGATAATATAAAATATATCTTTATATTAACTCTAACATCCCAAGTATCTATATTGGTTAAATATAATCAAAAGATTGGCTAAAATCATTTAAAATCTTGATAAATATTGTTTTGGTATATGGGCATTATAGGAAAATGTAATATTTATTATGATTATTATTCATTTAGTTACTAAACTTTCTAATTAAACATGAAATATTTTGCCATCAAACGTGCATATCTTAAATTGTGCACATACAGTAAATATTCGGTTTGTCCTAATAAAGAGCCCTGTGGGTAGGGATGGAATGATGTATGGATGTCGTAAAAACGATGCATAGGATCATAAACATCGATGTTTTGCCACCGATGTTTGGATGGCGATACATCGATGTACTAACATCGAAAATTGGCCGATGTTGACCGATGTTTGCATCCGCTTGATTGGCTTTATCATTGAACTTTGTATACTACAATTAATAATAGACGTTACACAGCTATACACTGGTGTCGGAACTTAACTAGACTCGTTACAATTGACACAAATTATTCGAGTAAACTGTAAAGATCTTTAAAAATTATAAACATGTTCTCTAAAACATATGGAGCGTTTTATTATAATTTTGTGTTTGTCACATTGGAAGTAGTTTTAAACCACACCAGTAAACTTAAAATGTAAAAACATCGATATTTGCGATGTCTAAGCAGAGATGTTCTTCGATATCAACATATCGATGTTTTCACTCATTTTGCCATCCCTACTTGTGGGTCTCCAGTATTCACTACTACGTTTTCATTTTGTGAAGTACCTATTTATTATTATTGTCAAATGTTTAACGTTTTAATAAATATGTTTGCGTTAATTTAAAGCAATTTCCACGGATACATATTTTAAAAAAGTTTTTCAAGTAATAGTTTAGTGTCAACAGTGTCAAAAGCTTTTTGCAAATTTACAAACACCACTATCATATATTTATTTTCATCAAGTTCAGTTGTAGAAGTAGTATGTAGAACACACAATGGCGCTTAAAGCACTACTCTTTCTACTTTTTTTGAAATCCATATTATTGGAATGGATCGATTTAATTAATCTACTTTTGGTAACTTTTTCAATAATACAGAAATTTATCTGTAGTTATGAATAACTACATAATGACTTGAAAGTCATCTTGGTTTCCTTTTTTATGTAGGGCTTTATTTTTGCAATGTGGAAATTCTGGAAATATTCTACGCCTTTTTTAATATGTTTTATTAGCGTCTCCTCTATAATACTGTAAATTGTTATACAAAATCCTTCTTTGATATACCATCATATTCTAAGGAACAGTTATTTTTTAAATTCTTTACAATATTCGTCAACTCTGCACTGTCACAAGGTTTAGTAGAAGGCAATTTGTTAGCCCCACAGGAGTTCAGTGTGATTAAGCCATTGTTTAATTTAATACTACATATTCAGTAGCTTTTCTCTTTTCTTATAGCCACAATAATATATTTTTATACAGTCTTAAGCGCGTAGTTATATTTAAACCATCGATTCATGACATCTGTAAAAATCCATTTTTTTTCTCTTAATTCCCACGTAAAATTGAGTTATCGACTTTCAAAAAAATAAGATGAAATTGTTTTAGAACTGCTGATTCTTAGAAACATTCTTCATTTTATCTGAAATGTGCAGTGGCTTGAAGCGGCGTTGCCGCATTTCTTATACAATTTATCATCTAGCAGTAAGTTCGTTCCCGGACATAATAATTTTGAATGAAATAATTACCTACTTAAGCGATTAATTGTTCCATTTGAAATAATTTTTATACATTTTAAAATACCTTTTTAATGTAAGAAATGTACAATTCTGCCTTTTTTGCATCAATTAACATTTCTTTCAAGTGTTTCGTATGGAATATACAACTAAAACCTAATCTGTCGATGAACAGTAAACTTATAAAATGCTACCGACAATTTTAATTTCGTTTTTTTTTTAAGGATTATTATTTTTAAGTGGTTACTTACCATGCGATTATAAAAATTTGAAGTAATCCTGCAATTCATTGAACTATGTTTGGCCGGTTGATTAACCTGACAGGTCAATGGGCGAGTTACACGGACCTATCTTTTACGTACATTACATTAGCGACCAATTCACGATTCACCACTGACTGCAGGTGATTCTTATCACATCATCAAGCATTATTCGTAGAATTAAGATGAGAAAACGTGTTCAAATCAGTAACACGGTTCATTCACTAAATAAAAACAATTACCCAACTTTATTTAATTATTTGTAAACAATATCCAACTGCAGATAATAATATTAGATAAATAACATCTAACTGAGCCACCGGTCAAAATGAATTCATTTTTTGAAATTAAATATTTTACTTGAAAATTAAACATCTTGTAACAGCCCGAAAAGTACAACATAGTAACCCATTGATTTAATTTTCTCACTATTGATTCATTGATTGATTTACATTTTTTCACATCATTAAATTTGTTATTTTTCATAATATCTGTGTTTTTGTGGAAATACTCGTACAAATACAAAATGGGAAACTCAAAATATTTACATCTTTGTGTGCATTGTACAACTTAAAAATGGAAATATACCCAATCTATTATAATAAATTACAGTGAAGAAATCTCCGATATTGAGAGTGATATAATTGAACTTATTCTTACCTTTGCAACAAGCTTCTCTTGTAGGAAATTTCTTAAAGGATTTCCTTCACTCCACCACAAACACATAATTCTTTCTTTGTGTAGGCACTACATTCAAAAACTAAATAATTAACAATATCTCCATGTGCAAAATTTGGAAATGCATCAATATTGTTGTGAAGTCTTCTCTTTCAAGATATAAATGCATCTAAACCAATGGCACTTTTTCCATGTATAACGTTTTATGTTCGAACATCTCTCCACCGCACAACACATTGTTTACAAATGTTTTTTATGAAAGTACCAAATGCATTTGCACTTAATATAAAAAATATATTATTTTCACTACACAAAGTATTAAAATATCCTATTGTAGTAATAGAGTAGTAAACAATTCATATAATGAAAGAAATCGCACTGTAACCACAGAAAACTAAACCATAACTATTAAATGAATGACATTTCGAGTTCAAGTACAAAATGGCTGCACCCACGGTGTCATAAAATTTTCTGATGCGTAAACGTACAAGGGAAAACTGAACAGGACCGGATTTAGTCAACTTAAGTCAACATTATTTCCCGTTTCATCTGCAGTGTCAGTACTGGACATTTTGTATCGTATTTTAAACAACCCGAACACAAAACAATAGAAATAACGATGGACAAATAAAAACTAAATAAATCAAATAACTGCTCGCTCTTATAAACGACGTGCCTGATTACAATTCTATAAAATAAGTGAGGTTCGTCTTCCTCGATTTTATTGCCGGTAGACCAATAGGAAAACGAAGCGACGGCAAACAACTAAACTTAACAATCAACATGTGTTCAAATGCATTTATACGCGCATCGTATGTCATCGCTCGAAATCACATGTTTCAAATTTGATGAATCAAAGTTTTTTCAAAGTTATTGTGTTACCGTTATTTATTATTTATAATTTGTTCGTTTGATGAAAAGTAGTGATAACAATGGCGAATAAGTAATGCTGAGTGGGTGAAGATGTTAAAGGCATATTTTCAAGCCGATGAAAATGCTAGACAAGGAAAACGGCCTTATGTGGAACGCTACATTTTTATTAGTGATTAGTGCAATTTTCGGAAACTAATATTATTTAATGGTTATTAGTGTGTTCTTAATTTTTGATTATTATTAGTGATTTATTTTTGCTGTGTACCAGGGTATGCGGTTTATTTAGATGTAGAAGAGATTTCTTTTTCAATTGGGTACGTACAGAATGTTAATTTCTTATTATTTGTTTCAGTATTAGAATTTTCATGGTTTAATTTATTTATAAAGGAGTGTAAGTTTTTGTTATCAGAATTTATTGTTGATTTTACTAACATTTTACTAAACTGGGCAACAAATAATTCTATTGTAGATGAGATAGCAATTAATAATTTAAGACTTAAACTTCCATCGATTCACGGAACAGAAGTGAATCGACCTTACGGCTAGCTGATGTTCTATGCTATCCACGTATTAAGTAAACAAATTTGCTCTTCCGTTCGTTAATGTAGATGCTTCTTTATAAAATATATTCAATATTTTCAATTTTTTTAATTTTTAGAATTCAAACCGCATATTACCAGTTGTGTACTAATTTAAAATAGAATTGTGACGAACTGGCAACACTGCCTTCAGTTACGTCATTTCTGTGAACGGCGTTTACAGAGATATCCAGTGACCATCAAAATGTCAGTTGCTGGAGGACGAAAAAATTATCAGAAATTCAAATTTTTTTTTTGTTCAAAAAAATTTTTTTGATGGTGCCAATCGATAGTACTTGACGAAATATATTGAGGATTAAAATATAACTACGCATTTAAAATTCACCCTGTATTAATATTATTAAGTTCCTCTATGATTTATAATAACTTCGTAGGTCAGGACAGTTGTTAATGTTGATAAATATAATCAAACAGGCTTTTAGTTTTATTTATGAACGAGATGTGAAATGAAGATTACACTGTAGTTTAAACAAAAGAAAAGAAAATGGTGAAATTTAGAATGTTAGTTGATTCCAGTAACTAATTTCTAATACGGCATGAAGCAAGTTAAAAAACAAGATAAGTGGGCGCCATGTTATTAATAAAAATATTAATAAAAACAGTTACGGGTATCAGTCCAACAAACTGTCAATTAGAAACTTATTTATTTCAGTGACTTTTTTGGCACAATGTGAGAACACAGATCCCTCTTAGAAAAATAAAAAACTGAATTTTCCAAAAAAAAAAAACAAAATATATTACAATTAAAAATTGTACCTGTAATAGGTATTACAAATATATAAATTCAATTAAAATGTTCTAGATATCACAGACAGACAGTACGTTATTCAAACCTAGGCTGATGAAATATCTCCAGTTTGATCTCCTGGTTTATAAATTATCCTGGTTTCTTCTCGAACTATTATAGCTCGGCGGACAGCTTTCTGGTGAGGATAATGATGAGATGAAGAGTCCTAGAGGAACAACGGCTACTGCTGGTCTAAATTGTTATTACAACAAATAATTAACCTATCTTGTGGGATTTATGGTTGACATTCTTCTCGGTCTCGTGCATAAAAGAAAAGTCACCAGTCAAAATGCATGGCAAAAAATATAGAAAATATATATAGGTGATGTTACGGTTGAATAAAAAAATACAATAAGAGAAAAAAAATAACATGACTTTACTGTGTATAAACAGTAACTGAAATCAACTAATGGAATTAGTTAAAAATAATCAAAATTCGGTTAATTTTCTAGAGGGAGAAAATTACCGACACATAATAAGAACTAACCAAAAGATTTGAGTTATACAACAAAGGTATACTATTTTTCTTGATAAGAAAAATAGTTAAGTAAGAGAAAAATAGCGGAAAAGATAATTAAAGTAAGTAATAAATTCTAGTTTAATTCAATTTAATAATGAATTTAAGGTAAGATCACTCTTAAGAATTACGATATTAATTAATTATGATATTAATTATGCAATTTAAAATCAAGTATGAATTCTCCCAAAAATAAATATATTATCCCAAGAATAATATACCCGACAATAAATTTTGACGCACAATCTAATAAAATATGCTTAAACAAATACAAGAAAAAATATGAATTTTGCAACTAAAATATGATAATTATTAATTTTCACAGGAAAAGTGGTGCGTGTGACTTTAAGTCAATAAACGTTATTTACGGTAAATATCGGTACAATCTTATAAACTTTAATGAATTAAGTTAATTTTCTTCAATACGTTAATACTAGCCAAAAATCTAGGCAACAACCCTTATGAATCCATTAATTTAAAATATGTAGCTTTGTAAAGACAAATAAAAATGAAATTAACTTACATTAAAACAAACAGACTTTTTCAGTCTCCACGAGACTTTCCGTGTTCTCCAGGAGGAAGAAAAAAAGGACTTGAGTCCAAGAGGTAAGTGAGGGTAGCAAATTAGCAATAAAGATGCTAATTGACAAGGTACGATAAGGTAATTACTAATTAGATAAGACAAACGATATAAATTTCATCTATAGAGCTAGTAAAGCGATCCAAACTCAAAAATGTTAGTTGGACGTAAAGGACGCGCAAATATGGCAACTAGCCCACGAACTAAAGTAGTAATACAGCTCGATAAAAAATCGATATTAAAACCTAGAGAAGGAAATAAATAACGTCAATAATATAGGAATGCCCTACATGCTCTAATAGTTTAAAATGAAATTATTAAATATTTTAAATTATTAATTTAATGATAATGCTACGATATGCTCACCTTCCTACTTGAAGAACACCCAGAGACTCTCCGCTTCGCCCGCGCCCTCGCCAAGTGATTCATTCGCGCACACGAATTTATTAGATTATTTTTTAATGTTTAAATACTAAATATAAATATTGTCTGAACTTTATTTGTGGCATTACTTAAGCTTTTCTTTCTCTTTTTTAGGACTTGGTAATGGTAATGGTAATGGTGGGGGAGGCTGACGCCTGGCAGTAGGCCACAGACGGGCCCTTTTTTACCAACCCCCAGCTGTCCCCTCAGCCATGTGCTTCTCTTGCTCCCTCATCGAATCTTTCCGACCTTCTGATGAAGGTCAGGATGTCACTCATTGCGAGGGAACTCATCTCCTCCCTTAGAAGCGCCTCAGAACCGAAGATACTGTGTCTCAGGCGCCCCAAACGCTTCACATTGTCCCAGGAAGTGGTAAGATGTCTCTTCATCACTCCTGCATCTTGGACATGTAGGGTCTTCCTCAATACCTATCAATGATAGATGCCTCTTAAGTCTGCAGTGGCCTGTCAGAACACCGATTAAGAGATTCAGAGTCTTACGACTCCGTCCCAGCAACCAGGCCGGTCTCGATTTGTTCGGCCCCGTCACAAAATCTCGGGTTTGCCTGCAGGCCCTGTTGGTCCTCCAGTACGTCCTCAGTGTCACGTGGGCCCACTCATTGAGGGCCGTTGTGACCTGCCTTCTTGAAATACCTAACATAGGCTCAGGCCCGTGACAGGGTTCCTCGGCTCCGAGTCTAGCCAATTCATCGGCCTTCTCGTTGCCTGGAACTCCCATATGTCCCGGGACCCATACCAGTCTTACTTGTTTATGCCTGGCCAGCTCTTCTAGGGCATCTCCACACTCCTGGACGAGAGCTGATCTCGTCCTGGGGGAGCACACCGCCTTTAGAGCAGCCTGGCTGTCGGAGCAGATGTATATTATCTGTTCCGCCCCATTCCTAACCCCAGCCCTACCTGCCACCGCTAGGATGGCGTAAATCTCTGCCTGGAAGACCGTGGTGTACGAGCCTAGAGCAAAGCTCTCCTGTACTTCTTTGCCTTCCAGATATATTCCCGCCCCGGAAGACGATCTAGTGGCCAGCCGAGATCCGTCTGTATAATACACCAGAGAGTCCGGGCGGAAGTCAATTCTTCCTTCACTCCACTCCTCCCTACTAGGAAGAGTGAGAGTGTAATTCTTTTCCAACCTCAGCTGATCTTTCGCTTCTCTCACCTTCAGGACAGAGAGAGGGATTTCCCTCTCCGTCAGTCCAGCAATTGCTGCGTGACCTTCAGCTCTGCCTGAACACTGCCAGCTCCCAGAATCCTGCATTCTCAGATAGGCCGCCATAGCCTCCCTCTTTATCCACGAGGGAAGCGTTGGCAGGCCTAGCAGAACCTCCAGACTCCAGAGCAACTGTCGGTGTCGTCCTCATTGCGCCAGTGAACCCTAGGCAGGCTAGTCTCTGGACTTTTGCCAGCTTTCGGGATGTCATCGCTCTGTCCACGCTCGGCCACCAGACCACAGATCCATATTGGAGCCTAGTGCTGATGACCCCGTGTACAGCCAGTGTAGGATCCGTGGGTTGAGGCCCCAGTTCCTACCTACCGCTCGGCGCAATTGCCAGAAGGTCGCAGTCAACTTTTTTTAGGACTTACTACCACATGAATATTTCGTTTCTAAAAATATAGTAAGTTACCCAGTATGTTACTGAAAAAAATAGACCTCTGCGCTTGTGACTTTACGTCAAAAGATTAGTCAGAGGGTGCTTTTTTGACAACTGATATGAGACACAAAAATAATATATAATTCCCTAACGTTTCGGAAAACGAATCTCTTTCCTTTTTCAAAGTTATTTAACTTTTTACTTTCTTATACCTAATATAAGGAAATATAGTAATCGTGATATCTTTCGACCTCAAGATTTTGATTGATTTATACGTTTTGAACCCTCCTGAATCCATTCTGACTATTTTCCGAATGATGTCTGTCGGTGCGTGCGTGTGTGTGTGTGTGTGTGTGTATCCATCCGCGATAATTAAAAAAATACTAATGGGAGACTTCCCAAATTTGTCAGTTAAGATTGTCAACAACATTTTAGGTGACACATTAAATTTGGTGAATGTGGTACCACCAGAAGAGACATAATGAATTAAAGAAGAAAAAAGGTACAATTTCGGGGAAAAAATTAAAAAATGTTTGCATTTCTGGACGAATCTCGACGAATTAGGTATAATGAAAAAACATAACTTTATGAAAAAAAATCTGTCCGCATGTCTGTAGTATCGTGATAGTAAATATGCCACACACACTTCTCGATAATTTTTATAAAATTTGTATCATACAAAGAGAAATGATTGATTAAGCTTTTATTGCGATTGCCCACTAATAAAAGATTTTTACCAAATAAATGGAAATCCTTTTTGAAGTCGTCGCGTGTATCAATCGTAGACCGGTTTCTGGTTATTGCCTTCGTCAGTGCGAAGTTGGTACACGCAGCGTCAACAAGGATGTGATAGTAGAGTACTAACGAGTTATTGGTAACTCCATCTACCAGTGTCAATCATAATGTAATAAATTGGAAAAATGCCCAGACACAGCAATCTTTACTAATCGGATAAGCAAATAAAAATAATTAAAATAATAATAAAAAGAAAATGTGGGAAATGCCCCTTATTCCTACCCAAACGATATTTTTTTATGGATTTAAACAATTATAATTTAGTAACATTTAATTATAATGAAATAATGACTAAAAATACAATATGAGGTGCGTTATCAAATCATCCAGCAGTAGTATAAATAGTTAATGTAATTGTAACATTTTTTCAACAGATATTCGAAGAAAAGTATTTGCATATAAAGATAAATATGTTTAAAACTTCCTCGTTCCTGCTGGTATTTTAAATCCGTTTCTACAACTTTTCTGTATAAATAAACTAAAGTAACCATTTGAACATTTTCACTTTTAAACTGATACAAATAAAAACCAACAACGTAATGTGAATGGACCAGTTTGAAGCCAATGATCTCTAGCCATGGGTGTGGTAAGATGGAATTATAAACTGATTCAGATGACCAGAGAAAGTCATTGGACCATGACACACTTCCTGCAGTCTCAGTTCAGATGCTTTTATCATATTTTCATGATAATAACCAGTAAAAAGGTACATTGTTGATGATACTCCGTCACTCCAAAATTCTTGAACACATAAATGATTTCATATTCAACACTAAACAGCAAGTGTGGAATTTTTTTCTTAGTATTTAAAATAGGACTGATAAGAGTATTAAATGAAAAATTACGAAATAATGAGAGAAAGATCAATGGCGTTTTGCCAAGGTTTACACACCCATGATCATTCAAAATTTTGTTATTTTAGGGAGATAGTGGACAAATTGTTTAAAACACGTTTTTTTATTTTGCGTCTCTTGCCCGGTATATCTATCATCTGGCAGAGTGGCTGTTAGTTACTAAACAGATTTATATTAATTATTACGTCTCTACTGTTGCAAAAAATTGTTCATAGCGCGTTTATTTTCATATACCGGGCGTAACAGGATCATGATACACCCCCTTTTTCTCCTTTAATTTTGAAGATAATTGATTGAAATTTGGGATATCCTATATACATAATAAGCAGCACTTTTTGACATACAAGTGATTTTTTCACTTCCGGTTTCGCCGGAAGTGACACTCATTTTCAATTTTTAAATGGAACACCCTGTATATTATTGCATTTTTGAATTCTGCATAATTTTCTGTGTCCAACGATACCAAATAACTGACATTTGAAACGTCAATATTTTTTATAATATAATTTTTAGTTTTCCATTTAACTGTGCCATGATTTTTTATTTTATTTTTTTTTATTTTATTTGGTACACTATCCAACAGGTCCTCAGACCCAATTACAGAATAGGAATACTAGGTTACAACAAAAAAAAAAAGAAATACAGTAGGGACCTAGCTAAGGTACTTAAACATCATACAGAAGACAAAAGGGAATACAAAGATAATATGAATAAAAGAAAACAAAACAACAATAAAAAAAAAAAAGTATCTACAATAGTAGTGAGTATAAGCATAGTATAAATAGTTAATTACACATATTATATGAATAAATAATACAAAACATTGTATGTCTTGAAATTCTTCCGGAAGAAGTTCCGAATCAGGGGTTGTACATGCATGATGATTTTATTGAGGCAACGTTGCAGTTGAATATGTCGACGCGATCATGTATGTTATTGTATATGTTACACATGACTTGTAATGGAGAGAATTTTTTTGAGTTTGTTCTTGGATTTGCTAAAATAAATAATTGTGTTTGACGCGAAGCTACTCGGTGGGCATGAAACGGGAGCATGTTAAGAATATGGGAGCTGTTTATCACATTGTGTATCAATTTGTAAAGAAAAACCAAGTAAGAGACTTTGCGTCGATCTTCTAACGATCTCAGTGAGAACCTTGACAGAAGTTCCGACTGGGGATAACCAATAGGCGGATATGACCCTTCAATTTTATAAGTGGAGTATTTCAGAAATCTTCGCTGTATGTTCTCTAAGTTATCTATATGTACTTTATAGTGCGGCGACCATACTATTGAGGCGTATTCTAAGGTTGATCTAACGATAGAATTATAGAGTAGCTTGAGGCTAGTAGCATTGTTGAAATGATGAGTGTTTCTGATGAGAAAACCCAAAGATTTGTACGATCTATTAATTGCATGATTAATATGATTCGTAAATGTTAGTTTTTTATCAAATATTACTCCTAAGTCAGTGAAAGTCTCCGGTCTAGAAAGTATATTGTGTTCTAGCGTATATTGGTATGGTATAATATTTGTTTTTGTTGTTATAGATAAAACGTTACATTTTGAAGGATTAAGGGGTAATTTGTTTCCTATAGACCAATTATAAATTACGTTCAAGTTTTTCTGCAACATCTCGCACTCCTCAGAGCTCGAAACTCTACAGAACAGTTTTAGGTCATCAGCATACAGTAGACAATTTACGGTAATATCAGATACAATGTCATTAATGAAAATATTAAATAAAAGTGGTCCTAAATTCGACCCCTGCGGGACACCTGACGTTGGTAGAACCTCGACGGATTTGTGTCCACAGTATTGTACATATTGTGATCTGTTCTCGAGGTAGGATGAGAAGTACTCAACAAGCTGATTTGAAAATCCAAAAATGTGTAATTTTTTGCAGGAGTAAATTATGATCTAGCTTATCAAAGGCTTTAGAGAAGTCTGTATAGATTATGTCGACTTGACTACCATCATCAATTGCTTCAGATAAATATTCTGTCAAACAGAAAAGATTAGTTGTTGTAGATCGACCTTTAAAAAAGCCATGTTGTGAATCTGAGAGTTGATGTTTTACATGTGGAAATATATTATCATATAATAACATTTCAAGAACTTTAGCAAAGTTGTTTAAAATTACAATAGGGCGATAATTAGTTATAAGAGTTCGATCTCCTTTTTTTAAAGACAGGTATGATTTTGGACTGCTTCCAGTATTGAGGGAATGTTGATGTTCGGAGAGATAGATTGAAAAGTATTGAAAGAGGTTTGGCGAATATTGAAGCACAATCACGTACAACAAATGACGGAATGTTGTCTGGGCCACTAGTTAGTTTTGGCTTTAATTTTTTAAGTGACAATAATACTTCCTCTTCTGTGACCTGATGAATATTTAGACAAGTGTTATGTAATGAATTATGATTGTCAGCAGGATTACACTGATCTGGAGTAGAGTATGACTGTTGAAAAAATCAGCAAATGAATTGCTAATCAGTTGAGGATCGGATATGATTTCATCATTATATTTAATATTTTTTGGCAGATTAGAACCCTTTCTTTTGAAGTTGACATAGCGCCAGAAGTCAGAGGGATTCCGTGCAACATTTAATTGCAAACCTATACTGTAGTTTGTGTGAGCGTTCTCTATATCAGATTTTATTCTACGTCGCAATATGCAAAAGTTTTGACGATTTTCTTCACTGGGAACAGATTTGTAATGCCTCCATGCTTTGTGCTTTTCTTTTATATTCATTATGATCTCGTTATTGTACCAAGGAGGGATGATGGTTCTGATTTATTCTAAATGATCCTTGTAATGCTAGAAGAATCGAAATCCTGTCAAAAATACTAAATTACGTGATTTATGAGCAAATAAACTTCATCAAAATGGTTTTTGGGGGAAAACTCAATTTTTTCAAATGGAACCATATTGGTACCATGGTACCATTTATTAGTACTATTAATAAGGAATTTATTCATATGTCGTATTAAGTGTGCGATAAATACAAACAAAATTACAACTAAAAGAAAATAAGAAAATCAATTTTGTTCTCTAATTACCTTGTTATACATAAGGTGGCTTTGGAATACAAAAAATGAACACAAACCAGTACAACAGTTGTTCAAAATACTGTCCATTAACATCAATGCACTTCTGAACTCGCATAGCTGTTTCTCGAAGAACGTTCGCCAATTGCTGGGCCGTAATGCTATTAATTGCGCATCTTACTCGTAGCTCCAGGTCTTCACGGGTTGTAACGGCCGGCGGTTGCGTAGACAATATTTTTTAAATGACCCCAAACAAAGAAATCAAGTTAAATCAGGTGACCTAGGAGGTCACCTCACAGGACCATTCGTCGAAATTACGTTTTCTCCGAATTTTCGTTTAAGTTAATCAATTACTATCCTTGAATTATGGTGAGGGAGCTCCATCTTGTTGGAAATACATTCCCTGTCGTAAATCGAAAGGTAATTCAGCTAAACTGTTCTCAATTTCATTTTGCAGAAATACCAACTATCTGGCACCAGTCAGGGGTCTTCAAATATTATTGGACCAATGATTATACTACCGATTATTCCAAGCCAAACATTGAAACTGAACCGTACTTGAAAGTTATCCTCCCATAATAAATTTTAATTTTCTTGTGATCAATATTTTGTATTTTGTCGGTTAAATAATCCCAAATTTGTAAACCTAGACTCGTCCGAAAATAAAATTATTCCCAAAAAATCATTGTTTGGCTGCACGTTATTCTGCAAAATCCGATTGCAATATTCCATCCTACGTTCGTATCATTTTCGTACAAGTGATGGTGCAATTGGTATTTAAAAGGTTTATAGTGGTATTTGTGCAAAATTCGGCTTACTGTTTGGTGACTGATTTCCAATTCATTAATTTCCGTTCCTTTGTCAAGAATGAAATTTTCTTCGAGATCATTGTTAAGGCTCACTTCGGAATTGATTTTCTAGACGATTAAAATAATTTCTCGCTGGACATTGTCTATCAAGATATCGTTCGGCATAAAGGTGTCTAGCCGCAACGGCATTTTTTTTACATTCCCCATAAATAATTAACATGTTCACTTTTTCATCTCTTGTATAAATTTGCGGCATTTTGAATATAACAAAAATTTTAAACAATTTTTAAAGACACAATAAAAACACCGGTAAACCAACAAATGTTTGACAAGCTAAATATTTTATCGTTTTCAAAGCCACCTTAGTTAGTCACTTCTTATCATTTAATTAGAACAAAATTGTATGTTCTTATTTTCTTTTAGCTGTAATTTTGTTTGTATTTATCGCAAATTTTAATACGACATATGGAAAAATTCCTTATTAATAGTACTAATAAATGGTACCACGGTACCAATATGGTTCCATTTGAAAAAATCGAGATTTTCCCCAAAAAACATTTTGATGAACTTTATTTGCTCATAAATCACGTAATTTAGTATTTATGACGAGATTTCGATTTTTCTAGCATACATTTAGAATAAATGGGATCCTCATGGCACACTTAAATGGAAAATTAAAAATTATATTATAAAAAATATTGACATTTGAAATGTCACTTATTTGATATCGTTGAATTCAGAAAATTATGCAGAATTCAAAAATGTAATAATATACAGGGTGTCCTATTTAAAAATCGAAAGTTAGTATCACTTCCAGCGAAACCGGAAGTGAAAAAAATCACTTGTATATAAAAAAGTGCTTCTTATTATGTATATAGGATATCCCAAATTTCAATCAATTATCTTCAAAACTAAAGGAGAAAAAGGGAGTGTACCATAGTAACTATTATTTAACTGGTTTAATAACTTTGTTCTTAAATTTATTTATTCCGTAACTTTACCAGGAGGTAGGTATACCGGCCCTAAACCTATTTAAGGATATTACAGGCAAACACAGACGAAACTGGCCCTCGAATACATACAACTTTTAAAGTTAAATACTTTCATTTAAGTGGAAACTAATTTTTTTTCTAGATTTAAACATGATTCTCAAGTCTAATTCTTGTATTGTGAAAGAGTATTAAAAACTATTATACAGGGTGTAACTTAAGTACCTAAGTTAAAATATTGTTTAATCAGTGGCCGAGATGTAGGTAATCAGTACCATAAATTTGACAAAAGTAGTAGCGCCCTGTAGAAAATTAAAAGCTATCATATCTTATGATAAGACATTCAATTATAGACAATAAATGTATCTTTTTTTGCCGTCTCTCATAGTTTCACAGTATTTTTTTTCAATTTATTCCACCGTTATTGTAAAAATAATAAAATTAATATTTTTTACTCAGATAGCACTGGCGGTTCTTCTATAGGGTCATTTGGTCAATGACCTCCCACATACAAATAAAAAAATAGAGCTATTCATTTTCTGAAGTTTAAAAATATATAATATATATATTTTTAATATTCTTAAAAAATATATTAAAGTTTCTAGTTCATTCTATGCACAATACTATTCCATTATCTAGTTCATTACATTATTCATTTATAGAACATAAAAATCTTGGGTCAATCCACAACTTGTCCCCAAAGCTAGCTACGGACCGAATTTATAACGAATTATAGTGAAATAGACTTATGCGCGAATCGGCAGAAAGCAAAAGAGACAGAAAACACTGGAGGGGACAATGACCCTGACGACCCTGACACGGTAACGCACGAAATTTAGTACAGCAGTCGCTAGTCACCAGTCTTAATGTTAACTAGGTACGCGTTGGTCGATAAATTCTATCGTATTGTTTTTAATATTTTTATTTGTGAACATTTTATTAGTAAATCTCTACTTGTCGTGAGATTAAGTAAAACAGTGTTTTTGGTGTTTACTATTAAATATGAGTGTTGTACAAAATATATTAAAACTGAAAGATGGACATAAGTTGGGTTATGAAGACCGAGTGAAATTCAAAGGTTTTTTTGCAAATTTGCATAGCTTTTCTTCATTGTTTGGAAAATCGCCAAAAAGAACAGCCGTGTTAGATAATGTTGTTAAGGTGATATTACCTAAAGCTGCTCCAACACGATGGAATTTTAATACAAAGTGCATAGAGACTGTTTATACCTATCGAACAGAATTATTAGATTGTTTAGAAAAAATCATTGATAATGAATCAGAAAACAACACTCTAAACTAAGCTATTGGTTTAAAAAACTACTTACAAAATGAACATTTTCTTTACTGGTTAAATTTTTTTCATTTAGTTATGCCTCATTGTGATATATTGTTCAATCAATTACAAAAATGTAATATCGATGTCATAACAGTAAATAAGTGTATTGCGTTTTTAATAGTAAAATTGAAGACATCAGAAATAAAATTTTGAATAACTATTTGGAGGAGACATCCATGCAGTCTGTCCAGAGATGTAAAACGGAAGAATCAAAAAGGAGAATTTCATTAGAAGTTTGTGATATAATTACATCTGAGATCAAAAACAGGTTTGGCTTCAGTAATCATTTAGCAGTGTCTCAGTTATTTCACGCAGATCGATTTAAAGATTATAAAAAAAGCTTTCCTCAAGATGTGTTTAAATTAGTTAAAACGGAGTATCCAGTCATAAATCATTTGAAACTTAAAACTGAATTAGAAGTATTATATAGTCAAGAAGATTTTTCCAATAGTGAAGGTGCAGTTGCTTTGTTACAGCTTCTTATTAACAATAATTTGTGCAATACTTTTTCTGAAAGTGTCAAACTGTTAAAAATCTTGTGTACTCTCCCTATGACTACCGTCGAAAGTGAACGTTGTTTTCCATCTTAAAAAGAATAAAGACATTTTTATGAAATACCATGGGTCAGGAAAGGTTATCTTCTTTAGCTATGCTTACCATAGAAACGTCATTAATAAAGAAGATAAAAGACTTTAATGAAAAAGTAATTGACCAGTTTGCATCTAAAAAGACCGGAGGATCGACTTGAAATTTAAATCACTTTAAAAGGTAGGTAATACAGTAAACTTTTCTAATTGACCTCCCTATCTCTTGACCCACGAACTGCCGTTGTCAGATAGAATGGTAAAAAATATTACAAGCATTACTACGTAATTAGTAAATAATAGTAAAATTTACAGTGGTACGTTGGAACCAGTCAGTGGCGGTTAGTGAAATATAGGCTGTATCATATCTTGGTATTGGAGCATGGGACCCACGTGATACTTTAAGGCATAACTATCAAGACTAAATGAAGAAGTTTTGCAGAAAAAAAATTGCGTTTGAAACTTGCGAAAAAAAGGAAGAAATTGGGTGCCTACCCAGGTTATTTTTTAAACAATATGTAAAATATTTGCACAACTTTTTTTTCCATAAAAAAATATTGATTTTTTACAAAGTTGCACTTTTTACTTCTTCACCCCTCAGTGAGGAAGTTATGTATTCGTGAAAAAAATTTTGAAAATTTTTATTGCATTTCTGGACGAATCTCGACGAATTATGACGATACACAAAATTTCAGACAGAAAAAAAATTTCTGTCTGTGTGTGTGTCTGCCTGGTTCGCGATAGCAGCTACAGTTTTTGAGATAAAGCTTTCAAATTTGGTACACACATTCCAGAGGTCAAGGAAGAGATTGAGTTCGTTGATGAGCAAAATCGGTCCCAATTTTTGAAACGTCAAAAAATGTGACTTTTTTGAAATGTCAAAGTGACTTTTTTGAAACGTCAAAATGTGACTTTTTTTGAAACCTCAAAAAATGTGACTTTTAACGTCAAAGTGACTTTTTTGAAACGCCAAAATGTGACTTTTTGAAATGTCAAAAAATGTGACTTTTTTGAAACGTCAAAAATTACTTTTATTATAAACCACACACGTCGAGTTTTACTACAGTGAGGAAGTTCTGATCCTCAAGTAATTGGCAGCGGTTTTGACATTTGCACAGTGAAAATTGAATCTAAAATAAAATTCCAAAACTTTACAAACAAGTAATATTTTTTTATGAAATTTGAAATCTGCTGAATATTTTTCACTTGATTCTGAAAAAAAAATGTGCACAAATATTTTACAAATTATTTAAAAAATAACCTGGGTAGGTACACAATTTTTTCAACTTTCTTTCGCAAATTTCCAATATGACATCACTTAAGTTTTCACAACCAATCGCCACGGGTTGGAACAAACAATTTTGCGGAAAATTAAAAGAAAAATCGATTTTTCTAAAAAAAATCTCAAAAATGCTTATACACAGTCCATTAACAGTAGACAGTTTTTGCCAATTAGAGATCTACTTGAGTTTACAACAATTTTTTTAGACATGGCAAAGCCATATATTCTTGAAGTACTTGTAGTTACTTTCAAGTACCTATATATGGTTTTTCCATGCCAAAAATTTGCTCTAGACCTCTAGTTGGTCAAATTACTGTCAACTCTTAACGGACTGAGTAGAATATTGAATTTTGGCAAGTTGGGATCGTATAAGTAGGCGTTTTTACGTATAATCAGATTTTTTCTTCCACCAGTGGCGTGCGTAGGATCAACATCAATAATATTTTTATAGAAAAATATGATCGGCATAAAAGTAATCTCATAATGTTTTTTCTATAAGAAGTTCCGTTTTGGAAAACGAAATGTTTTACTGTTAATTTTTGACCTCGCCCAGATTTGCAAAGAAATTAAAAACGTAGCCAAAGAAATATTCATAGTGTGCTATGGTTTAAACAAAATTTACAAGCGCCACTGGTCGAGTAAAGTCATGTCAAAAGTTATTGTTAGGCGCCTAAATTTCATGCATTAAAATTTGGCGGATGTTTCTTGAAACATTCTGTATAAATTAACATATCAGTACTTGATATTAAAATTTATTTATTTGTTTATAATATACAGTTGCTAATAAGAACAACTGCTTGGTAAGTGGATAAATTAATACTAAATAGTAATTCTGATTATTGAGTCCGGAAATACAATATTCCAGTACCTATAATAGTTTTACTGGTTTTTTCAAGATAAAGAATTAAAACGACCACCTTGCGTAAGAACAATTATATCATTGCATAAATAATGTGATGATCACTGTGATAGTAGTGTAACTCCAAATCGACTTCAATTTCCTGTTAAATTGTTTGTTTCATGTAAGTGCTTCATACGTAATATCAGGATTTACCGGTAGAAGATATATATTTCCGCTTTCCATCATTAGTAATCTTATAAAAAGATAAGTTACAGGCGTTACGGTTTATTAATTCAATATTTTCATTTAAAAATCACTGATCTGAAAGGCAAACTAAAATAAAGTATCTGTATCTACATTGTTTCTCAAAATATACTTCAGTGGTTTCAAACGTTTCACGCTATTTCACTTCATCTTCTAACATCGCCACATATTAGCAAATGGCTATAACTTCTTTATTTTATTGGAATTTTCAAAATAAAACATAACACAGAATCCAACCGACACGTCGACAAAAAAAAAGTGTACATATACCGACGACACACGCTTCAATATGTGAGTGCAGTTATTATAGCACACAAGCTCACTAAATTGTCGAATGTATTCGATTTAGCCGGATATTTTTTTCGCTTTTCACGAGAACTTGGGGGTTTATGGTGTAATATGACCAGAAGAAATTTGGACAACGATTTTGTCGTCCTAATTTTTTAGTCAAATTAACAAACCACTGAGTTGGACTAAAATTAAAAAAATATTCTGCCAAAAATCGATTCTCAATTGGTATTTGTTGAGATAATTCCACGAGTTAATAAATTACATTATTTTTAAATAAAAATTTAGGTTTATTCAAAATATATTGACAAGATTGCAAATAGAAAAATTAATTAGGTTAGTCATTTCATTTTACAACATTTGTATTTAAATAGAACAATTATGAAAAACACAATTATTAAACACAGTCCTGTTGATGTTGTCTGTCTGGCTCATGTCTGCGTGGTTAATAGATTGCCTGAAGATTTTTCCCAAAGTTTTTTCTGCTTAGATTTTAGTTCATTTACCTATTTCATTCACCTCAAATGGTGTATTTTTATACCAATCTTTTGAAAGACAATTGATACTTATTCCAGAAAAGATCAGGAGTTAAAAATAATCTGTTCGTTGTAGTATGTGTTGGTCTATACATTAGAATTTTGTAATATAATCTTACGGGACACAAAACATTGTTTACTTTCTTTCTAATTAGACATTTGCTGTCACACATTTTCTTGAACCACCTTGACAAGTTGTGTAAAACACTGTATTGTATTCAATACAGCCTATTAACATTCAATCATTAGATTTTTCTTCTTTAAAATTGTAAATTTTACAACTTGCCACTTCATCACCTCGCAAGGCGAATTCATAAGCTGCTATGTGAAAGAACTTCTATTGGAGTTTTTGCATCCTATATTATCGCCATTTAGTAAATTTCATTTTTTGTTAATGTTAAAGTTCAGTAGAACTTTCTTTAGATTTTTCCAAAACACCGTGTACTTGCTTTCGTTTTGAATGTCGGACATCACGAGCTTTATCTGAGAAGGGATCAAAAGAAACATAAAATTTTGGATCATTTTAGCACTTGAATTCCACATCGTTTTTCATAACATATTCTTTGTAATCATCCCAATTTCTCTATTTCATATTGTAACCCCAATCCATTAATATGTTTGCTACACCTTAACTGGCTGCTCTGAATTCAAATCAAATTTCCGTTTCTTGCAAAATTCACTAAATTGATTTCAAATTGAGGACCTCTTCATTGTATTTCTTGGGGTGAGATTTTGTATTTCATTCAGTATATTTTCTGGGCATATATTGCCAAATCGAGACATTTTAAAAGAAAATACAAATAGTTTTCATCATTTGTTAACATGTTTACATTTATTTTTTCTAAATTATGTATATTTAAGTAGATATATTAAAACTTAAAAAGCTCTGCTTCCTTAAATACAAAATAGTAAAACAAAATACTATTTTCACTAGTAGCCTTTTTGTTGTGATAATGTAAAATCAGTAAATCCATATGCCGCCTTTCTTGCAAACCAGGCTTGTTAGAACTGCATTTACCCATTTACTATCAGATAAAATAAATGTTCCGACCAAATGAGGTATTTTAAAGAAAGTATGTAGAAATGTGTTTACCTACTTCCTAATAATATTATTTTCTCTAGATCTTACTACTTAAACCATACACTGAAAGAAATAATGATGTACTTTTACATTATCTGTTAAGTAATTCTGTGACCATTGATAATGACAGCAATTTTACGATACACTTGTAATTTCACAGTTATAATGTAAATACACATATCATCTTGTAAGTTGAAATTTACATCTACCATGTAAAATTACAACACCGAATGTGATTGTACAATGTATATTTCCGTTATCAGAGGTAATTTCACAACGTAATAGTACATAGGCAATTGTGCTTTTACAGAATGACCCCGTAAAATACATACTAACATACCTATGAAATTGGTGAGGAAAACCCGCATATCTCATTCGTTTTCCGTATGAGTAACAGGTGAAAATAAACATTAGCAACACGTTGTTATAACAATTTGTTATTATATATGTTTATTTACCGATTACTGATACCGAAAATGAAGAGTGCGGTTTAGAACTTACCGTGCATGGAATGAAAGAAAATGCTGAACTATAAAACATATATTAATGCAAAATAATGATAATGCTAAAACAAGATAATGAACTTCTCAACCTACATACAACAGTATGGTAGTAATATGCATGGTGGCTTTAAAAAAATTCTGAACTATATAAAACATATAGATATACTGGGTGTAAATGAAACATAGATCATCCCCCTTTCTTATTTATTTATCAACCGATTCCAATGAAACTCCATATAACTTATATAGACAGCAAATATTATTAGATATATACCAACTAAACATTTTTTTTTAGCTTCCGGTTTCACCGGAAATTATCTCAACTTAAAAATTTTTAAATAGAACATCCGGTATATTATTCTATTTTTGTAATTGTGCTAAAATTCTGAGTTAACAATGTACCTTTTTTTCAATTTTTTGACAGGTTTTTAAAAACATTTAAAAAAATTTAATTAATCTAGTGCACTATAGATTATTTACAATTACAATCTGTCAAAAATTGAAAAAAAGGTACTTATTTTACTCACAATTTTAAAAAATAAAATAATATATCGGTTGTTCCATTTAAAAATTTTAAGTTATCATTTCCGGTGAACCCAAAGCGACAAGAATCGTCTATTTAGTGAATCTAATGACATTTGACTTATATAAGACTATGTTATATGAGACATCCCTAGTTTCACTCAAATCGGTTGATAAATAAAGAAAAAAAGGGCGGATCCAGATTTGGTTTATATTCGGTATTGATAATATGCAAAATAATGATAACACTAAACAAGATTATGAACTTAACCTAAACATATTTTCAATTTTTCAAATCTAAATTTAAAATTTAGAAAGCTCTTTCATTAATATGATAACTTTATTTTGTGCTGACGCCTTCTTTGTGGATCGGCTACCCTGAGTGGGTTGAATTTTTAGAAAATATCTTTGAAGCAAATCCAAAAAGTTTGATAATTCTGTAGGATAAGCACAATTTAAAATAAAATATAATCCAAAGGCAAGTTTTGTCGCTTCCAATAATGTACTACAAGTAAAAATCTTCTCCTTTTCCATATATACGTCAAAGAGATTAGTAGGCACTTCTCCATCAACTGAAAAATTCAATAATTAATCTCCAACATCAGCCACAGAGGTATTTTTGATGATTTTCGTATAGAAATAAAGACTTTAGATTTACCTGGCATGTAGAGCATTTAAACATAGTAATATTCAAGCACAACTTACCTGCTTCTTTCTCGATTTAACACAATTACAATCTACTTATTTTACTATAACTTAAATATTTTAGAAACACGTGATATTTGCCGTTTGGTGGTTGTATACAAATAGAGTGTTGTGAACTGAACATTGCATCATGCACGCATCGTTGTTTTTATCACGTGGTTAAATTATGTATATATTAGCCTGCGATTGGTTACGCAGTTACATGATACTTGTAATTCTACATTAGTGCTGTGAATTCACAAGTTCGTTGTGTATTTGCATAACATCGTGTGAATTTACATCAAATCTGGAAATGTACACTCATTGTGGTTATTCACATTGTAATTTCACTGGCGTTTACTGTCAAATTACTTCTGTATTATTATAAATCCGGAGGCTATGTATAATTACGTGTTTTCTGTTTTTTTAAAGGCATCTTCTGGTAGCGTTATTTGATTACATTAATTGTGCAGTAATATTCCACAAATCCTAATGGAATGGTTATGTATTTTTACATGCACTTTTTTCAGTGTATGAAAACGAACCTCATAACACTAATAGAATAATTAATTATGTTTCGTTTCACAGGCAAGTTTTTCGTGCACATTATGAGGAAAATGCGTAAGCACGATTGTGAATAAAAGTAAAATATATGAAAGAAACAGAGCATAATAAAAATAAGATCCAAGATACAACAAACATTTCATTGAACAATTAGAGCAACAAGTAAAACTGTCTTTCTCAATTAATTAGGTGTAAACTTTCTCCTGTGCATTTAGGGTTCAAATATAAATTCGATAAAAGCTAGATATTGTCTAATGTCTATTTAGATATTACCTATTCTTAATTTTAAAGTGAGTAATTGATAATAAATTACTACATTTTATATTTTGCACCTTTCTTTATCGTTATTCATTTTTTATTTGCAGAATGTGTGATTTGTTGACCTAAAAATAGTTATTTATGACACAAGGACGAAAAATGCAATTTTCGTACGATTACGAAAAATTGCTGGCAACCATATGAGTTCAAAGAACATTTTCGTCCGCATGTCATACACTATTTTTTATTCGATTGTTAGAAGAAAACAATACATTTTTTATTTCTTATATTTATTTTAATTGAAAAATATGATCGTAATCGACACAGTCTAATAAAAATATCATGACAGTTTGTTCCATTTGTTTATGGTATCCATTATTTTGTTCATATTGTTTACCGTCCAAAATAATGTATCTAGAAATAAAAGCATAGATGGTTATTTAGCAACGAACTAACACTAGAATACCATATTTTGGGATCTGAAATTGCGCCGAGAAAGTGACATTCTTGAGCAATTTCAGAAAAAGTACTTTTCATTATATTGTACATCTCCGAAAACACTGTTTACATACCTATTTAGCGCACGGAAGATGGGATTTTCCCGTGCGCCCGTACAGGAAAAATTTTCTCGTGCGCTAATTGCAACGCCACAATAGCAATTAATTTAGTTAGGAAATAAGCATAATATTAAATAAAATAAATTCAATTATCACACTGTGTTGCATTCTGCATCGTTAAAATGTTAAATTTTATATATATATATATATATATATATATATATATATATATATATATATATATATATATATATATATATATATATATATATATATATATATATATATATATATATATATATATTTTTTTATGGCATAAATAGCGGCCCACTTTGTCAATCATATTAAAACATGCGATTGAAATTTCTTAATAATTTGTTAAATTTACTTTTTATTTATTTTTGTGTTGTTGTTTTTCAAAGAGGTAGGTATAATGAAAAATATCGTTCATTACATCCATAAACTGCTTTTCACGTGCTTGCCTGCTTATCATGCATGCACGGAAGGAGGAAAATTACTTTTCGGGCGGAAAAAAATAGTCGCCTAGTAACCACAACAAAAATAATACTTGTTATAAAAAAAGTAATCTTTTCATCCAGATATTAGAACCAAAAAACATCACTTTTCAATACAATCGAATAAAAAATCGTTTACTTAACATTTTCACTTTTATGATCTAGTGGAACTAAAAACATTTTTTGCAAATAAAATTGTTTAATAAGTGCACTTTCGAAGAGATCATTACTGGGAATTTTATTAGCTCTCACAAATCACGATCTTTATTGAGACTGGTATGTATGCACTCAGATGAATATCATCTGAGTGTATTCACACGATATTTATTTGTTGTATGTGAAGAAATAATATATATACAGGGGTGTTCCTGTAATAGTGTACCAAACTTTGAGAGCTTATAGTACGACCAAAAATAAGGAAAAGTTCTTATAAAGATGGCCTTAAAATCCTTCCTAAAGAAGATACAGGATGTTAAAAGGTATCCGAAAAATTTGGTTTTTATTTCATATCTCCTAAACAAAATGAGCTACATTAATAAAACTTTAGTTACTTACGTAATTTTTTACACCGCGTGTAATTGTTCTATTGCAATTTCCACTTTTTTTTTTCAGAATTAGATTTTTTTATAGTCGGGAGTAATTTTTTTAACAAATACAATTTCTTAAGTTTTTCTTTCAGTGTTGATAAAAAATTCTAATATAATAAAATTATTCTACAAATATGCCCTCTTTTTTACTTTCTTATACCCAGTATAAGGAAGTATAGTAATCGTGATTTTTTTCGATTTCGAGATTTTGATTGATATATACGTTTTGAACCCTCCGGAATCCATTCTGACTATTTTCCGAATGATGTCTGTCAGTGCATGTGTGTGAATGTGTGTCTGCATGTGTCTGCGTATGTCTGCGTGTGTCTGCGTGTGTGTACGTGCGTGCGTGTGCGTGTGTGTGCGTGCAAGTGCGTGCGTGCGTATGTGCGTGTGTGTGCGTGTGTGTGTATCCGCGATAACTCAAAAAATGCTAATGGGAGAGTTCCCAAATTTGGCAGTTAAGATTTTCAACAACATTTTAGGTGACACATTAAATTTGGTGAATGTGGTACCACCAGAAGAGACATAATGAATGAAAGAAGAAAAAAGGTGCAATTTTGGGGAAAAAAAATTAAAATTTTTATTGCATTTCTAGACAAATATCGACGAATTATAATGAAAAACATAACTTTATGGAAAAAAATCTGTTGGCATATCTGTAGTATCGCGTTAGCAGCCACAGTTTTTAAAATAAAGCTTTTAAATTTGGTACACATGTTCTAAAGGTCAAAGACAATGATAAATTCGGTGATGAGCAAAATTGGCCAGCTGAAAGGAGGTCCCACGGAACCCAAACTATTTTTTATTTGCATTTACAAAAAAATATATTCTTGATGGAAGATTATAAATCATGTCTACAATATCAATCAGATAAAATATATTTTCCAAGTACTTAAATAAAGCTGATTAAACTGAAATATTTTACACATTTGGCCTTATAAAATGGGGTTAGGATAAATTTAACAGTTTGACATTTGAAAAGTCTATTTTAGTTACAAAAATGTCAATGTCAATAAGAAGAAATTATTGAAATATATATGACGAATTATTATTGACAATATCGAATGACGCTGATAATTAATTATTTAAAAATTTTAATGAAACATTTCAAGGTATACTGGTATAAGAAAGTTATGTGCTAGCCACATCAAATATTTATTTTTCACTAAGTGCAACCGTTTGAGAGAAAAACACATCTGAACGACCTGCACAAGTGCATACTCCTAACTTTCGTCAAGAAAAGATTACTATGAAAAAGAAGTTGCTCGCGGCTCTTAAAAAAACCGTCGATATCGTGACAAATGAATTTGAGATTGCTTTTTCATAAACTTCATTTTGTTCAGGAGATTGATATAAAAATCTTATTTTTCTGATATCTTTTAGAACCCTGTATCTTTCTTATAAAGGATTTCAGGGGGATCTTTATAAGAACTTTTTTCTTATTTTAAATAGTACCATTTATTCTGTCAATTGTAGTACTATAAACTCCAACGTCTGGTACACTATTACTATTATTATACAGGGTGTATAATAATAGTAATACGAAACTAAACAAAATTGCAAAATTTGAAAATAGTTGGACAGAGAGTATATTTGAAAATCTCTCTTTCGAAATAGTCAATAAGATGCAGAAAGATGAAAAATATGTTGATGATTTTATTCACGGACGTCCTTTGAAAAGACGGATAGGGGTCAATGACGATACTGGAAATTTCAAAAACAACATATGTGTATTCAAGGAAAACTAAAAAATCGGTAGCGGCTAAGTGCGCCTCGATAGTACTTTCTCATTATCCCATTCAATTTTAAATGAAAGAAACAAATTGCTTTAATTGAAAATATCATTACCATTTATTTTATTTATTTATATAAAATAATTAAAATGTACAAAATAATCAAAATAAATAAGATAAATATGATAAAGAATATAAATCAGATAAAAGAGATAGATGACTAGATGAGATAAATGAAGCAAATGAGACAAATGAAATATATGAGATAATGTAGCAAGGCTAGGCCTTGCTTTGTATAATGGATTTTTTTTTAATTTCTAATTATTTTGTCAGCCACCATGTACAAATGATTTTAGCGAGAATATTTTGTCTTCGCTAACGGAGATAACCACATTTCTTAGCTGAAGCAGTTTCTTATCATGCTTGGGAAATATTTTCGGGATACTCTCTCACCATAAGCATTTCTGCTTATGTCAGCAGATATAGAGATTCCTCGGGCGAGCTAATGGTCGTCCAGCTACTGGGAGAATTTGAATTGACCAATCAGAAGCCTATCGGTTAGTTAAAATGGGTTTTGAATGGATATAACGTAGAACGCTGCTAGGAAGAGAGGAAGGTTTAAGTCGATGCGTTGAAAGGGTGCTACGGGTATTATCGGGTATTATAATTTTTTAATATAGTTTTTAATGGGAGAAGCCTAGAAAAGAAATTTTGAAGTCAGCAAAAATTTAAGGAGACATTTTTTTAGTGGGGAACCAGGGAGTTGGCCCTACGGTTAGAGAGAGGCCGGTCGAGTTGTATGCGTTTCGCCAACGGTGGTTAGCGAGGGTTGTTATAAAGTTTTTTTTGTTGTGATTATTTTAAAGCAGAGTTGGACCAACGGTTCGGTAGATGCCAGACGTGTGAAAGCGATACACTAAGGGTTTTTAGTTAGGGGTGTTTTTTTGTTGGTGGTTATTTAAAGAAGAGTTGTCCCAACGGTTTGAGAGTGGCCAAACGTGTTGTACGTGTTACCTCAAAGGCGGTTACTGAGGGTAGTTTTCAAAAAAGGGTTATTAAGTTTTTTTTGTGATTATTTTAAAGAAGATTGGCCCAACGGTTCGAGAGAAGCCGGACATGTTATATGTGTTACCTCAAGAGCAGTTATTGAGGGTAGTTATTTTAAAAGGGTTATTAAGTTTTGTGTGATTAATTTTCTCAAAAATTTGGGTGGAGACGCACATCGACAGGGGTAAGTGAGTGGTGTAGGAGAGATTTCTTTGGTTGAGGTGTTACCCAGGAAGGGGAGTGAGTTTTATGATTGCTTTTGTTTTTATTCAATATGTAATATATATATATATATATATATATATATATATATATATATATATATATATATATATATATATATATATATATATATATATATATATATAATAGCCAGTGGTGTTCAATTTTCAAGTCGAAAAATTTTGCTTGTTTGCTAACAGGGCGGAACTACGCCTTTACTCTTATTTATTTTTACACTATTGGTTTTTGTATTTTATTCTGGAAGGTATATACAGGGCGGTTTATAATTAGAATTAGTTTTTTTTATGTTGGGGTCCCAGAACATTTTAATATTAGTGTGTAATTTTGTTCAGTTAATTAGTTGCCACTTTTAGATAAATAGCTCACGTCATTGACGTTTGTGAATTACGTTTTTTCTAATTAATGCTTATTGCTCTTACGGAAAATTATAATGTGATTCAGATCGGTTTTGTTCGCTTAATTAGTTGCTGGTTTTTTTTTATAGTTCTCGTTACTGGCGTCGCTTCGGTAGCTATTTATCTTTCCTTTATTTTTTTTTTGTTGCTTGGTTGTCTCATGAAAAATAAAATAATATTGTTTTACTTTGTTTAGCTAATGAGTCGTTATTTTAAAATTATCAGTTAACGTTATTAACGTCTGGAAAAAGAGAAAAGTATAATTATTTGTTTTTTTTTTTGTTTAGTGTTTCTCATTAAATTTGTTGTCATTTATTGAAAAATTATTGATTACTGTGTTGAGGCCTGTAACCAGTGTAACCATATTATTTTGCTATTGTTAATATATTCATTATTTTTCTTATAAACTTATTTTTCTCCCCTCTCAAACTCACCGTAAAAGCCCACGCAATATAAGACGTAGCCGGGCTCTTGCCCTCCGAAGAAGCCTTTGAAAACATTTTTTTTTGTATACATTATTTCCGAGGTCAGGCGGAAATTTAAAATTAAACTTATCTGACCTGGTGGAAGCAACGATACCCCTTACATTGACGGCCCTCCCCAAATCTAGTGGAGGAGCGATCGGGACGGAGGCGGTGCTGGTTACAATAAACCAGACAAATGATACAACGAAATAATCGAACCAAAACGAAATAAAATAATTTATTTTTTAATTCATTTCAAATTGGATATGATGAGAAGTACTGCCAAGACCAACTATATTTTTTTAATTGAATGAATTTATTTAAACAGTTTTCATCAAGTCAAGTATCTATCAAATGACCAATAAATATCAGATATTAAATTGTATAATTTCTATTCTACCCTTTAACCAGAACCACTGAAACTGAACACCGATTAATGATTAAGGTTTATTATTACCTATTTTAATACCACTGTAAATTTTTCTTGTTTATTTATTGCTCACAGTGACCGTGTTGGTATGTGCATTGCATATATGCATACACCTGTGTACAACTGATAATTTTTTATGAACGTACGCATTTGTAGACATCATCTTGAACAAAAATAGGAAAAAATTTCACTATACAAATTCAGTGTTACCTCCACGGTCACCTATAGCCGAAGGCCTTCCTTCGTTTTATAATAGACATGGGCATATCTCTATTTCTTTTAAATTCTCTGTATTTACTTCAATTTAATATTTCGCTTTAAATAGATTGTATTCTATCGATCCTATTAACATTATTCAAATATTGCCATTCTCAAAAAAAAAAAAACATATACCTATTTATTTCAGTTAATTTGCATTCCGTTGGTGATTTTCTTCGCATTTTTCGATGCGACCTTAACACTCGTTGAAGCTAATCGGACTATTGGAAAATTACAGAGAGGGTGGAAGTTGTTTGGATATTTGATGTAGCCCTAACTGTGATAAGCGTGTTATCGAGATGATCTAGCAAACGAATTCTGTGCCTAGAAGACACGAACAGGGTTGTAAAAGATGTATCTACAAGTCAACGGCAATACCCGTATCACCATTCTTACGATAAGAAACATTATATAAACTCCAGCAACTATTAGTCAACAATTAAAAAATACAACGGGTGCTCGAGTTAAGAACGATCGGAAAACGCATTTGTGAGATAGGATTGGTATCCAGAAAACGCATTTATGGAGATATAGGATTGGTATCTAGAAGACCACTGGAGGAGAGGACCATTCACACCCAGACAGAGACTTTTTCTTTAGAGGCATCGCATTACAGTTATGTATACGTACAGGAGGTTTATCCTTTCCAATGTAGAAATATTAAGGTGTGGCTTGGAATAATCTTTGGCTATCGCATGCCACTGTACATCTGAGAAAGTAACATATATTATATAGGTCAGTTATATTCAGAATATAATCGACCCTTGCAGAAAATTTCGTATTCTTAGATGATAACGATAACACACCCCTCGTGTATTTCATGGGAAATGCCCAAGGAAACACCATACTATAAATTTAAGGAATTGACAGCTTAGGCACGCTTAGGTTTACCACTGCCTCCTCCTGACCTCATTTCGATAGAACGTTTATGGGAAAAGAGGGTTATATGACCATCAACCAGCCCCCCCTCAAACAATAGACGGGCTTTGATTTGCCAGTTCATTTTATAAGTACCAGGTATAAAATATAAATATTGGCTAAATATTAATATTATTTATTAAAATAAAATAAATGACTGAGATCAAGGCTACTTTAAATACAAATTTAGCTTCTATTTCAAGATTCAGTGAAATTAATTTTAATTTAGCCATTTTAAAACCATACTATTGGTACCTACTACTCTTACCAATTATTTATTGTAGTGTTATTCATATCTCAATACCTACAATAACAAAAAGTATGTGTAAACAAAAAAGTAAAACCACATTTTATTGGTAAGTTTTGTTTTACAGGTAAATAAATTGTACAATTTATATTCTAATTAATTTTAAATCTCTTTTAGTAAAGTAAAAATTTGTAATGTTGCCGTCATACCTATTTGTTTTTGTTTTAAAAAAAGATTGTTTAATTTAAATAACAATAATAATAATAATAATAATAATAAGGGTGCCCCGGGCCCAGACGGCATTAACAACTGGTGGTGGAAGAAATTTCCGTCCACTCACCGCCGTCTGGCGCGAGTTTTCAACTCATGGTTGAACGAGGGGCAGCAGATTCCGGACTGGTTTGTCGAGGGACGTACTGTGCTTATCCCCAAAAAGGGGGATCTTTCCGACCCGAGGAATTATAGGCCGATCACTTGCCTCAACTCCTGCTACAAGATATTTACACGTATCTTGTATTCAAGGACACTGAGGTCTGTTGATCCGGTCTTCCAGCAGATACATGAACAGCGTGGTGCCAAGAAGGGCATGGCAGGTTGCAAGGACAGCCTGCTGATAGACCGCTGTATTACACAGGATTCTGTGCAATACAAGCGGAATCTATCGATGGCCTGGATTGACTACCGCAAGGCATTTGATACATCGCACGAGCTATTGTTGCACTTGCTCGAATGTCTTGCGGTACCAGCACCACTAGTGAGATGCATAGAACAGCTGCTGCCACTCTGGAAGATTCGCTTCACCATAACATCAGGTGCACAGTGGGTCACGACAGAGCAGGTGGCATTTAGGAGGGGAGTTTTCCAGGGCGACTCCCTGAGTCCTCTCCTCTTCTGCATCTCACTGCTACCGTTGTCTGCTGGGCTCCGCCAAACCCGCGGGTATCAATGTGGACCACCCAGCGACCGGAGGCATAAGGTCACCCATCTGTTTTATATGGATGATCTTAAACTTTATGCCTCCGGAGAGCGCGAACTACAAAACGCTCTTAGGGTGGTCGAAGAATATACGCGGGCAATTGGTATGGAGTTCGGGTTGGACAAATGTGCAGTCGTCCACCTCAAGAGAGGACGATGCGGGGAATTCTCTGAAAATGCGCAGCTCGCAGACGGAAGCATCCTAAGACATCTGGATGCCGGAGAGACCTATACATACCTGGGTGTGCAACAAAGGCACATCCAAGATGTAATACAAATAAAGGATTCTCTCCGCGGCAAGTACAGACACCGCCTCCGAAAGATTTGGTCTTCCGAACTTTCGGGGAAGAACAAGGTGTCTGCTACTAATATGCTTGCCGTTCCGATTCTGCTCTACTCCTTCGGAGTAGTAAAGTGGAGGGTAGATGAGCTGCGCCAATTAGACAGAGATACCCGCAAGATGATGAATATTCACAGAAGTATTCATCCTAGATCGTCCGTTCCTCGTGTGTACCTCCCACGTCAACGGGGGGGCCGAGGACTCTTGAGCCTGGAGTGTACGCATGGCAGAGTAGTACTGAGCATGGCATGTAACATACTCAGGAGCTCAGATCCCCTCTTGCGGTTCGTAAAACATCACGAAACTGTAGGAGTGGGAGCAGGATTGTTCAAGGCAGCAAAAAGAGCCGCAGATGAACTCGGCCTCGCATTTGACATCAGGCGAGGAGGCCGGCGAGGTGCTGATGTTGCGTCAGTCACCGAACTTCAGCCAAATCGTCTGAAAGCCCGAATTAGAGCTGCCGAACAGGAAAATCTGTTTCGGCAGCACGTCGATAAACCCCAGCATGGTGTCTTCTATACGAACATAGAAACACTGGGTTTATCGACCAGGCTGACCTTCGCCTTTCTAAGGTCAGCAGGGCTTAAGTCGGAGACCGAGGGATTCATTATGGCCTGCCAAGATGGTGTTATCAACACCTTGGTCTACCGTAGCCGCGTGTGGCGTGTAGAGGTTCCTGATATCAACTGCAGGACCTGCCATCAGGCGCCGGAATCACTCATGCACTTACTTTCTGCATGTCCCATATATGCGATTTCGGCCTACATCCACCGACATAACGCGGCTTTACGAGTACTATACTACCATCTAAGGCACTCGGACGGGGTAGACCAGACACCAGTGCTGCCTTACGTCCCCGGAGATATTGAGTCCGTTGTCGAGAACGAGAAATGCCGGATTTACTGGAACTACTCGTTCCCGATTGTCAGGCTAATCCAAGCCAACAAGCCTGACATAGTCCTCCTCGACCATCAACTCAAGGTGATGTATGTTATCGAGTTCTCGGCACCTGCTGAGAAAAACATCACCTTGAAGGAGGAGGAGAAACGGACCAAATATCGCGATCTCCGGTACGAGCTCCAAGTGCTGTACCCAGGCTACTCGGTCAAAATGGTCGTCCTTATAATCGGTGTACTCGGAGGGATAAAGCCTACGCTGCTCTCGGAACTGAAGATCATACCGGCCTGCCAAAAACCAGCCGAGTGGCTGGCAGGCCAAATGCAGAAGGCGGTCATTCTGGGTTCTCTCCGTCTGCTTAGGGCACACGATTCTGGTATCTACAGTCACTAACCCTGCGGGATGCGGGGAGTGGCTGTAGTTGATGCGCCGGCGCGACTCCCGTGAGGCGTCGGAGGCCACGGGAGGACTAACCGGCATCGGGAAACCGAAAAAAAAAAAAATAATAATAAGGGGTGCAAGGTCGGCAACCTCCACGTTGGTGCACCCTGGACAGGCAGAGGCTACTCTGCCTGACTAATGTCGGCCGGGGGTACCAAGGCTAACCACCTGGTACCCCTTCTACTTCGGGTTCCTTATGAACTGAGAAGAAGGGCCCCTCACGATCGACCCCAAGCGGATGGGGGTCAGAGACAGGCGGGAGGGGCCTCACCGGATAGTCTCAACAACGACGACATTGGCATTGTACACGGACGCTTTAAGTGGACGAGGGAACTTCGGGATGACTTGCTGACCTGCCGCGAGAGTAGCGAACCTGAGCAAAGGGGATACATGGCGCGAATGCATGCACTTTGGTGCGAAATGCACCCAGAGCATCGCGCCTTCTCTCAACAACATCTGAGAGATCAAGTATCCTTTCTGCTCAGGACAGGTTACGTAAGGGCACCCCGTCAGCCGGAAGAATTGCCAGTCGCAGTCCCACCGCGGCAATTATCAGCTGATGGGGAACATCCTTTAGAGTTCACCGATGTAGACTTAAGGACGAGGGTTAGCCTTAACACCAGGGCTAACCTAAAGCCACAAGACCTGGCTAGAATGGACGCGGTCATCGATGAGGAAATTCCAGAAGATGTAGACATCTGGCAAATCAACTGTGCCGTGTACAACGCCGCGAAGCAACTCGTCCCCCGTGAGAGGTCAACCAATCACGGGGTCGAGAAAGCCAAGCGGCGTGTACAAAAAAATCGAAAGCAAGATACAGTAGGCCAGACAACACGCTTCTCGGATCCAGAGTGTGGTGGAATATAAGACGACTGGTAGAGTTTTTACTCCCAGGATCCGGCGCATAGCTGCCGGATTAAGACGTCAACACCATACTGTAAATCTGACAGTGATGCTTACCATCAAGCAGTACTGTCTAGATAGGATCCGAGCGCTCATGGTGATAAAGGAAACATTGAAGAGGCGGGTGAGGAGTATGGAACAAAACAATTTGTTCCGTACGAATCCTTCCCGCCTCTTTCAAGAGCCACAGCGTGTTGTCGAGAATCCGCCGACTGCAGAAGATGTCGAAACCTTCTGGATGGGAATCTACGAAACGCCGCGTCCATTCAATAGCGACCCTCCATCAATTGCACACTTCGAGGCTCTGTGTCACAGACATCTTGAAGAGCCCGAAGATGTGTGCCCGGCAATCAGTACGGAGGAAGTCCAACAAGCACTTGTTGGTACCAAGAACTTCGCTGCCCCGGGCCCAGACGGCATTAACAACTGGTGGTGGAAGAAATTTCCTTCCACTCACCGCCGTCTGGCGCGAGTTTTCAGCTCATGGTTGAACGAGGGGCAGCAGATTCCGGACTGGTTCGTCGAGGGACGTACTGTGCTTATCCCCAAAAAGGGGGACCTTTCCGACCCGAGGAATTATAGGCCGATCACCTGCCTTAACTCCTGCTACAAGATATTTACACGTATCTTGTATGCTAGGACGCTGAGGTCTGTTGATCCGGTCTTCCAGCAGATACACGAACAGCGTGGTGCCAAGAAGGGCATGGCAGGTTGCAAGGACAGCATGCTGATAGACCGCTGTATTACACAGGATTCTGTGCAATACAAGCGGAATCTATCGATGGCCTGGATTGATTACCGCAAGGCATTTGATACAACATCGCACGAGCTGTTATTGTACTTGCTCGAATGTCTTGCGGTACCAGCACCACTAGTGAGATGCATAGAACAGCTGCTACCGCTCTGGAAGACCCGCTTCACCATAACATCAGGTGCACAGCGGGTCACGACAGGGCAGGTGGCATTTAGGAGAGGAGTTTTCTAGGGTGACTCCCTGAGTCCTCTCCTCTTCTGCATATCACTGCTGCCGTTGTCTGTTGGGCTCCGCCAAACCCGCGGATATCAATGTGGGCCACCCAGCGACCGGAGGCATAAGGTCACCCATCTATTTTATATGGATGACCTTAAACTTTATGCCTCCGGAGAGCGCGAACTACAAAACGCTCTTAGGGTGGTCGAAGAATATATGCGGGCAATTGGTATGGAGTTCGGGTTGGACAAATGTGCAGTCGTCCACCTCAAGAGAGGACGATGCGGGGAATTCCCTGAAGATGCGCAGCTCGCAGACGGAAGCATCCTAAGACATCTGGATGCCGGAGAGACCTATACATATCTGGGTGTGCAACAAAGGCACATCCAGGATGTATCACAAATAAAAGATTCTCTCCGCGGCAAGTACAGACACCGCCTCCGAAAGATTTGGTCTTCCGAACTTTCGGGGAAGAACAAGGTGTCTGCAACTAATATGCTTGCCGTTCCGATTCTGCTCTACTCCTTCGGAGTAGTAAAGTGGAGGGTAGATGAGCTGCGCCAATTAGATAGGGATACCCGCAAGATGATGAATATTCACAGAAGTATTCATCCTAGATCGTCCGTTCCTCGTGTGTACCTCCCACGTCAACGGGGGGGCCGAGAACTCTTGAGTTTGGAGTGTACGCTTGGCAGAGTAGTACTGAGTATGGCATGTAACATACTCAGGAGCTCAGATCCCCTCTTACGGTTCGTAAAACACCACGAAACTGTAGGAGTGGGAACAGGATTGTTCAAGGCAGCAAAAAGAGCCGCAGATGAACTCGGTCTCACATTTGACATTGGGCGAGGAGGCCGGCGAGGTGCTGATGTTGAGTCAGTCACCGAACTTCAGCCAAATCGTCTGAAAGCCCGAATTAGAGCTGCCGAACAGGAAAATCTGTTTCGGCAGCATGTCGATAAACCCCAGCATGGTGTCTTCTATAAGAACATCGAAACACTGGGTTTATCGACCAGGCTGACCTTCGCCTTTCTAAGGTCAGCAGGGCTTAAGTCGGAGACCGAGGGATTCATTATGGCCTGCCAAGATGGTGTTATCAACACCTTGGTCTACCGTAGCCGCGTGTGGCGTGTAGAGGTTCCTGATATCAACTGCAGGACCTGCCATCAGGCGCCGGAATCGCTTATGCACTTACTTTCTGCATGCCCCATATATGCGATTTCGGCCTACATCCACCGACATAACGCGGCTTTACGAGTGCTATACTACCATCTAAGGCACTCGTACGGGGTAGACCAGACACCAATGCTGCCTTACGTCCCCGGAGATATTGAGTCCGTTGTCGAGAACGAGAAATGCCGGATTTACTGGAACTACTCGTTCCCGACTGTCAGGCTAATCCAAGCCAACAAGCCTGGCATAGTCCTCCTCGACCATCAATTCAAGGTGATGTATGTTATCGAGTTCTCGGCACCTGCGGAGAAAAACATCACCTTGAAGGAGGAGGAGAAACGGACCAAATATCGCGATCTCCAGTACGAGCTCCAAGTGCTGTACCCAGGCTACTCGGTCAAAATGGTCGTCCTTATTATCGGTGTACTCGGAGGGATAAAGCCTACGCTGCTCTCGGAACTGAAGATCATACCGGCCTGCCAAAAACCAGCCGAGTGGCTGGCAGGTCAAATGCAGAAGGCGGTCATTCTAGGTTCTCTCCGTCTGCTTAGGGCACACGATTCTGGTATCTACAGTCACTAACCCTACGGGATGTGGGGAGTGGCTGTAGTTGATGCGCCGGCGCGACTCCCGTGAGGCGTCGGAGGCCACGGGAGGACTGACCGGCATCGGGAAACCGAAAAAAAAAAAAAATCACGGACGCAATGAACAAGGACGCTTTAAGTGGACGAGGGAACTTCGGGATGACTTGCTGACCTGCCGCGAGAGTAGCGAACCTGAGCGAAGGGGATACATGGCGCGATTGCATGCACTTTGGTGCGAAATGCACCCAGAGCATCGCGCCTTCTCTCAACAACATCTGAGAGATCAAGTATCCTTTCTGCTCAGGACAGGTTATGTAAGGGCACCCCGTCAGCCGGAAGAACTGCCAGCCGCAGTCCCACCGCGGCAATTATCAGCCGATGGGGAACATCCCTTAGAGTTCACCGATGTAGACTTAAGGACGAGGGTTAGCCTTAACACCAGGGCTAACCTAAAGCCACAAGACCTGGCTAGAATGGACGAGGTCATCGATGAGGAAATTCCGGAAGATGCCGACATCTGGCAAATCAACAGTGTGATGTACAACGCCGCGAAGCAACTCGTCCCCCCGTGAGAGGTCAACCAATCACGGGGTCGTGAAAAAGCCAAGCGGCGTGTACAGAAAATCGAGGGAAAGATACAGTCGGCCAGACAACACGCTTCTCGGATCCAGAGTGTGGTGGAATATAAGACGACTGGTAGAGTTTTTCTCCCAGGATCCGGCGCATAGCTGCCGGATTAAGACGTCAACACCATACTTTAAATCTGACAGTGATGCTTACCATAAAGCAGCACTGTCTAGATAGGATCCGAGCGCTCATGGCGATAAAGAAAACATTGAAGAGGCGGGTGAGGAGTATGGAACAAAACAATTTGTTCCGTACGAATCCTTCCCGCCTCTTTCAAGAGCCACAGCGTGTTGTCCGCCGACTGTAGAAGATGTCGAAACCTTCTGGAAGGGAATCTACGAAACGACGCGTCCATTCAATAGCGACACTCCAGCAATTGCACACTTCGAGGCTCTGTGCCACAGACATCTTGAAGAGCCAGAAGAAGTGTGCCCGGCAATCAGTACGGAGGAAGTCCAACAAGCACTTGTTGGTACCAAGAACTTCGCTGCACCGGGCCCAGACGGCATTAGCAACTGGTGGTGGAAGAAATTTCCTTCCACTCACCGCCGTCTGGCGCGAGTTTTCGATTCATGGTTGAACGAGGGGCAGCAGATTCCGGACTGGTTCGTCGAGGGACGTACTGTGCTTATCCCCAAAAAGGGGGATCTTTCCGACCCGAGGAATTATAGGCCGATCACTTGCCTCAACTCCTGCTACAAGATATTTACTCTCGTATCTTGTATGCTAGGACACTGAGGTCTGTTGATCCGGTCTTCCAGCAGATACACGAACAGCGTGGTGCAAAGAAGGGCATGGCAGGTTGCAAGGACAGCATGCTGATAGACCGCTGTATTACACAGGATTCTGTGCAATACAAGCGGAATCTATCGATGGCCTGGATTTATTATCGCAAGGCATTTGATACAACATCGCACGAGCTATTGTTGTACTTGCTCGAATGTCTTGCGGTACCAGCACCACTAGTAAGATGAATAGAACAGCTGCTGCCGCTCTGGAAGACCCGCTTCACCATAACATCAGGTGCACAGCGGGTCACGACAGAGCAGGTAGCATTAAGGAGAGGAGAACAGGAAAATCTGTTTCGGCAGCACGTCGATAAACCCCAGCATGGTGTCTTCTATAAGAACATCGAAACACTGGGTTTATCGACCAGGCTGACCTTCGCCTTTCTAAGGTCAGCAGGACTTAAGTCGGAGACCGAGGGATTCATTATGGCCTGCCAAGATGGTGTTATCAACACCTTGGTCTACCGTAGCCGCGTGTGGCGTGTAGAGGTTCCTGATATCAACTGCAGGACCTGCCATCAGGCGCCGGAATCGCTCATGCACTTACTTTCTGCATGCCCCATATATGCGATTTCGGCCTACATCCACCGACATAACGCGGCTTTACGAGTGCTATACTACATCTAAGGCACTCGTACGGGGTAGACCAGACACCAATGCTGCCTTACGTCCCCGGAGATATTGAGTCCGTTGTCGAGAACGAGAAATGCCGGATTTACTGGAACTACTCGTTCCCGACTGTCAGGCTAATCCAAGCCAACAAGCCTGGCATAGTCCTCCTCGACCATCAATTCAAGGTGATGTATGTTATCGAGTTCTCGGCACCTGCGGAGAAAAACATCACCTTGAAGGAGGAGGAGAAACGGACCAAATATCGCGATCTCCAGTACGAGCTCCAAGTGCTGTACCCAGGCTACTCGGTCAAAATGGTCGTCCTTATTATCGGTGTACTCGGAGGAATAAAGCCTACGCTGCTCTCGGAACTGAAGATCATACCGGCCTGCCAAAAACCAGCCGAGTGGCTGGCAGGTCAAATGCAGAAGGTGGTCATTCTGGGTTCTCTCCGTCTGCTTAGGGCACACGATTCTGGTATCTACAGTCACTAACCCTACGGGATGTGGGGAGTGGCTGTAGTTGATGCGCCGGCGCGACTCCCCGTGAGGCGTCGGAGGTCACGGGAGGACTGACCGGCATCGGGAAACCGAAAAAAAAAAATCTTATTTTAAAGAAAAATTGGAATATCAACACCAGTTATTATTAAGTACTAATAAATTTTTATTACTGAAGTGCATAGTGTTTATTATTATAATAAAGTAGTAATTAGTTAACAGCCAAGACTTTGTTTAATAGCCAATAAATGTCATCACCAGTAATCATTCTATAACAAGTGTTAAGGCACATTCTCACAACGACTTTTTTTTAATTACTTCCGGAGAAATGCGGGGAAAACTGAAAATAAATTCAAACTTTAAGGCCTCTATCTCAAAAACTAAGCTCTTTAGCTATAAGTTTAATGGCGGATCCAGAGGGGGTCACAGGGGCCCGTGACCCCTTTCGTTTATTTCACAAAAAAATCTCTTTACAAAAGTTGTATTTCAATATTTAATAATTTTAATTTATGCGATTATGATTTTAGTACCACGAACATTCAGACATAGCGCTGCAATAGTGTTTCAGAATTTAACATGGGAAAATACACTCTCTGGTTGGACGACGGTGTTCAGAAAGGAATTACCCAGTACACAAAAGTTTATTTCGGCATTTAACGGAAAATACACTCGGTGGCTGGACTGCGTTCAAAAAGGACTGCGAGAATCGCTGAGCATGCTTAATAAATATAAATTGGATTATTTTGTTATAAACTGTTTATCTGGAGAGATACGTATGTACCAATCTAACTTTGAAAATTAAGATTACTTAAATGATAGAAAGTTATAGTATATTTTTAAATCGTGGAAAGAAAACTAAGTACCTTCATTTATTTGTGGTTAGTTGAACATAATAGCAATATATATTGGCAATAAGTAACGCGGCTTAACTTCTTATAAAAGCATTAACTACATGTTTATAAATAGATATAGGTAATTTGGATGACATCCCAGAGAAGGAAATCTTAATATTACGTTTAAAAACACAGTAAATACCGAAGTATGGGCCTTTACTGGGCTTTTATCTGGCCATTACTAGACATGTTGGCCCAATAAAGGCCCAGGAAAGGCCCATACTTTTGTGTTTATTGGAAAATTACGGGACATAAAAGTAATTCAATAAATTGTAATTACTGACAGTGTACTTACAAATGTGTAAGTACATACTGTAGCATTCAAAATGCTACTGTTTAAATTTATGGTTTAATTTTTTATAAGGTTATATTTTTGTTTGTTTTAAAGAATGAATCAATCACATTGATTAAATGTTGAATACAACCCACAAAACACCTTAAGTGTATTGTTGGTTGCCGTTAAATTTTTAACGAAATGGGAACTTTTTAATGGAAGAAAACAGTTTTTTTATTTTTTTTTATTATCACTAAATACTGCCAATATTTAATTAACATAAACAACATGCAAGGAAAACATTATATCACCTACTTTGCAAACTGGTTAATAATGTATTTAAATAATATCGACTCCTAATCACGATTTGGTCATCTTGAGATCCAAACAGTAAACAGTGATTTTCCTAAATGAGTAGTTATTTGAACTGTCCACCACGTTCTAAAAGTTTTCTCAACACTTTCCTCTATCTATTTTGAAACATTCCTACTTGCAACATTAAGTTCTGTGGAATTCATTGAGAAAATATCCTAAAAATAAATAAAGGTGATAAAGGACACTACTTGTTTTAGGACTTGTATTATTATGTAGTACATTAATTACTTACCCGTAAATGGTGGTACGTGGCTAGTTCCTTCAGAACTTCTTCGAAAAGTATTTCTGGGCGGATACTTATATTTGATTATTATTAAGGATCTTTTCTTGGTTGTATAGCTTTCGAGTGATATTAGTATAGGTTTTATAAAAATCCATTGGTACCAACAAAACTACACTGAGAGTACTAAATAATGTCCTCTCAGGAAGGACTTTTTTTGATATACCTTCCGGGTAGACATGTTGATGGGAGATGACTAGTGATTAGCTGTGGGTTCAGGTGTGATACACATTTTTCATTTATTTGGCTCATCATAGAAATTCAAAGCTACACTTTCCTCGTTCGAGTTATTGTGTCTCGATTTGCTGCAACTCTGGAAGTTGGATGGTATCAAAATTTTTTTGAAAATCTAGAAAGTGTCACCAAAGTTTTTTTCGTAAGTAATTCATTTACTAGATAATTATTTATAATGAACGTTTTTTTTTATTCTAGTCACACAATTGAGTACCTGAGATTTAATCTCCTACGTGGGTGTTTTTTTGTTCCCACAATTGTTTCTTTTGTAGCAACCCTTCAGAAGAAGGTGAGTTTAATGTTTTTTTAGGGCTAAATTCAGGTGATAATTTCTGCTTTAATTTTAGGGTGCTAGGTTACAGTGCTAGGTTACAGTGCTAGGTTACAGTGCTTGGTTACAGTGCTAGGTTACCATACTAGGTTACCGTTCTAGATTACTGTGCTTTTTGACGAATAAGCTGATTAGGATTTCACCCTTCCATAAGGGGATTTGTTTTTTTTTATGAAATGGTATACACTGGCTGAACAAAGGAGAGGACTGACTAACGTTACTGCCATTGCTAACCCGCATTTAGAGAGAGAGGGAGAATCCTCGGAAGTGAAAGGCCAGATCTTTAATTTATTATTAATTTTTTATTTACTTGGACATTTTTAATTGCTCTGCCAGAGCGCATGTTACTTATTATATTATATTACCAACTGCTTATTTGAGCTGAAGAGCTAACACATAGTACTATGGGGGACGCCTAAAGCATAATTAGTTAATAATCAAAGAACCAAATAATTTTTTTGTACTTTTTATTTATGGAAAAAAATCAGTGTCAATTAGAAAGATTGGTGAACAGATTACACGAAATTTTGTTTTATCAAATTTTTTTTTATTTTGCTCATTCATGTTTAATCAACCTAACCTTCCTTTACACATGTATAGTGTTATATAATTCTTTAACACCGAATTGGAACAAAGTTTTGTATTCCGTAACTTTTGCAAAGCCAAGAAACAATCATTTTTTTTTAAGTTACGTAAGTTTTAAGTTAAGTTAGTTGCTACCATGTTTTTGTTTCAATTTTAACCCTCCTTACTCCCGACTGCTCTTACCGACAAAAAGCTGCCGTAAGCAAGAAGCTACACTGCACTCCGAGAAAATTTAAGGTGAGTAAGCACATGTTTATACATGTGCCAAGTATTTGATTATTTCCAAATTTCTTGTTGGAGAGTGTACCTGTGGCAATACAAACAGATTAAAAAATCATCATCGCTATCTCTGTTTTCAACATCGGAAGACACGAAGCACAAATCTATAGTTAAAAAGTTTTAAGAGCCACTTGAGGTAAAGTATGGCCCAGGAGTGATAAAATGGTCTGAGTTTGCTAAATATATCAATATTAAAATAGTTCCTGAAGAGGTTTTAGACATGTTTTCAAAAGAAAGATGCTCATGCTCGTATACTTCAGTTGGTATTTACTGGTTTGCTTTACTTTTGTTTCTTATTAAATACTCACTAGCTTTTAGCATTTGTTTTTTTTTTTGAGTAAATAATGAATAACAATGTTAACTCTTATTGTATTATATACTGAAAAGCTCGAAAATGAAGTAATCCTAGGATTGACGCGCTAAACCGAGGACTTACCAATTTGATGTAGTAAATGTACGAAAAATTGTGCGAATTAATTTTCTTAGCCATTGTAATGTTGGTGACATTTGTTGCGCACATGCGCGTAGTAAATTCTGAAGATCGTCTCTAAGGTCAGTCTGCGACCAACCACGAAGCCGTCGAGTAGTAGTAATATTGTATACCATAGCCAATCTGTGATAACAAACTAGTTAGAAACAAAAGGTGTATTGTTATACCTTATCCACCATTCAGGCGAAAAGGGCATTACACGACAGCCATAAAATGTTCTTTTTTTGTAATTTTGAATGTTATGAAAATTACAAAAAAAAGACATAGATTTTAATGCATATTGTAGGAACACAGTGAAATCGATGAAATAGATGTTGTAAACTAATAACATTGGCAAGACCCAAAGTGTCCGATCTGGCTCTAGATGATAGTGAATTACTAACACGAACTGGAAAATCGTAAGATTGGCCGTTATGGCGTAGTAAAAATCCGAAATTATATTGAAAAGACACCTATTCGCAGATTTACCACGTCAAATTGGTAAATCCTCAGTTTAGAGCTTAAATAGCATTTACTGGTTTTCGGGCTTTTACGGTAACATATGTATTTAAAAAAAAATCTGGGGGGACCTGTCCGGACTTGGAGCAGACTTCTGCATTGACCTCCACATCCTATATGAGTTGGTTATATTATGTGCCCCCCTTGTTATTTTCTTCTGGATCCGCCCCTGTGTTTCTATGGCAAATCAATATTATTCTGGCGTGTTCTATCGATTCTCTAGTTTCACGATTAAAATCTTGCCCACCCTGTATATTTGAAAACATGGATTATCATCACGTAAACATATTTGCATTTTTTTTTTACACGAAAACGAGCAGTTGATTCGTGAACAAAGTGATCATGATTCATTGGTTTCGTTCATCCGAGCAGGTTGCTACTAGAGCGATCATGAATCGGTCGGCCGAACGGAATTGGAACTGAGCGCTCATGAAGCCGTCGCTATTTTTTGTAGCAAACAAAATTTGTGCTTAGTGATCTACTGACTAGTGATCACTGATCAGTTGTAGTTGACGGCCAAATTTAGTAACAATACTTAATTTCTTTTCTGTTATTATCTATTATCAGCAAATGATCAAAAGATATTTTGTTATTAATATTAAAAAATCAATAAAATATGAAAACAAATAAAACAACCTCACGTGCTAACAGATGACAGAAAATGACATGAAGCCGTTCGGTCGTGCAGAAACATGATCACTGATCGGTGAAAATCCGATCAGGTAGCGATAAGCTTGAATTAGTTCCAACAGTACTTCTTGACAGTTCTCTATTTACTTTGCACATAGAGTTAATTCTGTGAAGTAGCAAATGTAAACTGTGAAGTAGATGATACAGGAAATTATAAGCATCAGTCCAAATAAAATTTATGAGTGCTGAATCTAAACGCCTCGTTTCATGCCAATAATTTTTTGAGTACCTATAAATTGTTATTACTTTGTCTTGAATTTTTTGTTGTTAATTGAAAAAAAATTACGTTTGCGCTTAACTCGGAAAAAAGTACTAAGTACTTAATATTTTTAGCTTCAAAAAAGCACATGTACTCGAACAGAAATATTTTCAAATGTGAGCTCTACGTACAAGGTAATTAGAGAACTGTCACAAGTACTGGAAAGAGTGATTACCTTGTTCACGATTCATTGGCACGAACGAACAGTATATTTTCAAGCTTCTTACAATTTATTTTGTTTACTGTTTATATTTCAGAACGGAATATTCGACATCAGTGGTAGATGCCAGATGCCCTAATGAATTATTAAAATTAAGTGTGATTTTTGTACATTGGGGAATACAATCTGAATATACCTAGTTGTTCTCTAGCATTCTGAACACTGTCCTAAAGGTTATTTACATTTTATCTTCTATAGGTGTGTTCTATTCACCACCAATCTAAGCTAATCTAAGTAGTTCTACGGTTACGGAGGCTTAATCAAAAGAAATTATTCTTTTATTTATGCAGTGTAACCGTAAAACTACTTCACCATATCAGTGATATGTTCTGTTCTATGTCCAGCTTATTCTGGATGGCCAGAATATTGCGGTTCCTTGATTTTTTTCTGTTCTGTGATTGTGACTATGTGCACAGAACAGAAATAATTATGTCATGTAGTACTTAACCTTAAATTTTAACAAGTTTTCTTTAAGAAATTAAATTTTTAAGTATGAACAATAATGAATTTGCTGTCTCTTCTGTTTTTGGGAATTATTTGTGTTAGTGGAGAAAACAATGTCTATAACTATGAAGTGGACTGTAATATTTTAAGAATGGGACAATATTTATGTCCAGATCCAAACTATGATTTAATAGACTCTAAAACGCAGCAATTAAAGGGCTGTACTAAAGAAAATAAAGCTAGAGGTATTTGTGTAATATGTTTTTTTTTATATAATCATAAGTAAGTATAAATTATTTTTTCCAGTTCGTTGTATTGCTGTTGAAGGATTAAATTGTACTGAAACTGGAAATTCTACATTTACCAGGGAAATGCCATGCAAATGGACGTAAGTACATTGTTAAATAATAGCTATAGATTATCTATCTAATAAGTTGGTAATTGTCTGAGAGTTTGTCGAATTGCCATGTTTCAGTATTTCTCTACTATGACACCATTTTACACAGCTTTCATCATTTGTTCTTGTTTCAATTTGAAAATAAATATGTCACAGTCGCCAGTTTCATTGATCTCTCTGCCGAAAGTTTAGGTATCCAATTAGATAGTTTTAAATTTTCTTGTACTTTGTACTTATACATATCGACGCTTAAGAAACAATACCTCTTATCTCCAAATTAGCAGTTTTACAGGAGACGAAAAAAACTAAGTTTTCTTATTAATAGATATGAAACCTACATGTTATTTTTATCATGGAGGTCATGGAGATACGAGTTATTTTATTATTTGCTGTTATACGAGGTATTTTTTAAGTCGAGTTTTTGGTATCAATATTAATCTTGGAGATACAAGATATTGGGAACTGTTGGACATAGGAGTGGACATTAATTTAAAATTCTAAACAGAGTTTTGACAAAAATGGAGATACGAGGTATTGTTTCTTAAGCGTCGATATATAGCTTTCGTAGCAATAAAATGATGAATGTTACAGTTTATGCCATTATAATTTCTCACGAAATGTTGCTATGCACAAAACCTTAAAAGATGTTTTGGACGAAAAATATAGGTTTTTGTACACAATTGTTATGTTATCAAATGAAATTTTAAAATTGTTATTACATAAGAATTAAATTTATTACCAATATAAATATGTAAATAAAAACAATTCTTTAATAACTCCTAAATATAGCTACGTTAATATAAATTAAACGATACTGCAATCTTTAAAGGTAGTATAAAATTTTCACAGAAATTATTTTATAAAAAAACACCATATAAATTAGACAACTCCCAAATCCAAAACAGGAGCTGCACATGTGGGGGTTACAGATTTGAAATAACACACGACCACTGTCTTCCACTTTGTCGGGGTTGAAGAATATGAACCTGGAAGATGGCATATAGTAGAGCAGCTACGTTTGTCACTTAACGCTCTAGCCCACTGCGCTACCGAGATCGGTATACAATTATATATATTTTTAAATTAACATGCCCAAAAATCAAATCGGTTCTAAAATTAATAATAGAGGAATCACTACCTATGCTTTGCCATGGCAAAGTAAAAATTAGAGAATCATTTAACACACTTTCTTAATTCGACAGACATATTGCTTACTAAAACTGGATTTAGTTGACTGGATAAATTGTTATGGTATATAAAAAACTAAAGTAATCAGATTGTTAATTATCTTTTTTTATATATATATTTTTTTGTCTTCTAGAAATGGTTACTCTTTTGAGACAGCACTATTATTGTCGATTTTCTTAGGGATGTTTGGAGTCGATAGATTTTATTTAGGATATCCAGCAATAGGCTTAGCTAAATTCTGTACTTTAGGATTCATGTTTTTAGGACAACTGATTGATATTATTTTAATTGCCACCCAAGTTGTTGAACCTGCTGATGGATCTGCATATGTCATTCCTTATTATGGACCTGCAGTAGAAGTTATAAGAAGCGATAATTACACTTATAGACTAAAACAAGATGATTGGTAAAAGTATATATTTAAAAAATATGTAAATAAAAGATTAATAAAGAAGAAACAATTAAAAACTTTAATGTAATGCTTATTATTTAAAATGTATCAAATGGAAAGTGTAATTATTAATACCACAATCTCGTATTTATGAATTCATGCCATTTGTATTCAAGTTATTATATTTTTTTATCAAATGTATTTAAAATTTGTGAGCTTCCTCAAAATAATTTAAAAAATGTTGGTAAAAAGCTCAAAATAACGATTCATTTCAAAATAGTGAAAATATTAAATGATTAGAGAAAATCCAAAAGAATATCGAGAAAAAAGAAGGGACCAAAACATTTTATGAGTTTTCAAGATAATTCTGAGCCAGTCAAAGATGCAGCAAAATTAAAATAATTATGCGGTACCCTGGGAAATTGATCACAAATGATGATGTTTAGAAAATGACTAAGAACTTATCTCAATACAATTTATTATTTAAAGTTTATACCACTCACTAGTTATATTAAAACAATTATACATGTTTGTCTGCATTACAGATTTCACAATATAATGAAAATGGTATTAACCATATACATATTGTGTAATCAAAATTCATCGTCAAAGTAACTGCTGTAATTTGTATTTAAACCAGCACCGATATTTTACTCTGTATAGTTTCAAAAGAGGTTGTAGTCTTCATGGTCGAATTTAGTCATCCATAAATTTTTATTTATTTAAAGTGTCCTCCAAAAAAAGAGAAAGAGATATTGTACATTTAAATCCAAGATGAAAATGTATTAACATTCCCTGAAAAGTTACAGGCATTTGAAGATTAGAACCAACCAAATTTTTGTGTTACCCGATTCTGTTGGTGAAGTTTAAATTTAAAATAAAATTTGCGGTGAAGGTGAATATTTTAACCTCAGATTTTGATTTGCATGGTGAAAGTTCTTCAAAACAGGAGAACTAGTTTATAGATTGTTGGATTGTTGTGTTTACCTCGAGATTTTGATTGATATATACATTTTGAACCCTCCTGAATCCATTCTATTTTCCGAATGATGTCTGTCAGTGTGTATGTGTGTGTGTGTGTGTGTCTGGATGTGTATGTATGAGTGTATCCGCGATAACTCAAAAAATACTAATGGGAAACTTCCCAATATTGGCAGTTAAGATTTTTAACAATATTTTAGGTGACACATTAAATTTGGTGAATGTGGTACCACCAGAAGAGAATGAATGAAAGAAGAAAAAAGGTACAATTTCGGGAAAAAAATTTAAAAAAATTTATTGCGTTTCTGGACGAATCTCGACGAATTACAATGAAAAAAATATAACTTTATGGAAAGAAAATCTATCAGCATGTCTGTAGTATCGCGATAACAGCCACAGTTTTTGAGATAAAGCTTTCAAATTTGGTATACATGTTCTAAAGGCAAAAGACAATGATAAATTCGGTGATGAGCAAAATTGGCCAGCTGAGAGCTGGTCCACGGGACCCAAACTTTTTTGTATGTGCCTTTACAAAAAAATATATTCTTAATGGGAGATTATAAATCATGTCTACAATATCAAGAGAATAAAATATATTTTCCAATTACATAAATAAAGCTGATGTAAACTGAAATATTTTACACATTTGGCCTCATAAAATGGGGTTAGGATAAATTTAACAGTTTGATATTTGAAAGGTCTAATTTAGTTACAAAAATGTTAATGTCAATAAGAAGAAATTATTAAAATATATGATATGAATTATTATTGACAGTATCGAATGATGCTGATAATTAATTATTTAAATATTTTAATGAAACATTTCAAGGTACTCTATTAAAATTTAATTGAGGTAAGTGAAGAATTAAATAGAATGATTTTTTTAGAAGAGTTTGATATATACTGGTATAAGAAAGTTATGTGCTGGCCACATAGTCTACCCTATGGAGTGTACAGAAGGAGGAACGTCTCTTATGGACGGTACGTTCAAAATGTGGTCTGAATTCTGTAAGGTATGAGATGTGGCGCTGATCGTATTATGGGATTGAGTCTGAAGTTAAATACTTACTATATCTCTGAAACTAGCTTCAGATTCTATAAACTAACGAAAACATAATATTATGTAGGTGTTGAAAAGAATTATACAGCGTAAAAAAATAATAAAAATAGTAAAAACAAAATCACGTAGAAATACCTCCTCTAAATCAGCGCCACCTATTCTTCCATCGAAAATCCGATCACATTTTTTAACACGGAGACGTTTCTCCTTCTCTACACTCCATAGTCTACCCTATGGAGTGTAGAGAAGGAGAAACGTCCCGTGTTAAAAAATGTGATCGGATTTTCGATGGAAGAATAGGTGGCGCTGATTTAGAGGAGAGATTCTCTTCCTCCTTCTCTACTATGGAGTGTAGAGAAGGAGGAACGTCTCTTATGGACGGTACGTTCAAAATGTGGTCTGAATTCTGTAAGGTATGAGATGTGGCGCTGATCGTATTATGGGATTGAGTCTGAAGTTAAACACTTACTATATCTCTGAAACTAGCTTCAGATTCTATAAACTAACGAAAACATAATATTATGTAGGTGTTGAAAAGAATTATACAGCGTAAAAAAAATAATAAAAATTGTAAAAACAAAATCACGTAGAATACCTCCTCTAAATCAGCGCCACCTATTCTTCCATCGAAAATCCGATCACATTTTTTAACACGGAGACGTTTCTCCTTCTCTACACTCCATATTCTCTACACTCCATAGTCTACCCAGTGGGGCCAGTGTGGTTTGAGTCTTCCAGCACTTTTCTGAGCCTCTCATCCCGCTCTTTTTTAGTTCTGCTCCAAATTAACAAGTCATCTTCATCTATCTAAATGTTTGTACCGCGTTTTTGGAACACTTCCGGTGCTGACTTCATCCCGAAAGGAAGTCGCAATAATTTATAAAGCCCAAACGGTGTACGTACTGTACTGCACTTTCGTCGTCTAAAAGTAATTGGTAAAACCCGTTAGAGGCATCCAAGCAACTGAAGTACTCGGCACCAGCTAGTTCCCCCCCAAGTAAATTATTAGTACTTACTTGCCCTATGAACCTGCACCCTAGAAAATTCCAACCTAACAGTATCTACGTACACATACATGTTAAGTTTCCGGTGAGATTTGATGATTGCGTATTAGTTTTATAAATTTTCGTGCAGTTTCGTAGATATAGTCTTGTATGTATGTCAATATGGCTTGTCTGTGTAGAAGTTCTAAAGTTTATGTATCGGTTTGAGTTTGTTAATAGTCGTAATAGTTTATTTTGTGTGGTCTGGAGCCGTTTATGTTGCATGTCTGATATGTGTCTCCAAAACGCACACGCGTATGTTAATGTCGGTCTAACCATTTCTCTATGGGTCTAACTATAGTCTTGTAGTAGTAGATGAGTAATTTATTATGTGTAGTAAGTATGCTGCATCTGTTTATTAGTGGGTAGAGTCAGCTTAACGTACTGCATGTTTTGCATATGGTGTTCGTGATGTATTGTTTAAATGAGTCCTTTGTCCAGTGTGATTCCTATATTTTACTGTTTGTTTTTCATTTATTTCCGTGTTATTGATTTTTAGTTTGTCAAATGTCTGTATATTTCTAATTTTTTGGTGATTGTTATAGTTTTGTTTTCGTTGAGTTTCCAATTTTTGTAGTAGTCAGTATGTTTAGATTGTATTTGACTTTTTGCGTCGCTGTCTGTGCATGAAAAGATTGTCCGTAATTGTCGTATCGTCGGCGTAAAGTACTGTTTGGGTGTTGGGCCAGGTGGGGATGTCTGAAAGGAAGAGGTTAAAAAGGATGGAGGAAAGGACGGTGCCTTGTGGGCACGACGTCTTTGAGCGACAACATTGCGTCATTAACCCTGACCTTAAATTTTCGATCTGTTATGTATAGTCTTTTATTAATAAATTGGCAGTTCATATTTGTTTTTTAGTTTGTACAGGAGGCCTCCATGCCAAAGGATGTCCAAGGCCTTTTCAATGTTCAACAGGAGCATGCAGGTAGATTGTTTCTTGTTGAAACCTTCGATGATGTCCTGCACGACTTTGCACAGTGCATGAATCGTACCGTGCCCGCCTCTGATACCAAATTGAATGTCGGGATTATACGTTTTTTATTAATTATTTTATTTAGACGATTCAGAATAATTTTTTCCGAAATTTTGCTCATGGAATTAAGTGGTGATGTTAGTCTATAATTATTAGGGTTCTGTGTGTTTTTATTTAAACGAGACCACCACGGTTATTTTAAAGTGTGTTGGAAAATATTACAGCCTTATTGCGTTTGATGTACGTCAGTGTGACGACCCTTTTTCTTTCCCCCCACAACCCCCCCCCCCCCCCCCAAAAAAAAATAAAAAAAAAAAAAAAAAAAAAAAAACAAAAAACAAAAACAAAAAAAATTTAAAAAAAAAAAAAAAAAAAAAAAAAAAAAAAAAAAAAAAAAAAAAAAAAAAAAAAGAAAGAAAAAAAAAAAAAAAAAAAAACGCCCCAAAAAAAAAAAAAAAAAAAAAAAAAAAAAAAAAAAAAAAAGGGAAAAAAAAAAATTTTATAAAAAAAAAAAGGAAAAAAAAACCCCACACCCAAACCCCCACAACACCCCGAAAAACCCCCCCCGAAAAAAAAAAAAAAAAAAAAAAAAAAAAAAAAAAAAAAAAAAAAAAAAAAAAAAAAAAAAAAAAAAAAAAAAAAAAAAAAAAAAAAAAAAAAAAAAAAGAGCTTCTTGGGGGAGGTTTTTAAGGATAACGTTATTTGTAAAGCTAGTTTCCTGAGTACATTATCATGGGCATGGGCACCGTAAATAAGCAGCTGCGTGCAGCGTCCAAGCAGCACAAACATGCTATTTAGCTGAAATAACCAAGATTCGGCTATAAAGACGTAGGTATTAATTACTTTCGTCAAGCTGTATTTTGGGCATAATAATTTAGTCGTGGTTCAATATAAAATTTAAACACAAAAACGTAATGATGGCTTTTTTTTAGCTATATACTGGTATAGTTGCCACAATATGGCCATGCAGGTTTGGTTTTAAATCATTTTCATGTATAGCAAGTAATTAAATTTCAACAACGTTAAGTTCTAATATTGCCATTATAGCTATAAAAATGACCAGAATATGTTGGCATGGTTTTAATTATTAATATAGTGTTGATATCCGAACTATTGCCAAGAAATTAGCTAAAACATGACTACTTGTGGCGATTTTCTTAGCTGTTAATTCCGCATTACGACTAAAATAATAAAGAAGTCGTTACTAAATGCCTTTTCTTAAAGTAATTTTGTAGACATAAAAGCCTATTTTGGGACTAAACAGCAGGATAGGTATATAACCTTAAAACAAAGTGTTGGCAGTATTTACACCTTCTTACACTCTTCATATCTAAATATATGACAGATGCTGAAACTAATCCCCAAAACCATTACCAAGTGAAATTAAATGTAAACTCGTGTCTGTAAAATACAGTAACCAAATTGTGTTCTTATCTTTGCTTCATACTTAACTATTTGACATATGTAATTAATTGAAACAATATACAAGTAAGTAATTTAGGTTTATATTATGTATCTAATAATTATGCTGTTTGTAAAAAAAACAAAACAAATTTGAAAGTTTATTTCTTTGCCCTCTTTATAGTATATTTATTTCTTTTCAATTTAGTTTAATATATAATCTCTTTATTATGTACCGAAGTGATTTTTCCGTTAACGATTTTCTATTGTAATAAGACCTAACTTTGGTATACCCTGTATACGTTAACTTGTATTAACAGGTTGACTGCCAACTACTCCGATCGGAGTGTTGTGTATGCTTAATTTGTACAGACCAATATTCCTTCGGCAAACTTGTTTATGTTATTTTGAATTTCTTGGTTATTTACCGTAAATCAAACATGTTTTTTTCTTTTGTATACCCAAGTTCTTGTTACCAGTTTTGTTTTTTTTTTTTGGTGATATTATATTTTTTTGCTTTGAGCAAATTTATTTATATGTTGTTTTGATTTTTTTATGATTATTTACCCATAAACCAGGGGCGTGCGGTGAGTTTTGATACAGGGGAAGCAGTTTGTGATATAGGGCGATGGGTAGTGCGAAGCCCCGAGCGAAGCGAGGCAAACATTTTTTTTAAGAAAAGGGGCGTGGCTTCCGTATACTCATTTTAAAGAAAATGTCTAAAGCTGCAAAGTTATGATTCTAGAAAGAAAGTACACTTGTAGGACTGCCACTCCTCAATAAACATAAAACATAAAAACACCACAAAAATTAGACAACCCCTGATTCCAAAGCTGAAGTTGCACGGGCGAGGGTTACACTTATGAAAAAATCGCAGACACAACCATACCCACCGATATTGCCAGCGGGGATTGAACGCGCAGCGAAATAGAGAGTTTGTTCAGTCACACTAGTGCACTCTCTAGCCAACTATAAATTGTGCCGGCTAGTTAATTAAGTAGTTAACATGCACATACCTACATTTATAATGTAGTTTAATCCGCCTCTCCTTTTTTGCGATGTCGGAAATAACTTCGTCGTAAAAGTTTGAATTTTGGGACATCTCCTTCACAAAGTCACTTTCTATTGTCAACAGGGACAATTTTGAAAGCCGCTCTTCACTGATTGAATTTCGTGAAAAAGTTTTTTATTCTTTTTAAGGTCGAAAAACTGCGTACAACCGAAGCACTAGTTGCAGGTATCGTCAACACTAATTCACACAATTTCAACACTTCAGAGTAGGCCTGATCCAAACTATTTTCTTTTATAAAGATAATCAGTTCGTTGGCGTTATGTTTCTGACTAATATCTTCTGTAGCTTCGATCATTATGATCGAAGTTCTGTAGCATAAATAACTGAGAGTTCCGATCGTAACCCAATTATATCAAAAAAATTTCCGTAGTTATCACTCAATGACTGAAGTGTGTTTTGTGGAAACTGTTTATTTTTAAATTCATTAAAATTACACAGTTCTAAAAATTGTATATCATTAAAATTTTTAAATCTATTATTTAGTTGCCCAGTGATATTGTCAAAAATTTCGATAAAATGTCTTCGATATGAAGTTCTATGATCCACTATAAATTCAGTTCGTATTCTATTTCTTTGCGGTTCTAAATTGTCATTATTAGTTTTCTCCCAGAACTTTTCAAATTCATTTCTTTTGTTACAAATCAAATTTTTGAATTCTTCAATTTTCTTTACACAAAATCCAACGTCATTTGATTTCGTTTGCAAAATATTGAATAAATTGTCGGTAAATGGCAATATTTCGGAGAAAATATGTAACAAAAAATTAAAATCAATGAATCTAAGTAACCTCTGGATCCATTCAAAGTCTCAGTGTCCCAATCATCTTTGCTTTGTGAAATATTTTCAAATAAATCAATTAGAGGCTGTCGATATTCAGATACAGTTTGTACTAGCCTCCCATTGTAATTCCATCGTGTTGGAGTAACTCTGGGTAGTCTCTTCTGCACTTCCAAATCTAAAGCTCGTGTTCGTTTTGATGATTTTGAAAAAAAGGCAGCCATTCCACTAATACTTGAAAAAAATACTTTGCACTCTTTAAGACACGCTGCAGATTGAGCAAGAACTAAATTTAATCGATGCGCAAAACATTGTACAAATATTGCATTCTGAAAAGTCTTTTACTTTGGCCTGCAGGCCCCCCAATTCACCAGCCATTACAGCGGCCCCATCATAACTTTGGGCGATAAGTTTAGCACCACACTGTAGATCATCGACTATCTGACAAACTATAGCATACAAAGCTGCAGCCGTTCTTTGTGTTGTTACATCTAAAAATCCTAAAAAGCGCTCGTGGACTTTCCCATTTGGATTTATGTAGTGTACTACGATTGACGACAGACTAATATTCGTAATATCAGTTGTTTCATCTAACATAATTGCAAGAAAAGGAGCTTTTTTATTTCTTGCTTGATCTTTTCTAAAACAATATTGCTTATCGACTGAATCAAATCATTTTGAATATGATTTGATGTACCGCGAAATATCGTGGAGTGTCCCAGATGGTTACTTAAAATTGTATCGTATTTTGTTAATAAATCAACTAAATTGATAAAATTGCCCCTATTAGCAACGCTCCGAGATTCAGTATGACCTCTAAAACTAAGTTCAGTTTCGCCGAGAAAACAAACAATGTCAATAAGTCTTTTTAACACTTCTCGATTTCTTTTATAAGTTCATTATGCTTACGGTCACTTTCTTTCAACTGCTGATCTAATGAATACTCAATTCGTGATTTTCCAAATGTTTATTCTTTTAGCACCGCTCGCAAATGAGTTTCACACTTACCATGCTTTTTGTCACTTTGTGAACGTTGTTTAAATCTGAAAAGCCATTTTTTATTCCAAACACCTTTTTCATTTGTGAAAAGTACACATGGCCAACAAAACAATTTACACAAATTTTCACAACCCCTTAACCACTGATTAGCACTGTACACTTCAATATTAAAGTACCTGATGCATGATTTAACTTTCGTTTTTAAGAGTTTTAAATTACGTGTTGGTCTCCCGTTTCTAATAATATCCAGTTTATCTTGAAATGAATATGTTGAAAATTCCCTTTTCAACAAATTGCACACCACACAAACGCAAATAATATTTTCCACAGTGCTAGGACCAGCTTCCATATTTAATAAGCAATTCTTAAACTGCTTACACGCGCACTAATGTTCAAGTTTTAAAAATCACTTGTCGCCGCACCACAGGTTTAGAAACACCAAAAAAGTTTCTACAAATATAGCACAAAAACTGAGAATAATACTAGGAAGATTAATATTAAGTATAATATTAAAATCGATATTAAAATCTATAAAACAAAACGTATTCGATGCTATACGGCTCAGATATCAAGATTATGAAGTGGGGATGGGATGCATTTCAAGAAGTTGCTTACATATATCGAAGTCGCGCGAATTCGTGTTGGCTCGATTAATCGAGTGCGTCATCGTTACGGTTTTATCTATCATGCAACATTATCTCAGCAGTTGAAAAGCAGGGCCGTGTCTATTGAAATTGGGTAAAAGTAAATTTTAATGATTAATATATGTGATAAATAATAATTAGGTTCTAATTATGTATTTTTTTTAATAATCCCAGGGGAAGCACTGCTTCCCTTGCTTCCATAGACCGACCGCCACTGCCATAAACCAAATATGTTTTTGTTTGTATACCTTTATCTTATTACGAGTTTAGTTCTTCTGTGTTCCTAATATAAAAATAAAAGTTTTTTACATAATTACGGTGTGTTTTATTCGTATTATTGCTAAAATGTATAGCGACTCCGATCGGAGTGTTCGGCATCCCGTGAAAATATTAATGCCTGACGCCGGCCACTAAGGAGTATAATTTTTTTTTCGCTAATTTGAGACAAAAAAAAATTAAAATGATAATAAAACTATAATTTACATGATTTATGGCATAACTAAAGGCAACAAAACAAATAAAACTTAACGGCGTCCGAGAGTGCCTCAAAAATATGGTCGGCAGTCAACCTGTTAATGTTATTTTAAAACCGCTTTGAACAAAAGGTCAATTTGTTTTATTAGTCAAATACTTGGAATAATAATTAATTCTCGAAGGAAATTATAGTTCAAACCGGTATTTGGAATAGATTCTGTGAGGGCGGTCTTCCTGAAACATCAAATAATCGTACCTATACCTGAATCCCTCAAGTAACGGAGTTCTTATGTACATATCTGAAGCAGTAAATTAAATAAAGATGAAATCCAAATGCAGACAATATAATATGTAAGTGAACTCGCAGATAAAATAGCAATTTTCTTTTCTACATATATCAGTTAATGGTCCATTATAAAATAAATGTAGAAACTCAAACGAGTAGATAGATGTTATCTCAGGAATGAAATGTATGTTTTTATGCCATACGGTGTGCCTGCGTGCATCCTTTCTGCGTCACTCATCATAAACAAACGAGAGGTTATGTTTTTTTATAGACCATCAGTCATCAGTAGAGCTGTCCGAGGTCACCTGGCCGACAGAGCCGTCATATGACTCATATATTTACATCATATCATAATACTTGAATAAGTACAATAAATGGAAATAAATTTTAACAATAATGTTACATTTTATAAAAATTTGTATAAAACTCACCCTTTTAAGCAGATTTATGAAGTAGTTTGGTTGTCGTCATCACAAAGTGGGGAAGATCTATAGTATAATAGCATCAGGTATGTTTCTACAGCTGTCTCCGTCAGCGATGTTCGCTTTGGTGAAAAAATATGTTTTGCATTTTGAAAATGACCATTCGACATCTACGGATGTAATACAGGCATAAGTAAAACAATCTGTGAACTCACTTAACGATTTTTTTCACTAACGCGATTATTTATAGCCTGTAGCTGTGTATTTACGTCGTCCACTATTTGCAGCGATTCCACTAACGACAACGAACTATTTTGCAATTTTTCTATTGCGTCGTGTAGTCCTCTATAATTGTTATTAATAGTTTTTAAATCTGTTTCAAGGGAAACGTCTTGAAAGCTTGTCTGGCTTTCCCTAATAGCTGCAGCCTCGTTAGGGTTGAACTGTAGTATCACAGCTTTTATTTCTTGAAAATATCCAGCATAATAAAAAGCCGCTTTCAACCACGTTCTCCAACGTGTAAGAATCGGCTCTGGTGGTTCAGGGATACCATGACACTGTCTGTGAAATGCTCGAAGCCGTTTAGGAGATTTGAGAAAAACTTTTTTTTGTATTTGCTATTAATGCATCTACCTCTGGAAAACATTTTCGAATCGTTTCTGCCACAAGATGTAACGCATGCACTTTACATGTAACATGTAAAAACCTACAATTGTCTCTTTGAAAAGAACGGCCTACCATGCGCATTGTCGCAGCACCATCAGTCACAAACATCAATACTTGACTTGTTGAAAGTTCAAATTTTTCGAATGTCTCCAACACCCCACGCGTAATTATTTCGCCAGTACACGCAGTTAGTCTTTTACTAGCTAGTAAAAGTGGAAATGTTAGTTTAAGAGGGCCCAGTACACGTACTATAATATTTAAAATAGAATTTTTTTTTACAATCTGTCGTCTCGTCAATACATAACCAGAGCCGTGTATTTTTTAATCCACATTTAATCCTATTTACAATGTCTTCACGAACAGCTGGAATATATCTACGTAACGATGTACGACTTGGTAAGTTCACCTGGGGATTGTATTTATTCCAAAACTTCCGAAATGGTTGTTTATCCAGTATGTGTAGCGGAATATTACAGGCTATTAACATTAACAATAAATCAAACATAAACTGAGTTGTCAAAGGCATGCCATTTTTTTTATTTTGATGTTGCACGGTGTTGATATGACGACGATAATCTGTTTTGTGCCAGCACATTAAGTCTTGATTACAAACTTTACAAATTATTTTGCATCCGTCATAGAATAAATCCGGAAATTCACAGATAAATTTATTCACTGTGTCCGCGTACGGTCGTTTTTTACCCTTTGGCACGTTTGACATTGTGTATAATTTATAGGTACAACCTCACGCTTCAACCTTTCAAATAAGACTGCAGCGTAAATCACTTCTAAATCGGCACTGTGACGCCATCGCAAGACCGTGGCTGTACTCCAGCCACCTCGGACAGCTCTAGTCATCAGTCACTGCTCTTCATGTAGACCATAGTTCGCCATTTTTTTGGCCAGGAAACTTGCTAACCATTTTAAACCAAATTTTTCGTCAGATTTATGGTTGTACTTTAGCCAACATTACCAGTTAGATTTGCGATTCGACTAAAAAAGTTTGTTAGTGCCATTTTAGTCATATTATTATTCTGGCTTATTTCTAGCATCATTACCGAAAACATATAACAAATTATACCAACTTGCCGCCATGTTTTCTAACAAACAAGAACAACCCGAACGGTGGCTATTACGTTAAATTTTCAATATATTGTTAAATTTACCTTTAAAATAACGTTTTAATTTACTAATTAAATATTTTAATCAATTTTGATAATCCCACCATCTATTGCGCTCTTTGAAATTATCAAATGTATACTACTAATATCAGACCCGAGAGCATATAAGCATTCTTTACAGTCATACGGAAATGGCAGTATTTCTAGCAATTTTATTGGCCGCTTTAAAATAGCCGTAGGGCATGCGCAGTTACATGACATTTTAAAGTATTAAATCCTTTTGGAATCATTTGTATGCTAAGAGTTCGTTAGACGATAGAGAAGATACTCGCGTGGCACGCAGTAGGTCCAGGGTTCGAATCACAAACTTGTTATTTTTTTTTTTTTTAAATAAGTATTTTTTAGTTCGTTAGTAAGATTTATATGAAGATTATATTTTTTCCTTGCCCTTTATTACATTTTCTCCTTGCCCTTTAACTTATTATTTTTTTTTAAATAAGTATTTTTTTAGTTCGTTAGTAAGATTTATATGAAGATTACTTTTTTCCTTGCCCTTTATTACATTTTTTCCTTGCCCTTTATTATAGTTTGTTTATTTTCACGGTGCCGAATTCCCCTTTAAAAATATTTGATGAGCACGCCATGCCGTGGCCTTGAAACGGCCAATGAAATTGCTAGAAATACTGCTATTTCCGTATGACTGTAAGGAATGCTTATATGCGACCCGAGATGCGCAAGTACGTGCTAAAATTTAATCCGCAGTATTGAATTGGTCGATTGTAATGGAAGGTGAAAGTAGATGGAGCAAGAAGCAAACGCCCGCGAAATTTCAAAACCCCCCTTTTATCATTTTATTGATATTATTTATAAGCTTTATTTCTGTAGCAGTTGGTGATCGTTTGTGGACCAGAAGTAGTCGATTAGTTGTTTTTAAATACTTCTATTCGCTGGCAGTTAAAAAACTAACCGAGTGACTATCTCTGATGATCCACAAACGATCACCAACTGCTGCAGAAACAAAGCTATTTTAAAGTTAGAATACAAAACTAGAGGTCAATTAATTTTTATGTTAAACTAATCAAAAGGTTAATTGTAACCTTGTTGAACCGCTTAACATAAGATTTAAAAGAAATATGTTTTTGTATTGGATAATTAACAACACTCAAAACACAAGTAGGTAGGTAATAATATTTTGTACAAAATTTATTAAAATCAGAAAAATACAAAAAAGCAAATTTAGGACATTTTGTCAATATATTACAGAAAATATCAAGAAAGCATGATAGTTATTTATGCAACAAGACCGGAAAGTGATTCTTAACAGGGCGAGCTGGCAATTTCCATTGCAAAAGCCCTGGCGAGTCCAGTAAAGTCACTTTCTGGGTGTGTTGTGTACAATGTTTTTTCGCAACGGTTCCTGCTAGTCTCAAAAAACTTTTCTTTAATAAAATATAAAATTCAACTGACAGACATCAGACGCTTACTTTCAAATAAGACTGGAATAATCATTTTTAATTGTTATCGGATACTTTTTGTCAACAGAAAATGACATAAGGAATCGGTAAAGACTTTACAAATCCTTACGTCACTTTGCTGGGCTAGACCTGTAAATATGTATTTTCCACTCAAAAAATTGGTCACAATTAAATTTCTAGAAGGTTGCAGGTTACATCATATTGAACATTTTCCTTAATGTCCATTTCGTCAAATAGCAACAGACACAGTTTATCTTGCCCATTTGTTAAACTGTTGTTGATGTGTCTAAATAAGTGATCATTAATGCCAACATGGAATGGGACCTTTTCCAATAGTGAAATTAATGTTCTTTTTGAAGGCATCGCGACGATCTTTGACAATAGGTTGTAACACTTTGGACTCCTGTTTAGAAGTGCCAAGGCTATAACCTTTTCTTCGATAGTCCATCTCCTACCTTTTTGATCGCGTTTGGCACAGTGTAATTGGGAAATGAGGAAGTTGGTTGTAGTATTTGACATCCCCTTAAATATACTTGATTACTGACGAGTCATCTAAATTTGATAGAGATTTGATGTCATGAGCCCTCTGCTTGCATATGACTTTCAACTTCCGTATATTGTCCTCCTTCTGACAAATCATGTTCATAAGTTTAACTTTTCTTGGAGTAGAGGTTGTCCTTGAAAGATCGCCAATGCCTCTAAAGACTGGTCGTTTCCCGAACGGTGACATTCTGATCTGATACAGAAGTGCTGGGAATCTCCTCCAAAAATTCACTGGCTGCCTTCACTATGCTAGGAAATTCTTCCGCCAACTCATAAGGTATATTCTTTGAAGTTGAGGCCTCGCTTGAGGCTAGATCTGAAGTAAAATGAGATAGATATTAGCGACCACGTTTATTGGTTCAAATCTATATTTCTTTATTTTGAATAAATTAAATAATAGTAAAAAGTCTGCGATTCTACCAAGCTAATTAGTAACAACTATGGATTGATATCTAAGGACCTCTCACCACCAACATTTTATAAAACACATATTACCTGCTTGCACTTGGTATGTTGCCAACTGACGACATGGAAAAAGTGTGGGGACTGCATTGCGGGTCAACCTATGACTACTTAGGTCGACATAACTCTCAACAGTAAAATGACGGGAGCATATCCTATAATTTTGAAGAGTTTCTTCAGTGTAATGTATACCCATATTCTCTTGCCAAATTTTTGACCTGTAAAATATAAAAAATTGTGCTGTTAGAAGTGTTGTTAATTTAGTGCAGGCCTTAATTTACCTTTCCAACCTTGAAGGAAAATAATAAAGTTTTGCCACATCATCCTCCGAAGAACCACACACATAACACAATCTAATTCGTGACTCTGTAGCCATCTCCAACAAAAAATAACCTACAACCAATTTCAAAGTTTATTATGAGGAATGAAATAAGTAAAGGATACAGTTAGCACATTTGCTAATACTGTTTATCCTTTCTGATTAATATATAGGTTAGATATAGCGGATAAAATTATTTATAATTTTATAACTTACCAGTTATATGAAAGTGGTAGTCTTTAAGAAGAGAATAAGTCTTTAACACACAAATATCACAAAATACAACGAAAAATAATCAAAATCACGACAAAATAACAAACACTTCTTTCGTCAGTTCAAGTTGACAGATAAATACCACAGAAAAAGCGCGGGATAGAACAGAAATGACAGCAGTGCAAGTGCTACCCTCTGCTTTCACCTTCCATTTTATCGGACTAGGACAGCTATATTTGACTATTCTTATATTAAATAGAGATAGCGAATAAATGTTAAAATCGGACAAAATTTTCTATCCACTTGCACGTCTCGGGTTGTCTCTGCTAATATATTTCGAATTAATTTAATTATACTAAACATAGGTAGGTGTTTCAGGGGCTCTCTTTGTTTCTATAAGTATTTTATGTTAGTTTACAGGAACAATGGCTGCGGTAATAGATTTGACCCTCTTAGTTTAATGTTCATTGACCAAGAACTGTATATTATATTATAAGTCCGTTTTATTTGACAACACCCTTTAAAACCAAAACATAACCACACTTGAATAAGTAATATTTGAGACGATTTTATAGTAAAGCCAATGTAGATTATACTTTCGCCATAAAAATCGTTTCGTAACTAGCATTGAAACAGCCATAATAATCAAAAAGAAAGTTAATGTAGGCTAGTGATCATTTAGCTCCAGTTACGTTTCGATGGTCAGAATATTATTCCCCATTTTGACCACTATTACATCTTTAAAACGTAATAATGCGGTTTTCATTATAGTCATTATAACCAAACAGTCAATTTTTCTAGCAATTGTAACATCATGATGTCCAAACCACAGAACAGAAGTCCAAACTACAACTTCTTGTGCTGCTTGAGCGATAAATTCCAGAGACGACTTTTGTGGATATAATATTATATGTATTGTAAACACCTAATGAAACATTTGCAAACAGATAGCTTATTAGCGCGTGTGTTCGTACACTGTGTTTTTAACATAAATCTCCTAATGACTTTTTTCAAAACTTTCTTCTTTCAAAGGGTTTGAGACTTTTGCACATAGTAGTAGGCTGCCAAAGTCAACACAAGGTGTGGGGGTATTTTTTCAATATCTGCCACCGTTCACGAGTTATAATGACTTTGGTTTTATCAGTTTATGCTTTACATATTTGATATCTATTTGATCTTTTAAGAATCTTTTCAGAACTTTTCTGTTTTTGGTCCAAAGGGACTAACATTTTTGCACAGGACAGTAGGCTGCCAAAGTCAATGCCGGGGTTTGGGGGTATTTTTTTCGGTATCTACATCGCTTCACGAAATAAGGACTTATAGGTTTTGTCAGTTTATGCTTTACATATTTAACATATATTCGATCTTTTAAAGAATATTTTCAAAACTTTTTTTTGTTTTCGAATTTCCCGAGTCATCAGTCTGCGGGGTGGCAGATGTTACACCTGTGATGACATTTTAAATGGCAAAGAAGTAAGCTTTTCTACATATGATATAAATTTGGAACGTCTGGAAAAGTTCACATATTTTATGTATACGCCAATTACATCTGTCGACGCTGAACCGTCCTTCTCCCAATACAAATGGATTTTTAACGAGATGCGCTGGAGATACCTCTGGAACATTTACAACAAATATTAGTAATACACTTTTACTCTGGTAATGGCTAGTTTAAAATAGATATGTGTGTCTACCCTACACACGCGCCAGTGTAAATATACAAAGAAATGTCAGCTTTAATTATTTAGTAGTCGTTTTATGAAATCTTTAACTTCTTTTGTGGTGTTCTAAAAAGTTTTATCCTTGTTTATAAAGTTTATAAACAAGGGTTTTATTAACTTCCGCGGTGGGAATAAACCAACCCAAAGTAATTTATCATCCTAACAATTTTGGTGTTCTTTGCTCCTAACCTAAATAATGTCTGTTAGTGTTCTGTGCTAAATAATTATTAGCAGAGACAACCAGGTTGTCTCTGTTATTAGTTCTGAGTAGTTCAGTGATGGTTCCTACCCGATGGTAGGGAACCAGAGCAGGCTCAGTCTGAGGAACAAGCTTCTGCTAGTCAAAGCACTCATCAGACCACAGCTGACCTACGCCTCCGTAGCATGGGGATACCAAGCGAAGACCTATCTGAAGAAGATCCAAGCCGTGGAAAACGTGGCCATCAGGACAGCGGTGGGCGCACCATGGTACGTTAGAAACGCTGACATCTTCAGGGACCTGGAGTACACACCAGTCACCGAAATCATCCGGGATAGAGCGAAGAAACTGTACACCTTAGCTGAGGAGCACAGGAACCCGCTGATCAGGGAGGCCACCTCCTATGATCCGGCCGACGCACCGAGGCACAAGAGGCCGAAGGTACAGTTACTGGATAACGGGTAAGTATAACTAATCCTTTCCTTACAGATGGACCAAACCCACTGAAAAGACATGACACGACCAACCACCCTCCCACAAACCTTGCGGGCGCCGGTTAGTAAACCGACCAGTGCCCGTTGTCCCCCTGGCTCCGTGAAGGACGAAAGTGCTAAGAAAGCACTTAGGCCTTCACCTCCTAGAGCTACACAGTTCATCCTCACCTTGTCCGATGATCCAGATGACAATGTGTCAATTGCCACTTTGTGTACTGGCAGTCAATCCCTAGTCACAGAATATCCACACAGTCCCTGACAGACAGATGACTACCCCCGGGGGTGACAAGCTGGCGAAGAAAGAAGACGAAGACAGAAGAGCGCCAGAAGAGGCCCTAGCCAGCAGGGTTCATCAGCCAGGACCCAGGGAGGTTGACCGAAATCTTCGGCACCGCTCACATTTGTGAGTGGGGCCGTTCGTAAAGTAAGTTAACCCGCCCTGCACGAGGCCGGTCCAGGTCTACAGCGATGACTAGGGTAAAAAGGCAATAGTCCTGCCTGGCCCTAGCATCCGAGACCGTCATCATGCCAAATGGATATTGGCGCGGTTCCTGAGAGTATAAAAACAAGAGGGAACATGTAGTGGTGGGGGCTATAGAAATCTTAGGACGGATGTCGTCATCAACTACACCGATAATGACTCATTGCTTTGTGCTTTGGAATCTGGCCGTACATTTGTTGGTTAGAAATTTTGTAGTGATTTGTGAGTGTTAAATTGTGATTTATTACGCGAATTTTTGAGACAATCTTGTAGATATTTGTTTTAATTTAGTGTATATTGCTACCGAATAAACAATGGTGAGCTGTGTTGTGTGTGGAACCTCAAAAACTGTGAAACCAAAAAATGTGAAAAATGCAATAACTTTTCACGTGTAAGTTTATAATATGTGCTGTAAAATAATGTATGTTTATTTAGTAATATGAATCTATATTTTACGCGAACAAAAATTGTCGCTTTTTATATTTATAAATAAATTAATTTTAAATGGTATTATGCTTTGTTTTGTTAGCAGTGGCGGAGATACCATAAAGAAATAATGTTGATTTTTTAAATGGAAATTTAACAGTGACAATTTAAGGAGATAAACTAATTTTTCATGATTTTTATGTTTCAACTCAAATTTATAAAAAACGTGGTAATTCTTTTCAAAAGAAGCGTGATATTACTGGATAGACATTTCTGTATTTTAGTGGTTACTATTTTTTCTTTTTTTTAATGCTGTTAGTGAAATTCTTATTAGTTTTACATATTATTTCAGTTTTCCCAAGGACCCACTTCAAAGGCAGGTTTGGATAAAGTTTGTTGATAAAACAAACTGGCAACCAACAAATAGGAGTCTTATATGTTCAAAACATTTCACAGATGATTGTTTTGATAAGTCGTCACTCTCAGTGGTTTAGCCTCAAACCAAACTCATTTCCGACTATCTATGTTCAGCGAGTAAAATATGTAAGTAAATAATAGATGTCTGTTATCCAAGTTTGAGTCTAAGTTGTAATTAGTTTTATTATTATTAAAAATTGTTATTATTAAATGTTAATAATTCAGTATAGATTGTGTGAATTTATTATAAATAAATATAATTATTGTAATTCATGTTTGTAGGTAAGAAGTTTTAATACAGAAATTTTAACACCGGCAACAGCAGAACTTGCTACTATATCAGAAATTCCTCCGCCATCTGATTTAACTACATCAGCACCATCCACATCGGCTGGAAGTAGTTTTCTTGAAGATGAAAGCAGTTTTAGGCCAACTACACCTACAAATATAGCAGATGTATCCTTTACACCTTCTGTAAATGATTCACCTAGGAAAGTAGCACTAAAGAGGGTCATACGCGGTTTGTCTGAAATGAATCAATTAAAAAGCAAGAAAATAAGAAAACTTCAGAAGGAGAACTGGCGATTAAAAAAGAAAATTGAAAATTTAAATAAAACAATTGAAGAACTCAAAAATAAAAACTTTATTGAAGAAGTGGGAATGTACTTATGAATAAGTTTGGTAAAAATAAAGAACTTTTTAAAAGGTTGTTTTATAGGTCCACAGGAAAATCACCACCAAAAAATTATTCTCAGGATATGTGTATATTTGCCTTAACTTTGCATTTTTTTTCTCCAAAGGCTTACAATTATGTGCGCGACACCATGGATAGTTGTTTGCCACACACCAAAACTTTAAGCAAGTGGTATTCAAATGTTAATGCGAATCCTGGGTTTACATCAGAAGCATTAGAAATGTTAAAATTAAAATCACGTCTCTAAAAATCTAATTATATGTTCACTCGTAATGGATGAAATGGCACTACGGAAACAAGTTGAATGGGATGGGTAGAAGTATCTTGGTCTTGTTACTTTTGGATCATGTTTACAAGATCCAGCTGTGGGAGAAGCAACTCAAGTACTTGTTTTTATAGTAGTTTCTGTTAAGATTGGAAAGTGCCTGTGGGCTATTTTTTAGTAATTCGATAACAAACACAAAAACAACTAGTAAAACAGTGTTTACATGTATTAACCGACTGCAATATTATTATTACAAACTTAACATTTGATGGTGCACCTGCTAACTTCACAATGTCAAAACGGTTAGGTTGTAACTTAGATATTAATAATTTAAACAGTGAAATAATTGTAGATAATCATTCGTTATATGTGCTTCCAGATCCTTCTCACATGATCAAATTAGTGCGTAATTTATTTGGCGATTTAAAAATTTTGTTTAATAGTGAACAAAAAAAAAAAATAGATTTTACATACTTACAAGTTAAATAAACTTCAAAACAGTGAGGGTTTACATCTAGCCAATAAGCTAAGGCAACAACATATTATGTTTTTCAAATAAAAAATGAAAACTAAACTCGCAACCCAGCTATTGAGTAGATCAGTGGCAGAAGCACTATTGTTTTGTAAAGATGTACTGAAATTAAAAGAATTTTCAGATTGTGCTGCAACTGCAGAATTTCTACTTATTTTTAATGATGCATTTGATATATTAAATTCAAGGAAATTAAATGATTTTGCATTTAAACAAGCAGTATGTGAGGCAAATATCACTAAAATAAAAGAATTGTCAGTAAATTTTTTTAATTATATAACATCTTTAAAATTTGCAAATGGATCGTTAGTGATTGACTCCAGTAGAAAAACTGGGTTTCTAGGAATTGTAATGGGTAACCCCAATTGATAAAATTAATTTATAAAAAATTTTTTGCTGAAAACATTTTAAAATTTATTCCTGCTTATAAATTATCACAGGACCATATAGAATTATTTTTTTGGGACAGTTCGGTCACAGGGAGGGCATAATGATAATCCTACATGTAGACAATTTACTGCTGCCATTTTAATTCATGCGGAGGTAAGGGACACTGGTATGGGAAACTGCATACCATTAGACCAAATCAGCATATTACAATGTAGTTCTTCCAAAAAAGGAAAAATCTATGGATGTCCTAATAAATAAGGAAAATATTATTTATAATGAAGTAGAAGATATACCAAACTTTATTGGCGCATTAATGGACCATGATTATATTTTTAGTACTAATTCACGGCCGTCTCTAGACACGGCCGTGACTAATTTAACTGAGTACTCGGAGCATATTGTTTATATTGCAGGATTTGTGGTCACAAAGATGTCTACAAAAATTAAATGTGAGGAGTGTTTATCACAGTTAACTGATAGTAAAGAAAATTTATTAAATTCCTTTTTGAATTTTAAAAATAGAGGTGCATTAACATACCCAAGTAATTGTGTAATTAAAGTTTGCATGGAGGTAGAAAAAGTTATTCGGGTATATAGCCACCAGAACAATATTTTAGACAATACAATAAAAAATCAAATTGAAATGGAAGTTATTACACGTCTTGGTAACAGTTATATATTTTCAGAAATTAATAGAAGTCGTGAGAATTTAAATTTTTTACGAAACCATACTGTATTATTAAACAATTGTTCAACAACACTTAAATGTAAGGTTGCATTATGCATGTAAGCAATTAAGTGTGAAAGATAGTATTAGGAATTACTATAAAAAATTGGTTTTATTTAAAGGACAATAGGCTTGAGATTGTTTTAACATTAGTGTCAATGCATATGTATGATGTATGCCATGTGACTAATTATTATTATTTCCATATATTACTACCAAAGACTGTTATGATCTTTTACCTTTATTTAAAATATAAGATGCACACTAGGTAATTTAAATAGTAATAATTTATAAAAACTTCTAGAATTGTATAAAATCTTAACATTTGTGAATAAATGTTTAAACAAAATTAAATGTGTATTATTTTTAAAGAATCATCTTACTTTCAGATGAATATAAAAATGCCTAAAGTAGCGGCATATTACGTTTTTATTGGTAGATATTGACTGAGGGGTGTACGTGAAAACATAGCATCGTCCTGAAGTTGTACCTGCACTACAGAAAACTGATGGCAAAGTAGTAACATTAATCAAACATCTGTACGGTTTAGGTTTTCGTTAATAATCCAAAAAAACAGCAGTGCTATATTTAAGACAACATGAATACAATTTTGAGGAGTACCTTCAAAATGATATTAACGACTTGTGACTTGTTTTTTTAGCTGTCTTATTGTATTAATATTTTTATTTTTTTAATGTTGTATTTTACAATTTTCTTAATCTGTGTTTTACTAAAATGTTTGCCTTATTGTACTTAGGATATTCCGACTTATGTAAATACTTTGTACATTAACATCAATAAATTATTATTAAAATTATGTTTCAGTATTTGTTTCAGTGTTTGTTAGACAAGTACATTGCTCGAGTGTTTATAGGCAAGTTTGTCAAAAGGAAAACAAAGTATATTTTAAAAAGTATAAATATAAGTGCGTTAATATTTGGCCAAGATATTTATTTTTCTCATTGAAAAAAGTTTTCTTTCCATTGGCACTTCTTGCAAAAATTAGGTAATTAGTGAAGAAATTGCGAAATCCTGTATAATATCACTAATAATGAATGATATTTAAAATTTAATAAATTATTGTAGGAGACACCTTCGATCAGTGTATATGATCGAAGGGAGACACAGTGTATATGATCGAAGGGAGACACCACTGGAGATACGCCATTTCCGCCGGCGGCCATCTTGGTACACTGAGATGGTCCCAAGATAGAATGCCTCGGGCTCTCTCCTTATATTTTTATACTCTCAGGATGGTTCATAAACAAGGGTTTTATTAACTTTCGCGGTGGGAACAAACCAACACAAAGTAATTATCCTCCTAACAGTTTTAGTGTTCTGTGCTCCTAACCTAAATAATATCTGTTAGTGTTCTGTACCAGAGACCTGTCTCCTGTCTGTACTAAACAATTATTAGTTCTGAGTAGTTCAATGATGGTTCACTCACAGAACAGAAAAGGTTCACTACTACGCTTTTTACTTTATGTAAACGAAGGGGCTTTGCTTTGAATCCACGTAAAAGAAAATATTGACAACTTTCTATTTTACAAGTAGGAAAGTTCGTTTTAAGTGAGTACATAGTCCGAGTCCATACTGTGTACACATTTTTTATTCTGTGTACTGTATGAATAATATCTGAGGTTGAGAAGTATTCGGTGTCGGCAGCTTAGATTGGTTTAATAATAAACTTAGGATGTTTTGTGTTAGTAAATTATGAAAAAGAGAAACAGTTCACCCGCGGTAGAAGTTGAATAATAGTATCTTGAAGACTTCTATAATCCTTGTCAAGTGGCTTAATTTAGGTGGTATACATTTTTATAGAAATTAAATTATTATATTTAATAATTTTATTTAGGCATAAGAATGGGAATTAAAGAAATTTGCAGATTTTTCTCCAACAGGTTGTTTGAAGCATTTGTTGTAATTGTATTAATATTATTTTTGCCACATCTACCACCTTATACAAGCTTCTCAGAACCATTTAGGTAAGACTTTTTAAGTGTAATAATAATTTTATTTACCAAGCAATTATAGGGTTGCACCGTCGAAACCTTTGGAAGGTAAATTAGTCCTAAATGAAAAATTAAACGATATTGAATTATGGCACAAGGGAGATTTTGTAGGACCTGAAGCCTTCGCAGATTATAATGGGGAACTATATGTTTCACTTTATGAAGGCGATGTTGATAAATTAACTGGTAATCATATTACACCTGTTGTTAAAACCGGAAAGCCATGTAAGGGTCATCATGAAGAACGTATATGTGGTAGACCGTTAGGTATGCAGTTTGACAAAAATGGTGTTCTGTATGTTGCAGACGCCTACTATGGAATTTTTAGAGTTGATGTTCAGACAGGTTGGTTATCTAAAGCTTTTATTTAATTTTATATCCTATGTATAATTATAAATATTAAGACAATATTTTTTTAGAATATTTTTTTAGGTGCTAAAACTCTTGTAGTCTCTGTAGACCAAGAGATTGATGGTAAAAAGCCAAAATTACCGAATAGTATTGCACTTGCAAATAATGGTGATATTTATTGGAGTGACTCGTCTACTGAATTCCAATTAGAAAATGGGTTGTTCGATTTTCTAGCTGATCCATCTGGAAGGTAAGTTTTATAAAATATCTTTCATATGTGGGATAAGGGAAGAATTAGCACTGTAGTCAGTCCATGCTCTTGAATGGGAAAAAGTAAAGGATGTTGTACAGGGAATCATAAAGTTGGGAATTACAATTAACGGATCTTAAAATAAACAAATATTCAGTATACTAATAAAACCAAAGTATATTGTTTACAACATCTAATGTTCTAGTAAAAGATCCAGTACTAAATAACATACTTTGGTGTTTGCTGGGTATGAAAATTACAGCTTGCAGTTTGTATCTTTGAGACAGCAAATTATGATCACTTGTGCTTATTATAGGTTAGGGAATTAAAATGGTGGGTTTTAAAATAAATAATTGCAAACCTACTACGTGCATCTATAGTAGGTACTTCAAATCCTTGTTGAATTCCAAAAAATTTAAATGGACATTTTTTACAAGGAGTGTTAATTTGGTGTTTCTGCTATTTTTACTTTTATTAAATGAATTAAATAGATGCCCCACATGAGACTTTCCATATATTCTTATGTATTATACAAATACATGTACAGGGTGGAACAGATTAGATGGAATTTGGGGTTTTCTCTGAAATTAGCAGAAAGACAAAAACCAATATAGGTGTCCTGAGCTCGATTTTCGAGAAACAGACAATAGCGCAAACCGCGATCGTCTATTTTTTTCCACTACGGAGCTACAGAACGTTTTTAGAAAATTGACATTTTTGTGTGACCTCTATATATCAATTACCATGTGTCGAATCGACAATCGAAGTGACACATTCTTAAGACACTTTTTTGAGTAGAATCCATTGCTGATAAGAAGAAAATTATGCATGCCTCAGTTTTCGAGATATAGACATAACGTGTTTTTTTAAATAAAAAATTATTTAAATTATTTCATTGTTCGATCACAACTTAAATTAGCTTTCCAGCAATATATCATATGTCATACTTATCTCTAGAAAAAGTGGTCGAAAAATTAAATATATTTGTGAGGAGGCCATGGAAAACTATTAACAACACCAACACTTCTTATAATATAAAATAATTTTGCAAAAAATACGAAAAACTAAACTACAATAAATGTTCGAATTGTCTTCCAATGACATCTACGCATTTTTGACACTTTCTCCTTACAGCATTTTTTGCGTTTCTAATCATGACAGCAGTTATTGTCCGAAACGCAGCTAATGTTTTGTTTTCCAATTCTTCTGTATTATTAGAACGTTCTCTATATGTAATATTTTGTAAATAACCCCAAAGCCAAAAGTCGGCAGCGTCGGTTATATCGGAAGATCTAGCTGGCCACAAAATAGGACCATTATTTCCTAAAAATTTAACAATATTTAAACTACTTTGTTGTTTACTAATGTCCAGTTAGCTAAATTAATTGTTAGTTATCAATTTAGTTATTTTAGCTAACTAGATATTGATATATAGATACCTATCCAATCCTCCCCAAATTGTGCATTTAAATAATTTCGTGTTTCATTTGACATATGACCTGGGTCGCCATCTTGTTGGTAATATGATCTTTGAAATTGTCTTACAGGCATATTGTCTACAAAGGGCTCTATTTCTTATAGAATATTAATTTAAGTTTCGGTATTCAAATTACCGTGAAAAAATTACCTATTATTTGGTATCCAATAAAACCACACCATACACCAAATCCAAACCATCCTTGACGAATAACTGTAGTGATTACGTGCGGATTTTCATGAGTCCAATGGTGGTTATTATGCCGATTAAAAATTCCGGTACTGCTTATATGGGCCACGTCTGTCCATAGAATTGTTCCTTCAAATCCTGACACTTTATTGCACTGACGCAAAAACCGCTGGCAAAAATCGAGACGCCTTTGAGAGTCGTTTGGATGTAGAGTGACTAATTCTAATTTTGTAGGGTTTGAAATTATTTTTTTTAAGCAATGCAAGAAAGTTGTTTTTTTTATTCCTAAAATTTCCCATATTTTGCGAGACGATATATTAGGATTTTCTCTTATAGTTTCTAAAATAATATTTTCCACAGCATCTCTACCTGCTTTATTATATATTTTTGCTCAAGGTTTTACAATTGATCCAAACTCTTTTAAATTTTGTTGTAGCCTTTTGATTATGTTTATGTCTGGCTGTCTCTTTTCTGGATATCTAAAAATATTGTTTAGGCGGCACTTTTGGCACCAAGTTTTGCTTTCTATAACTTACCTATTAAAATAAAGCTCTGAAGCTAAATTTGAAACTTCTCCGCATTCTTTAAAACACTTAATCATATCATATTTTTCATAATTAATAAATTTAACCATTTTTAACAATGCTCACTCACAATTAACTCACAAATTAGTTTTTGACACGATTATTTCGATTTTCTTTTTTTTACCATGGCCTTCTCAATAAATATTAGAAATATGATAAATATGTATAGATCTCAATGGAGGACAATTCATACATTTATTGTAGTTTAGTTGTTCCTATTTTTGGCAAAATTATTTTATAAGAAGTGTTTTTTGTTAATAGTTTTCCATGGCCTCCTCACAAATATATTTAATTTTTCGAAAATTAACCACTTTTTCTAGAGATAAATATGACATGATAGATCGTTGGAAAGCTAATTTAAGTTGTGATCGAACAATGAAATAATTTACAGGGTGTTCCATTTAAATAAACACAAGTTGTGTCTAGGTATATCTCGAAAACTGAGGCATGCATAATTTTCTTATCAGCAACGGATTCTACTCAAAAAAGTTCTCTAAGAATGTGTTGCTCGATTTTCGATTCGACACGTGGTAATTGAAATTAGAGGTCATCCAAAAAATGCCAATTTTCCAAAAACGCTCTGTAGCTCGGTAGTCGAAAAAGATAGACGATCGTGGTTTGCGCCATTGTTTGTTTCTCGAAAATCGAGCTCAGGACACCTGTATTGATTTTTGTCTATCTGCCGTAGTTTTAGAGAAAACCCCAAATTCCATCTAATTTGGTCCACCCTGTACAAGGTGTTCCTAAAGTGTCAAAAATAAAAATTCGTTTTGCACTTCAAAATAAGGGAAAATTTGTACATCAACATGAGTCCTAGTTTCATTACTGAGATACAGGGCGTTAAAGATTTGATGAGAGAGCTTAATCACGATCAGTAATCATTTAACCAAAATATTTCACATTTGACGAACTAACTTACCTGTGGAAAAGACATATTACTTTAGAGTTAAATCGCGGGTGTCGGATCTAATTTTTTTTCATTAGTTTTTTGTGTTGAAAACATATTTAGGCAGACTGTGAAATACTGAAAGATCTAAAGCACATAAGATATTGATTTTATCAAGGAACTATTATTTGATGCACTATAGAAAATGGATTGTGTAAAAGAAAATCTCGATGGCAATTAGATTTTTCTCATTTAAACATTGTGGACAAAAAAAATTGGCAAGGTTGCACATAAACTTTTGCCATCATAAGTTGATTTAAAATATGTAATCCCATTTGCAAGAGTGAATTGTCTGGAAAGTTGGGAATATGTGTATTTTTTGTTGGATTTATGTAAATGAATTAACAAATTTTTAAATTAACATAAATAAACTTAAAATCTTTAATTACATTTAAGCGTTCATACAAAATAAATTATTTTACCTACATTAAATGTATCATACACCTTAACAGTACTGACATTAAAATTGATCGAACTTTTTATTAAAATAAAATATGAATCATTAGATTATATCTAATTTAGTTGCTATTATTTTTACCTTTTATTTAAAAAATGTTACCTGCCCAAGTAACAGTTTTAGTTTTAAAATGCTCTATAAGATATCTTCAAAGCTTATTTCTAAGACTACTTATAAACGTAAATAGTTTGAAAGAACTTCATAAAACTGATTTAAAACCCTTATAAGAGTACAGGGGCCTACCTAAAGAAGGGCTTACATGCCTTTTTTAAAACTATTTTCAGGTTTTAATGAATTGTCCAAAACTTTACTCATACGGTATCTGAAGAGTATTATAAAACTGTGTGTTTTCTATTATTCCTAAAATTAACATTACAAATTAGATTCATATATAACGACATTAAAATTAGCAGAAAAGATTTTGAAATATTGCATCCCTGATATAGAAAATCTATTTTAGTAAACTGGATAAGACCTAAAAGTTCGAAGAAAATAATATATTCTTGCCGAAAAACATAAATATTTTACGTTTTCCTTAACTTAGAGTAGCCGATGTGGTAACACGTGTTCTAATCGTGAATTTGTTTATTCGAAAATATTCATATTAAAACAATCATAAATCAATCAAAAGGAAAACATATTTAACTCGAGACTCGACTCGAGATGAACATCAGTTTATATTAAAGGTGGAGAATTATTTCATCCGCGAAAAAAGGAAATGGTGGACACTTGTTTCCAGTTCAAGCTATACAACAGCGAACACCTGGCCTGCATGATATTTTGAAACATTATATTCTGGAAAAAGGGATCAAATTCTTTTATGCTTAAGATTCATTACATATTTTTGTCTGCTTCATTAAAACTCTAATAAGTAGTTGGCTTTATGAAGGTTTGGCCTGAAACGTAGGATCTCAAGGCATTTTAGATTTATAATCGGGCATTAACAACTACTCCAAGACAATTTCATAAAGCAATTATAAAACCACAACACATTCTAAATTCTCTATAACACTCAGTACTCCTAACTTGGACTTGACAACTATAAAGTTTTATTGAAGTTTTGACAAATGCCTTGATAAGTCAGTCATAAGTCAATAAAGACTAAAAGATAAATTAGTTTTGATATAACTTCTTGAAGACTTTTTTAACACTTTTAAGACAAAACTATCTTCAAGTGTACCTGGCATATAATAAATCTGGCATAAATCATTAGTTTATTAGCTGACCACTATAAAGCACTGATAAAACCTAAATAAATCTAAAAGGCATTTAAATTGTTACTTGGGTGAAGAGTATCTGCAACTGTATTATTTTAATTTTTATACATTCCTCCATGTTTTTTTTTCTATATTGACTTAAATAATGTGATGTTTTTTGCCTATTAACTGATCATTTTAAATTCATTAATTTCATTTTAACAGAGAATTAATGATAAATTCACATTTGTATGTCAATATCATTTCAATGCAGTTGTTTTATCTGTCGAATTCTGAATGATTTGATTTGTACAAATATTAACTTGATTATATATAGAGATAATAACCTTGTATCAATATGATGTTTACGTTTAATGGGGATAGGCCAGATTTCATAGAGAAACCAATATATACTATATAGTCGCCGTTTCGATTTATAATTAAATCATCCTCGGGACCATTTAATCCTTTTCTTGACAAAACATTTAAATGGGAAAAAATATATTTTGTCTTAAATATGTAATCTGAACTAATTTTTATACCACAAAAAAATGCGCAAAAATGTCTTATATCCCTTTGGAAGTTTTTCTATGATGTATCCAAATGGATTGCCAACTTAGTAAAAACATGTAATAAATAATTAAGGTATCCATTTGGATACAGGGCCAGCTCGACACAGAATGAACAAAATTAATTATTTATTAAGTACAACAAAATACAATAATATTAAACATTATTTCTTAATGTGAAAATGATAAAAATAACAGGTCATTTAATGATGAGGGTAGTGATGCAGCTGGATTGGACAATTCATTATTGTCAAATAAATTTATCTCATTCTCATCTATATTAGAAAATAATTCATCATCTGACCCTTGTGATGGTATCACAAGGGTCAGACACATCATTCTTCGGGTCCTAGTTGTTGCTGATAAAATTTTGAACTGAAATCAGCCAGAAAAAAAAATAGAGGTGTTTCCACGAGAAGTGAAACACACTGTATATAAATTGGTTTCTCTATAAAACCAGGCCTATCCCCATTAAACATCATACAAATATTAACGACAGCTAGACAGTAAGTGCTGCAGAGCTGCATTACACCTAAACATAAAAGAGTAATCATGGGCGTCACCTCCAAAATTTCCAGGGCGGGGGCGGAGTAAAATTTTTTAGGAAGTGTGAACATTTCTGCACAGTGATTATTAGAAAATATTATTTTTCTTTGTGTAGAATAAGAAAAAAAACAAATTATCTGAAAAATAATAATATTTATTTTGTTAGTATAACTACAATGTATTGACATTTGATTTAATTGCCTAGAAAGTGTGTACTGTTTTTATTTATATAGGAACGCGACACTTGTACAGTGTACCCAATATAAGATAATTGCTTTATTTCCTACCCTATTTAATAATAAGAATTCTCTTGTATTTATTGCACTTATTTTGTTTAGCTTAGAACTGTCTATGGTCTTTCATGAGTCAAGAAAGACTATCAGCCTTGGCCACTCTACCAATAGAACATGAAATGTGTGAAGTAATAAATTTGAGTAATGTTATTAAAAATATTTCAGAAACCAAAGAGCGAAAAGTCTTCTTTTAATAAACTGTAGAGTCCGAAACTAATGCGCAAAGACTAGTTTTAATAAACTATTATATTTTTTGGAAAAACTTTAAAAACTTAATTTATTCAACACTATTCAACTCCTTGATCCCGCCCTTGGCGACGTCCATGAGATTACTGTAAATTTTTTTCAGTTCTGACTTTTTATTTCTATAAGTAATAAAATATAAAAATGTGGATTAATAAAAACAAAATTTATGATAATGGGCTTATTCGATAATATTTGAAATCTCACCAAATTTTTTCTGAAATCTTTTGAGCGCAATAAAGAGGAAAATAATAACAAAGTTATGAATGTTAGTACTATGACGTCATCCGACTAGATTCGCACTGAAACCAAGCAGCGAAACCTAAGACGACACTGTTGTGTTGTAAGATTTACTTACCTAGTAGCGTGTCCCTAGGTATAGCATATTTATTTCATTACCGTTTTATAGTTATAAATTATGAAACATTTTTGATGACAACTTTTACAAGTCAATAACACTTATTAGAAAAAGTTTCCGGTGGCGGAACTAACTTAAATTTAAAGGTGGCCCGCTAGGTGGTCCACAAGTATTTATATTGGGCCAATAAATAACAAAAAAAGTTGAATCTGAAGGAAACTTCAGCTACAAGGGACGGCAACAGACTTTCATGGCCTATGGGTGGCAAAACTGTAAATGTGTTTTTCCCGATTAGCTGGTGGGCACCAGCGTGGGCCGTAGATCGTAGGCCCATTCCTAATTCCGCCACTGATTTGTACTGGCGCTGCCAGAATTAGATTTATTTCCCGATAGGTTAAGTTGCGAAATACGTAAGTATTTACATTTTATGCCGTATACAGGTTAATATAGTATTGAAAAAGTATGTACAACACAAAATAAATATACAAATTCGCGAAATAGCTAAAAATTTCAAATATTTTTCATGTAATAATATTTCACAACCTAATAAACAGTATTTTTGTAGCAAAAATATATGTTACATAGTACTATAAAATAGTTATTTCAATATAGAGTTCAAATTGTTCATAATTACGTCACGCAAACTAGGGAAATCACCAAAAATTTGTTGGAACACTGCGGCAAATGGTACTTCTATTATTCTGTTGTGATTCTTGTTTTAGTATTTTTGTTTGTGTATTTGTTTAAAACATTCAGAAAACACAAATATATAAGAAAATATTTAGAAGGTAGATGAGGTAGTTTATTATGTTTACAACAATAAACAACCGAAAAATGAGGTTACGGTTAAATGTCCAATCTGGTACAATACCATATAACTGCAGATTATGAAATATCGTAAAAATAACTACATTTGATGCTCTATTTGAATTTGCGCTTAGTGACGTCACAAAAGTTTGATTTTTTTTTCATTTTAAAAGAAAAGAAAAAAGTAAAGAAAAGACACGTGTCTTGTTTTTATCTCTAGTTTTCAACTTTCAAATTTAAAAAAATGGGTAAATACCCCATTACCCATCATTAATGGGCCCAACGTCCTTCGTTACCAAAATACGGAATGTTTTATTGTTTCTTTGGTTATTACTTTGGAACCACCCTGTATAATAGGTTTGTTCTTGTTACATATATCTTACTTATTTTATTTGACAAAATTCCATAGATACGAAAAACAGCAGGTCCAGATTTAAAAAATATATATACTTTTTGATTTCTTAAAAAACAACACCCTGTATAGCACTGACGTAGTTTTTCACTAAACACCAAAACACCATATACTGCAGTCCACGTGCCTTCCGCCGACCAAGTTGGCATCATCTGGAGATGATTCAAGATGATTTAAGTTTCAGTCATCTCCAGATGATGCCAACTTGATTGGCGAAACGAGCGTCGGTATATGGTATTTTGATGTTTCGTGGAAAACTACATTAGTGTTATTCCGTACAAACATTTGCAAACAATTGGAAACGTTTGTGATAATACTTTTTTCTTTAGATTTATCATACAGAAGAAATTAATGTGTACTACGAATAAAATATCATTTTCTGTAGTCAAACTAAAGATAGATTTTAGCGTTGTTTAAGTTGACAATAATTTTTTAGGTTAAGTAATATCAGATCTGTTTGGTAGCCCAGTCCAGAACGTTCTGAACATGGGCTTAAGATGGGCATAATAATTGGAGACCTTGCAGCAACAAGGAGACAGCTCCAGTTTTGGGCGAGTTAGATACGTGATTTGATGTGCTATTAGAGGCCCCTCTGTCGTGGGGATGCGCGAAACATTGAAAAGTGTCAGTATCGCGTATCGTATCGTATCGTACCGATAAAAAATTACCGGTTCGCATCCGAACCGGCACTTATTAAAACGGTTTTTAAAATTTTATTTATTGCCAACAAAATAAAACAAAATCTTGCCACAGTTGCCACTATAATAAAAGTACTTATAAATGCAAACAAAAATATAAAAACAAATCAAAACTCTAAATTATATTACAAAAAAACGTATAGATTTCACATTCATACACTACTTCCTACTTTCGGTAGTACTTATGGCCACGTGCCATGAGCACCCAATCAATTTCATTCAAATACTTGTTCTTATATCTGTCGTTTGGTTTAGGTGGCCTTATTGTTAGGCAAGACAGCCAAAATTTTCTGTTTGAAACAGACTACAGCATTATGATGTGACGTAACTTCAGCTATTCGCCGCCAGAATATATTAAATTAAATGTTTGCTCGAAAGTTGATGTCGATACTTGATGTGATAGGTACTGGCTAAAAATGTGCCGTACCGTACCATATCGTAAGCCGTAATACCGGTACAAAATAACGAGGATTGCAAAGAAAAGTACCGGTACCCCAAAAATATCGTACCGTATCACGCATCTCCAATCTGTCGGTGCAACAACGAGTTAACAGTCGCGATAAATAACGGTGTGACTATACGAATTACACTTATATACCACCATGGTACAGTTAAGTGTTAAGTGTATCGGCAGGGACCGCTGTGGTGTTTACGCCGCCCCGGACAAAAAACAAATTGCCGCCCCTTTTAAAGTTATTTTTTCTTAATAAAAGAATTGTTTTAATTTGCAATAAAACCGTATATTTAAAAAGAAACAAGTATTAAAATTTAACATTTGGTACAAAACAGTATGAATTAAAATAAAATAGAGTTGCAGTACCTATAGATACCTAGTTGTTATATTTTAAAAATATTTACTTAGTTTTAAACATACAGGGTGCAATTTTACCACTATTACGATTTAGATTTTTTTCACTTGTACCTGAAACCTAAATATAAAACAAAAGGTAGATACATAGAACCACAGTAATACATTGTTTGCTTGAGTTATAATCAGAAGAATATTTTTTTTTCTCACTTTTAATTCTGCAAATTTGTTTATGATAATAGTTTATTTGATCAGCAATTTCATGTTCAATAGCTAAAATGGCCAAGCCGTTTAGTCGATTTTGCGTAGTAGTTAAGCGTAAAAAGGTTTTGATTAATTTTAATTTGGAAAAACTTCTTTCTCCTTTTGCTACTGATATTGGAATAGTGAGTAGTATTCTTAAGGCAATACTAAGATTTGGAGCAAAATTTAGCATTGTTATTATTTTAAGAACATCACTTGGAATTTATTTTTTTGCCAAAAAGTGCACAAACTGCAGAAGTTTCCTCTACTAATTCTAGACCGTTCATGTCAGCTGATTCACCACCAGACAAAATATTTTTCAAATCTGTGCAAATCTTTATCAGTGTCTCTTTAGGCATGGTTTTCAAATCATATGTATTATATATAGAGATTGAAAATGGTTACTATGGTAATTCAGTTGTTCAAATCTACTGTCTAGTGCGTTTAATGCTTGATCAATAGTATAGAAGAAAAATTCTATTTTGTATTTTTCTTTGGGATCTTCGATTGGTTCGTCCCTTGCCTCATATGAAAAATTGGCCTTTTTGCTTCTTACGCGGTGTCGCGGCGTTGTTGATTCAAAATTGGCTTCAATGTTAATTTCATCAGCCAATTCTCTTGCGTCAACAATAATTTCATTGAAAGACTTATCTGCTCGAAGATTTTTAGAGAAATTTTTGCAGTTCTTTAGAAGATTAAGTGCTTTTTTCAAATCAAAATCTTCTGTTTGCATAAGCTTGCTTATGGGATTAATACAGTTTAAAATTTTATGTCATATGACTATTGAACATAAAAATTTAAATTGTTTAATGGAACTTAGCAAACCCAAAGCTTCGTCTCTTGAGATATGGATGTCTTGGTTTTCATAAATGCTCAGCAAAGCGTCGTATATCTCACCAAGTTGAAATCTTAAGGGCGTTAAAGCCTCTATCCTGCTTTCCCATCGATTGCCACTCAAAGGTTTTAATGTTAATCCTCGGACATGTTTTAAAAATATTGCCCATCGAAAAGTAGAAGAAGAAAAAAATAAATATATTTTTTGGACAATATTAAAAGAATTGGCTGCTTCGAAGGATGCTTTTACCATATCATTTACCACTAGATTGAGCGAGTGGCTATTACACGGAACGTAGAATGCTCGTGGATTTAAATTCCTAATTCTAGATTGCACTCCTGCATTTTTGCCCCTCATGTTAGCCTCGTTATCATATCCTTGCCCTCTTATATCTTACACATCAAGTCCCATTTCATGAAGCTCTTCATATATTTCATATAGTTGTTTTCCTGTACATATTTCCACAGGTAAGAAACCTAAAAAGCTTTCGTAGATTTTTATTTCGACATTGTTTGAATCAGAATCAGATTTATTGATGGAAATATATCTAATTATCAGGGTCATTTGCTCCACCTTACTTACGTCAGGAGTGCAATCTAATATGGAATAGTATTTTGCTTTTTTATTTCAGCAATAATATGCTATTTTACACGTGAAGCAAGTCTTTTATCTCGTTTTGAATGTTTTTTCCAAGATAGTGAGCTTTGGTTTCCTCAATTTTAAGCACTCTGTTGCACGTGTTCTTCCATGACGGGGTCAAATTCAGATAGCAATTCAACTATTTTTAAAAAGTTGCCGTTATTATGCTCAAATAGCTTGTCGTTTGAACCTTGAAAAGCTGAACAACTTTTACCGAGCATTTTAGTAATTGCTACAATCCTTAGAAGCACCTCGTACCAGTGATTCGTTTCAGCGTTAATAACTCTTTGGGCAGCTGCATCTATAGTTGTACAACACTTGAACCTTTGACTGAGTTCTAGCCAGGATTTTTGAGCCTGAATATAATTTTTAGAAATTTCGTGATCCTTTAAAGTTTCAACGATGTGCTTCCAGCTTTTAAAACCTTCTTTTGAAAGGGAACTTGACACACGTCCGTAAATTTTGCAGCAAAAGCAATGTATGTAGTTTTCTGAAGTGGAGTACACTAGTCAGTCTGTTATAACTTGCTCTCCATTTCTTAAATTTCGAGAATAGTAATTTGCGCTAAATTTTCGACCAGTGCCATCATAGGGAAATTTGTAATTAAACAATGGTTTAGGTGGAACATGTCGTACTAAAAACTTCTTTTTTCGGCATCTCCTAAAATTCTGGGCCACAATGCTGGATCTGTACCTAATGTTGTACAGTGCATTCCGTGGGTGGTAGGGTGGGGTCAGTTTATAGAGGTAGAGTGCTACTAGTGCTAACCAGGGTGCCTTCTGTAAATGTCAAGGCGGTGTCAGTTGGTAGGCTGCTTTGATTTGGTGACAAAGTTGGTTTAGAAATATCGTGTATTAATTGCTCTTGGTCACCAACACTCTCTGATGATTCCGTGTTTTCCTTTTTATTAGAACTTTTGGAGATATTTGTTTTGGTACTAATGGTACTACCGGACCTACCCTGTAAATAATTGTGCAGAGCACCAGTTTGTTTTTGCTTTTGGGTTTCCTTCACTAGCCTTCGCTTTTTGTACTGATGGCCGGACGATTTTCATTGCGCGTCAGACATTCTAAAACAACAAATTAAACAATGCAAAATACGCTAGTTAAAATAAGCTAAAAATAAAAATTGGAAAAATCTTCAAATACAATTAGTCTGTCTCACAGTTTTGAAAAATAAAATGCCTAGTTTTAATTACCTACTTAAACTATTTTTAAATATAAAAACGAATTTCTTAACGTTTCGGGCTAATTTTCAACCCCCTTTTGGAAAAAATAGTTCATACTTTTAGTAATTAAAACTAGGCATTTCATTTTTTTTAAACTGTGGTACAGACTAAGCCACCGTCACCGACTAATCGTATTTGAAGATTTTTCTTCTTTTATCTTTTTTATGCAACGCATTGGCTTATTTACTACACAAACTTATAATTTATTAATTAGTAGGATTTTTTCAAAGATTTTTTTTAGGTGTGGTGGATCCCAACAAAATGGACAAATTGCGAACCACCACAACGATCATATAGAAACTAAATATTTAAAATAGATACCTATCAAAAATGTTTGAATTTTTAAAATGGATTTTTTTGTTTCTCTTTTTTTCGCGGCGAAAACCCCAAATAAAATAATAAAAATCCGTCACAACAAACATACAGAAACTATTTAAAAATGTATAAGTACGTATTGTGGAAAATATTTTTGAAAATAATTCTTTACCACTTAATATAGGTATTTGCCGAAGTACTGTTAAATATTTTTAATATTTATAAACTTACTTGAAGGATATGTTATCACCTGCACCTACGCATTTGCAATAATAACACAATTGCGCTTAGATGACTCTTTTTTATAGTAAGGCGCGAAAACATGTCCATACATGTTATGTCTTGCAGTTCCTATTTTAAACAAGTAACTATATACCTACAAGTTCATGCAGGGTCATGCGCGTCTTTTAATTATACGTCTTGTCCTGGAATGGGTTGGAACCTTTGATGTGAAGATAACACTGACGTAGTTTTCCACGAAACACCAAAACATTATATACTGCACTCGACGCGCGTTTCGCCAACCAAGTTAGCATTATCTGGAGATGATTAAAACTGTTTTTTATCATCTTCAGATGATGCCAACTTGGTTGGCGAAACGCGCTTCGAGTTGCAGTATATAGTATTGGTGTTTCGTGGAAAACTAAGTCAGTGTTATACGTCTTGTTTTATTTCAAAAATAAATATGCTTTTTTTTAAAAGGTGTTTTAATATTTGTCTACAACAAGTAGTGTAAAATTTATAATAATTGAGAATAATTACCCTAATTTATCAATATTTGGTTCACATTCAGGAGGGCGAAAATGCCGCTCTCAGGTTCACCGCCCCGGAGAGGGGCCCGAGTTTTCCGTCTCTAAAGCGGGCCCTGGTATCGGGTTTACCACCTATTACTATTTGATGCAAAACAGAAACAGTTTTTTGTTGCTCCTGTAAGTTGTTGAAAATGGAGCTGGCTCCTAGTTCCAGCAAGGTTCTCAATAATTATGAAAAGAGATGTAGTATACTATATAATTATTTTAAATATCTGAAGTAAATTTACTTTTTAATGTTGCAAATTTTTTTATTAAAAACTCTACACGTGTTTCAGCTTTTTAGGCCTTTGTCAAGAGTACAGGGAATATTGCACTCTTGACAAAGGCCTAAAAAAGCCGAACCATGTGTAGTTTCTAATCAAAAATATTTGAAACATTAAAAAGCATGTATTTAAAATATTTAATAATGTTTCACAAGGAACCAGCCGCAGAATCAGTTCCGTGTATATAATTTTTTATGCCAGTCTTTAGCCCATATTCAGAACGTTGTGGATTGGACTACAAAACAGACCTGTCATTAACGGCATGTCATTAAAAAAGGTGATTTTTTTTGTCCAATTTAACAACGCGAAAATTTACCTTTAGTAAGGACTACTACAGATAATGATGAATGGATTTTATCTCCACTTAAGTTGAAAATCAGTTTTTGTGATCTAATATAAAATTCTCGCACACATTTTAAAAATTTAGCAACAATTACTTTAACAGTTATGTAAATATATTATATGGTAAAAACAGGTATTTTTATTCTTTAGTTAAACATTTCTTATATATAACTGTTATTTTTAAAGCAAAGTAAATAACTTGTTGATAAAGAATTAAACCTTTATTCCATAAAATTCAAATAAACGTAAGATAATTTATAAGAACGCAAACAAAATGATAAATTATACTTTCTACACAGTGAATTCACTTTTTTTAAACAAATTTGGAATAAAGAAAAACGAATAATTGGAATCTTAGGAAATAATAGTATATTGATCTTTTGAGTGCGTACAAACACAAACATCAGATAAAATAGGTCAACAATTAATTTAGTTATCGAACTTTAGTTCTTTGTTCATTGTTTGTTTTGTAATAAGAATAAGCATTCAAAGTTCCTAAGGCTGATTTTATATTACATCTTTGTATTACATATCGGCGCTTACAGTTTTCATTGTAACTCGGTTAATAAATTTAATATTGCAGCAGACTATTTATTTTCTAGACTAGAACATAATATGTAGAGTTGGCAAAAATGCGCCGCAGGACATAGGCGTACGCATCATAATAAGTGTAATAAAAGAAATTAACTAGTAATAAAAGCAATAAACTGTTACGATTTATAACAATGTATGCACAGCTTGCCCTTTTAACTAACTTGATTATCACAAACTGGAAAAGATCTGTAAAAACTTTGCAGCATCGTGTATGTTATGAAATGTACGAAGACGTTTAAGAGATTTAAGAAACACTTTTTGTACTTGCTATTAATGCATCTACCTCTGGAAAACCTTGTTGAACAGTTTCTGCCACAAGGTATAAAGCATGCACTTTACTCGTAACATGTACCAACCTAGAACTATGTTCTTGAAGAGAACGACCTAACAAACGCATTGTCACGACACCATCGGTCACAAACATCAATACTTGCCTTTTTGACAGGTCAAATTTTTCAAACGTCTCCAGCACCACCTGCATAATTGTTTGGCCAGTACACTCAGGTAGTCTTTTGCTAGCTAGTAACAGTGGAAATGTTGGTTTAAGAGGGTGCAGTACACGTACTATAACATTTAAAATAGAATTTTCTTACAATATGTCGTCTCGTCAACACATAACCACATCCGTGTACTTTTTAGTACACATTTGATCTTATTTACAATAGATGCGTTCTTTCTATCTGAGATCTCATCTAATCTAACTAGTTTTATGGTTACACTGCATAAATAAAAGCATAATTTTATTTGATATATCCTCCATAACCGTAAAACTACTTAGATTAATTGAGATCTCAGAAAGAACGCACCTAATGTCTTCGCTTACAATTGGTACATAGTTATGAAACGGTGTGCGACTTGTTAACGTCACCTTGGGATTGTATTTATTCCAGAACTCCTGAAATGGTTGTTTATCGCGTATGTGCAGCGGAACATCACAGGCAATCAGCATTAAAAGTAAATCGAACATAAACCGTGATGTCGAAGGCACGCCATTCTTTTTAGTTTTATGTTGCACAGAATATACGTGACGTTTACAATCATGTTTGTTCTAGCACATCAGGTCTGTCTCGCATACCTTACAAACTATTATAGCACCATTGTAGAATAACTCCGGGAATTTACGCCTAACGTAGACATGCCTTTCCCACTCCAAACCCCACCGCGGACGTAGTCAATTTTTATTTTCAAAATAAAAAATCATTATTTTGAACAGGTTTTTTTTGTAATTTTTCCTGTGTACATACAATCACCCACATGTTCTCTGTAAACTGTCATATTGTTTGTTTGTTTTTATATATTTATATATGAAATAAATAAAGTAAAAGGTAGCCTTAATTAGAAATGTACATAAAATAGGAAATAAAGCTGATTAAATTGGAATTGGGAATTCACTGATAAATTTATTCACTTTGACAGCGTATGGCCGTTTTTTACCTTTGGGCTGGTCTGACATACTTTATTACTAAATTAATGTCAAGAATAAAATACAACAAATAAAATTATCAACAATACAACGGAGATGAATAAATTACATTGTACACAACACGTGGCATAACAATAGACTAAAATCCAATGTAACTCTTTGCTAAAATAGTAAACCTTTTTTCTGTTCTGTGTAGTAAACAAGTACAAGTCTCGCTTACGTATTTGGGTATTTCTCTATTTGGCACCGCCCATGACTAGCGGACCGATTTGCCAACTCTAATAATATGTGACACTTTTGAATTGTTGTTGCTTTTTTATTTATAATTTCAATTAAATAAATACTTTATTAATAATTTGTTAAATAAGGAAAGCAAAGAATCAAATAGTCGTCAAACACAATTATTAAATTATTTACTTATTTTTATTTATTTTCAGTTTAGGATTTTATTTAATAAATAAAAACATACTTCGTATTATATGTAGACGATCTATTAATTGCAACAAACACCATGACAAATTTTAAAAACTATCTTAAACAAATAGTTCAAATGATAGACTTACAGGAAGTTAAATTATTCCTTGGTATTAAAATATAAAGAACCTTTAATAAGATCACTCTCGACCAAAGCTCATATTTAAAAATGGTATAAATTTAATGTCCGACTGTAAAGCCATTACTACAGCTCTACCTATAAAATTAGACTACATTGCTATAAACAGTGATAAAAACTGTGATGCACCCTAAAAAAAATTAATTGGTTGTTTAATGTATGCAATGATTTGTACGAGGCCTGACCCATGTATAGCCATTAAGATCTATAAAGAGAAATAAATTTCTTGTTTTTCGCTGAAGCCAATTTAATACTGGTGACCACGGGATGGCGCCACAAATCATCTATTGTTGACCGTTTAAAACTAATACCACAGACGGTTACTCTGTGCTAATACTATAACAGTAAATACTGAATAATTTAACGTCTTAAGTAATAAACGGAACCAAAACAAAGCTTTAGTTTTCTGTAACTTAACCGTCTTATAAAGCCCAGCTTCTCTGCTAGGTGGCACAACCACTAATCAGTCAATATCCCGTTGAAGTTTTTACTTCGCGTCATATATTTGGATATGCTTATAGCTCCTTCTCTTATGCAAAACCTTTTTTAAGTGCAATGCTGTGGACAGGTTGAAGAATTACCAACAACGTATTTGGATCTCTCGACACGCGCCTCTATACCCCCACCGCACCCGCCGACTCAGTTTTTACAGCTAGCATTAAGTTTATGTTCTAAATGGAAAAAGGTAAATAACTGTGCAACACAGATTAGAAATATTACAACTTTTAATAAAAGTAAAATTATTCAGAATACCTAAAAATAATGCAGGAACTGTTTCAAGAGAAAGAAAAGTGAAAGTTTTTGCACATACTTAAATGTTACACAGTGTGGTCTAGAAAGTTTGCAACGTATGGAAAACTTTATTATTGATTTTTCAGCAAATTTCACTGTTCAAAGACTCCAAAACAATAGAAATGTGAAATAATATTATCATGTGAGTCGTAATGTACGAGAAAAATCAAAATACTTGGATTCTGCTCAACAAGAGTAAAGTGCTCTAAATATTAGCAGTAAAGAATAATTTTATAATATAATATTATATACAAATATAAAGCTTTATTTAAAAAGTTGTCAATGTCCGGTCTGGTCCAGTTTGGTGACGCCCAGCTTTTATATTATTATTCAGGCTTAGTATTTCATATCAATCTTGCCATTAGTGATTGTAACATTTTATTAAGCGCCAAATATCATGATGAAAAGCGGTTATTGCTGGAAAGAAAAAATGGAAATGTAAAGCCTTTACCCTAAATAAACAAAAATAATTCTCTTAAAATATCGTAATAAAAAGTATTGAAAAAAAATGGCATAAAAAATAAAAATAATCACAATATGGAAGAAAATTTAAAAAAAGAAATCAGAAATCTTTAACAGAACCAAATGAATTGCCACCTTAATACCATTTATACCATAATAATATGCTTTCACAAAAAAAACGGTAATCAAAACACATGCAAATTATATATTTTTGAAATCAGAAAAAAAAGCACTAACCAAATATACAAAAATATTGAAATGGAGATATCAACAAAAATTAAAAAGCAAAGTTGTAGGATATCTTATGAGTCATGAGAATATGCTATCTAAAAAACAGCTGAAAATCACATAAAAAAAAGAATTTTTTTAAATGGAAGAACCATCATTTTTTTAAATGTATATTTGGTTAGAGCTTTTTTTTTCTGATTTCAAAAATATGTAATTGGCTTGTGTTGATTTTACTGTTTTTTTTTTTAATTTAAAAAGAACAGTGTCTTCGGATGGAGTTCACAATACTTGTAAATTTTTTAATTTTCAGTTTTTCGAAAAAAATTCGTTTGTTATAAAAAAGTGTTGCATATTTTGAAATTTTTTCGAGTAAGTAATCTATCAATATTTTTCTTGAACAGTTATTGTTCGTAATTATAAAATTGATTTAAATTAAGAATTTCCGTGATAAAGACGGATGTCATGGAAAATTAATATTTTCTAGTTAATACTAAAATGCTTGTGGGAGAAAGTTCTCTATTTTTTATTTTAAAGGAAAAATGCACTAAAAAAATTTTTACATTCTATGATTACGTTCATGACATTTTTCTCTAAAAAGAAAAATATTGATATTTTACTCTTGAACAAATTTCACATTTTTTAAGTTTTTAATCATCCTGTATAATTTTTTGAACATTAGATTGTGGCTTTCGAATCTTCAAAATAACCAACACTTTTTATAAACAATCACTTTCTTCAAAAAATTGAAGATAAAAAAATTTAAAGTATTGTGAACTCCATCCTTGGACACTGTATATTACCTTGTACCTTTTGATATGATTTTCAATTGTTTTTTGAAAGCACGTTCATTTGATACCTTACAATATAATTTTTTCTGTAATTTCAAAAATAAAGCATAGAGCCATAGATCAAAATATGAGGAATATAACGATGTACAGGCTGTACATCGTTATATTTTTTGTGTGATTAAAAAAAAACTTTAGTAACATTTTGCTCTAAAGTTATTATAAAACGTACCTAATTTACCTAAAACATGAAAGTTTGCAAGGCTCTAGCGATCACCCTGTATGGTGCATATAGCCCAATTTGAATAGGGTCTACTGTACTATTCTACATACCTACCTACAAGATTTAAAGTCCAAATGTTGAGTCTAATAAACATCATCGTGTTTACAAGAAACAGTACATGCAGACATACACACATAAATCTTTTTTTCGATATTTGAATTCAAGGTGTTGTAAAATTGGTTTTTGTGCAAATTTTTTTTCTGTGATTATTAAATTTTTTTATTACAACATACCTATTTCATGAAATCAAATTTCTACAGTGTGGTCATTTTATCTTGATAACATTTCGATCTGATATAACACTTATTTTTCAAATTATTTATATGAACCAAAAACCAAATTACAGGGTCCGTTACTAAGTTCTTTTTTTTGTCATAAGAAAGAACAAAATACTGTCAATAGAAAAGATATGTATTTTTTTAATGATATAGCATACTTTATACTTTGTTCCAATAGTTTCCGATTTATTCGCAAAATATAAAATATTTATTGCATGATATAGTGTGCCGTGGAAACAAAATTATACAAATTTTTGACACATAAACAAACAATAATTAAGCACGTCAGTATGACGCAGAATTTATTGTGCTTTTTTCTAGTTATTTCATTTAAGTTGATAATTATTTTCACAATGGTATTCAGTCAATTTAGTGTTCAAGAAGTATATTTGAGGCATGACACTCTTTATTTCTTGAACACTAAATGACAAAATACCATTGTGAAAATGATAATCATTTTGAATGAAATAACTACAAAAAAGCACAATAAACTCTGCGTCATACTGACTTGCCTAATTATTGTTTGTTATGTCAAAAATTAGTACCTACCATTTCCACGGTACACTTTATCATGCAATAAATATTTTACATTTTTGCGAATAAATCGAAAATTGCTGGATCAAAGTATAAAGTGTGCTATATCACTGAAATCAGAATGAAATATGCTATCCAACCAATTACAGACATACAGGGTGTTCCATTGTACAATAATTAGAACAGGGCATACTGAACGCGCATGAACATCTACAAGTATTTAGATAAATTTTTTTTATGATAGAGAGAAGTACTGATTATGAAAGTGCATGTTGCCAGCCGGAAACGTGGTCAGGTAATTGTTTAAATCAAATAAGATAAATTTTTAAAAGTTTGAAAATACGTGAATTTGCATACATATTTTTCAACCCCTCGAAAGTATCTTATACAGAGTGGGGCAATAGTGCGTCGGACTTCGATATCTCGAGTTCTACGATAGCTAGAAATTAAAAAAAAAATCAAGTAAACTAGATAAAAAAGTCTATAACCGGAAATTATTTTCGAATATACAGGGCAAGCCAAGACGAAATTACAGGATTAAGTGCCATTTTTTAAAATGGAATGCTATGTATATCAGTACATTTTTTTGAAGCCTCTTTCTAGACTCTAATCATTCCTATATTATTATTATTCATTCAGTACTGATTGTCGTGCCTTAAAATATTGTTTGGACCATATTGAGATATGGTATAGCCTAAATCCACCAGCCGCCATTGACCATGTGAGGTTTCTGGCCGTTGTGGCCTCCTTTTTAATTTTTGTCACCATAACAACCACCTTTGAAACTGGTATTTTGATATTCCACGGCTTACATTCAAATTACTATTAAAACTGTCATAATGCCGATACACATTTAAGAAATGTTAATTCCGTTTCATCCGCTTTTTATATTAGAAGTCGTAGAAAAAATCATATGTATAACATGTAAGGTGTCATTTCATCCTTTGGATGATTACTGCCCTCCGCCACAAGAATAACTAATTGTTAGTTATTCTTATGCCTCCGCTTCACGTTGGGCATTAGAATTCATCCGCGGGATGAAATGTTGCACTTTCCTCCCTTGTTATACAAATAGCTATTCTGTATGTTGTTTTAAGAATAATTTTAAAGAAAATGTTTGTACTGTGTATTCTTTCGCTACTGCGCCTGAGGGGGATATGTCCATAAACAAATCCTCCTCAGTGCTCATCTGAACTACCTGCTTACGTTACACCCGCTAGGCCCACAATTCGAGAATCTACCACCAGAGTACCACGCAGTTGCACGTTTTTAGCAAGAAGAATAAACTAACAAGGAGTGCTTAATCGGGCTTAAGCCAATCAAAATTTAAAGCGGCTCGGTGACGTCATTGGTAGCCAATTAGAAGCCCAAAAAACATAATATAGCGTGTCTCAAATTATTACACTAAAACAATCTTAAATCATTACAATGATTATAGTGTAAGATTCCATAATATAAAGGTCGTTAACTAATTGTTGACTGAGAATGTCAAAAACTTTATTAAAATCAGTGCTGTGAGAAAATAAAGAATGAAAATATAAACTTTCTCATGAAATAAATTAAATCAGCAAAATTGTAAAATACAGATAAAAGCAAGTGTGTTTCGTAATAAAATATATTTTAGGTTGGTAAAGTTTTGGTTTTATATTTGTTGGTTACTATACGTATACAAACATTTTCAAAACATCCAGTTTTATATCTAAAGTCTTAGATCAGTTTACCCGCATAGATGTAGTGTAGAATACACATTTTCTGAAATTACGACATAATTAATCCACATAAAAATAAACTAGGGCTGGTTATTTAACGTTGAAAATCTGAACAAAAAAATTCTAATGCACAATGTAGATTTGGAAGTAGTTTTTATTATCTTTATATTATTAGAAATAATAACAAAGCATACAAACAAAAATTCTCTCACATGGGTCATGAAAAATAAGAAAACTATTACAAAAGAAATAGCGAAGAGTAAAGAGACAGTCGAGAAAGATGCGACAAGTAAAATAGAATTAGCCCAAATAACTTTGGATTTGTTGGGGTTACAAAATATATACAATTGTTTAAATTATAAAACAATATGACAGAAGATAATGTATTATCTACTTTTGTGATTCTCAAGGTATGTGTAGTTATACGACAAACTTCATATGTTCCCACGATATAATAATTTGAAAAAAATATATTTTACAAAATACCTAAACATTTTAATATTAAACATACAAAACAAGTTTGCAAATATTACAAATATAATATTACAAAAAAGATTCAGGTACATTTTTTTTATAATTATTTGTTATATTTCCTTCATTAGTATCAACAATAATATTTTTTTTCATTTTCATCTTGTTCTTGTAAAATTTTATTTACCTCAAAGCTCCTGCTTTTTCTTTTTCCACCTTCTCCAAGATATTGCTTCTATCTTCTCTTTGACACTCGCCTTATCATTCTCAAATAAAATACTGGGAACAGCATTTCCTTCAGTTTCATATTTTAAAATGCTCCAGATATAAATAATTTAAAGTGTCATAAAACATTGAGGAAATTATTCATTTAAATATCAATTGTTACAAAATAATACACAATTTTTTTTTTAGTTTTCAGATAACCTCAATAATTGCATTTAAATAATGTTATAAAAAATAGACAAAACTAAATAAATGGTGCAAACCTTTAAGGGGCCTAGTAGAGAAAAAGCTTCGGATAGCTGTGTCACTCTCTAGAAAGTTTTTATACACGCGCCGCTTAATAATTTTGCTCTTGACTATACGTTCACTGGACGTTTTATTCACCAACTTCATTGAGGTGCGATTCCCGATAGAGGTAACCCTTCCTTGCTATATTTGTAGTGACAAAGATACTTATTTAGAAAATTCATTTTAACCAAATAGTACGGAATAAAAGTTTGAAACTTGCTGAGCATAATTATGAAGATTCATTCTAGACGATATGTATGAATTTTACCTCGAATTTTACCGATTGATATCATAATTCAGGAGCTAATCACGTCCAAATTTCACTTATACTTACAGTATAAATTTTCCCTACATAAAGTGAAAATTAATTAAAATAGATATACATGTACCCTCTAATACACTTTCAACTACTGATCCTCCAAATTTGGTGTAATTTGACCAAACCGTATGGAAGAAATAAATTTTAAAAAAGTACCTTACAAACACTGGTTCGATTAGCCCTCTTAATGATTAGGAAAAGTTAGACAAAATCTAATTATACGTGTTAGTTTCCTTCGTAGATCTCTTTAAAAATCGCACTTCTCAAAATGTATCGAAAAGATTTGGCATAAAGTAGAGACAGTATTATCTTCACAAAATAAAAGCCATTTCTTTTTCAGCTCCTTATTCTTTGGAAATCTGTGGAAGATAATATTTATCGTTCCATCACTTGTATCGAGACAGTACTTTACACAGCATCTAATAGGCATTGTACCCTACAGTAGAGTAGAAAAGGTTTAATTTAATATTCCTACCTTTTTGATTATGTAGATGTAGATTATCTTTAAATTGAAACGAAAATATCAGATTGATTCATCGTAATTTTCAGCTTGCTGTTTTTGGTTACGATTACATATTATTAAAAATCATTATGTAATATTTATTTTAGCGGAAACAGAAAATATTTAAACCTATTTTTATTTATAAAAAAACCATTGAGGCCTACTTACCTAGTTTCCAAAAAATTACCCTTATTATAATGTTGATATAGTAAAACGTGCATGCACTAAAGTCTGTTTTTTATGATATAGTTGTGTCACTTAAAACTTCTAGGTATTTTCATTAAATGTAATAATAAAGTATTAAACATAATTAATATAAAATCAGTTAAATCGTAATTAAAAATCACACAACCTGCCACTATGAATACCACGAAAATAAACGGCCATTCTGTCTACACTAGGAATTTACGAAAATTTACCCGGAGTGGCCAGATCACTATCTCCGTCATTGTTGTTCTTATAGTTTTAGATAAAGAGAATGATATTTGTAAATCGCTCAGAGAATTTTCGTAAGCGCCAACTGTCTACCGGTGACGTCAGTTTGACATTATCTGTCTCTTTCTAATTTGCTTACATTGCTAAATGGGGATTAATCACTCCTTGTTAGTTTAATCTTCTTGCGTTTTTTAGTACAAGAGCGCATTTATTTGTCCGTGCTATATATGGATTAGGCACAGTATAACCAGTGGGTTATTTCTCCTTATTGCTAGGCCTCGCCTCCGGGAACCTTCAATAGCGGTTATATTGACCCGTTATAATGAAAAGCATCAGTGTAGTAGTGGCCGTCAGAGCGGGGCGTGTATGTTATCAGCGAAATAAAGAATAACTTGTGGTGTAAGTGCTTTACGCGTAATTGATTTACTGTAACAATTGTATGCATTTTATTTTAAAATGGGGAACGATAAGGAAAGAGGGGGAATAGTTTGCTCATGTAAAGAGTATACAAATAAAAGTGATTGTAGTAATGAAAAGTTTTATTCATTTCTTCGTGATGTCGAAAGCTAAGTGAAAAACTGTTATATTATTGCAAGCATAAAACATTGAATTTAGTATAGGAGTTAGGTATTGTTTTGCAAAAACAAGAACCATTAATGAAGTAATTGTAAGAATATAAATTGAAAGTATAAATAATAGAATAAAAAATAAAATCTTTAGTTTTGTATTAACAATTAGACGAATGCTCTTCTGCATCTATTTTGAATAGTTTTTAAAGATATTACAGAATAAATTTTAAAATGTGTGTATGTTGTAGACAAATCACAAATTAGTCAATTTGATTATTGGTGCTTTCATTTTGTAAATCCATATTTTTTAATTCAATACTGATAATTTCAGCCAGGCGGCGACGGGTTGTTATTACATTTATATATAGGCGATTATTTTTAACACATCGTACCTTGAGGTTCTATTATTTGCGGGCCATTTACAGGATGAAAGAGTTAAATAAAGTTAAAGTATATACAGGGTATCCTATAATTAAAATACCTTCTTTCAAGGGGGTAATAGAACTATAAAAAATAAGTTGTTTTGCCTTATATGCCTTAAGTCAGTTCATACGGGAACTTCAATCCCCCTTAAAGGCGGTAAATACAACATAGTTATTTTCCAATAAATTCGAAACGTCTTAAGTTGCAAAAATTAAGAATGGACCATGATTAATTTTATAATGTTAACATATTTTGTTAAATTTTTATCTACATATCATGATTTGTTATTACAAAGGGGGTGGGGGTGAATTTTCGCCATAACTTTTTTCTACACATTTATAGCGGAAAGGAACGCTACTGTTAAAAACTGAATAAAAAAGGTCCTCTTACTAAATATATAAGCTATCGTTTTAAAGTTATTTGTACTTAAATATTGCAACGCAGGATGGGTATACAATCATTGATAGGTAACTACATACCTCTACAAAAATAATTCCGCACTTTTATTTATAAACTGATTTAAGGCAAACGTTTATATACAAAACTTAACTTATTTTTTATAGTTCTATAACCCTCTTGAATAGGGGCACTTAATTATGGGACACCCTGTATATAAATTGTTTGGAATCCTTAAATGTTGACCATCCGTTAAATGGTTTGCATTTTTAATAAGTGCTACTCTCTTCCATTACGATTGTTTCTTCTTCGATAGTAAAATACCTATGTTAGAATACCCTGCATATCCTATAACACGTATAGAATGATAAACTACACAAACAATGATTTCTTTTATGTGTTCACAAGAAAAGTCTTGGGACATTTTTATAAATATACGTATTTTTTTCATTTGATTTAGAAAAAAAACAAGCAACTGTGTTTTTTATGTCTTGTATAATTTTGTACAAAATCCCTAGACTTTTCTTGTGAGTGTATATTAACGAAATAATAAATAAATGTAAAATTAACATTTATTGCAGTAGTTACGGAAAGTTTTATTCATATTTCCTCGTGAAAAAGCTGTTACAACATAGTCTGTTGATTTTAGTATAGGAGTTATTGTTGTACACAAGCAAGAACCATTAATAAAGTAAAATTAATAATGTAAATTGAAACTATAATATTTTACTTCCATACCACATCATGTGAGTAGAAGCGCAGTGTATCTACAGTTTTTCTAAATTATTGAAAATAAGTGCGTTAAGAAAAAAATACGAACATATTTTACAGTCTTATTATTATAGAAATTTTCAAATTGGCAAACAAAACACAAAATTAATAATTTGAAATTATCAATAATTCATTTGTTTTTTTTATACCTAGCTATTTTATTTGGTAACCTAAGAAATATTTAGCATTCATTATTCAATTATTAATGATAAAATATTATGCCTATTGTGTATTTTATTTCATTTATCTAGATAATCTACAGATTTTTTAGTTTAACCATATAAAATGTTAAAAACTGAAATATATACACCTGGCTGCACAAACATTAAAAACCCGTGGTCTCTTTCCTAACTAATAATTATTTATTTTATTAATTAATCAACAATGATAAATTTGCTTCGCACACTCATGGTATCCTTGTCAAATACTACGACTGTGACGCAACTACCTTCATTCAAGGTCCCAGAGCGCTCAGTGGATTTATGAATGAAATGTAGCCACGGCCGTAGAGACGGCCGTGATGTAGCTGAAATAATCTACTGGTTATACTGTGGATTAGGTACATCTTAGCTTATTATTTGTTTTTCCGAGTTTTCACGACATAATTATTGTTTTTTAAATTCAATTGTCAGTGTAGAAGTTCGTAAACATGCCATATAAATAAAGTGTATCGGGTTGTAAAGAAAATTATATAAATGGGTCGAAAGTGTGTTTTCTTTTTCTTTTTCTGAACGCATGTGTAAAAAAACGCATTCCAGCTATTCTAAGAAAAGGATTTACACCTTCAAAGTGTATTAAAATGTGTGAGATTCACTTTATTAAAGAAATTCGTCACAGAAATCTGAACAAGATTCCCAGACAGGTATGTTAATAGTTATAACATGTAATACCCACTAAATTTTCTGATTGTCCAGAATATTTTTCAACACCTTTTTCTATCCGTCAAAGTAGGGATGCTAAACTTCGGATAATTGAAACAAGCTTAATTTGTTCAAGACCTTCGGAAAAGTGAAAAAGAATATTTATGTAGTTTTATTAGTCGGTTTGGATAAAATTAGTAAGGAAAACCTCAAATTCTCATTTAGTCGACGCGACGTTTCGACAAAATTTATTGTCTTCCTCAGGACTAATGAGGAAGACAATAAATTTTGTCGAAACGTCGACTAAATGAGAATTTGAGGTTTTCTTTACTAATTTTATCCAAACCGAGTAATAAAACTACATTAAGAGATTGTGGATACGAAACTCCTTAGCTAAGAATATTTATGTCTCCAGACTTCTCTCAGGTGTAAAAATTGCGAAGAATTTTTTTAGTATTCTAAACACATTGTCTATTTCGGAAAGTAGATATAATATTCATTATAAGGATAAAGCCACAATATTTAAATTAACATATACTCCTGGATCAGCTATAACTTATGCCGTTATCATCATTTATAATAATAATTATAGTATCATTATAAATTTAACTCGAGGAGGTTCGTTATTTCCTCGCGAAAATTAGTAAACATGATCTCATCGTCTCATCTATTTACATCATATTTAATAAATTATTGCAAGGTTATGAGGAAGAATTTTTGATTATTCATAATAAAGGAGGTTTGTCACTCATTTTGTTTTAAACTACTTCAGTAAAAATGAATTTTAGTTATTGCGAAATTCATAGCCTGAAACATATTGCAAATTACTGTATTAACATGCACCACAAGATCATTTGTCAACATAAAAAGAACATAAAAAAGGTCAAAACCGGTCTATGTCTAGTGAGGAATTGACAAATGATCTTAGCTACCAAACAAGATTAGCAGGTTTAATTCAATGCAGGTCAGGGCTTTTGTCCGCTGAGTAGTTGTTTCCTGCAAATCTTATTCAGTATATAGTTTACCCCACCAGGGTTAGAGGTCGAAGCTCTTGGTACCTGCTTTGCAGGTCGCTATCAGTCACTAAGACATCAATGATGTGTGACTGGTAATAGCATTGACCACCAGAGGGATACACTGATCACTCACTATGTCAACATATGTAAAACCTTACATATGGTTGCAAGAGAAACTTCTCTTGTATGCGGTACCCGAACGTCCCCTGACAAAGAAGACAGACAGATGCAGACGACCATGCTTTGATTTAATTCGCGAGCTCGTTGCTACATTATCACAGTACTATAAATACAACTAACGCTTGCCAATTTACATTCGATGCATAGGCAGAAACTTCCGACATATGACAGGCAACTGCCCGTGTTTGTGGAGTGCGCGAATTCGTCTCGCCATCAGTAGGCTTAAACCAAGACGAACCGAACTACCCCGTACTTTTTTGTGTAGTGGTTGGCAGGCGTTAACCGCATTTACCGCACGCATAAGGTGGCTGTGGCCATAAAGTATTAAACGATACTCGCTGGATGTCTGTCCCCGAACCCCCTGTCACATGACAAGGTCCACCGGTTAAAACACTCAGAGAGTCAACGGAAGCTGCATGTTGCGTCATAGACATCTGGCCAGACTAATCTGCCAGCTAACCGCTCGAGATCCGCTCACAAGGAGTGAAATTTGATTAAGTTGGCGACATTGCACATTCAACTGAACACTATTTATTATGTACTTATGTATTATGTATTATCTTGTTTTGATCTAACTTGATTTGGAAAGATGAATGAAAGTTACAACTACTGTTACTGATCCTATCTGAATTAATATAGGCTGTACTAATTATTAATAAAAATGTATTGAGCAGTGCATTATAACAGAAAAACCCTACCTGGAAATCACTTGGTACCACCGGTCAAGTATTGTCAGAAACCGCGAAATTCAAGCATATAGAGTCGTACGGGGAGTTCCGCGAAGCCCACTACCCCGGGTTCTTCAGTAACAACGGAGTTACTCGCCTCCATGTCGACGGCGGCGTCGGTGGCTATAACACGCTAATGAAGCGTGGCTCCCAATGCTGGTAGATAGCTATAACTCCGAGACGGGGTCACTCTCGTATTTTCCGATTCCGAAGAACCAAAGCGTGAGGCTAGGGGCTGTCAGAGAGTTGACCTGGAGCACAACTATATCACAGAGAGTCGTACAATCTCTTCGTTCCCGAATCCGTAGAACCAAAACGTAAAGCTTGGGGTTGTCAGAAATGTGGCACGACTCTGTCACGGAGAGCTGGACAATCTCTTCGTACCCGATTCCGTAGAACTAAAGCGTATAGCTTGGGGTTGTCAGAGATGTTATCTAGACGTCGGAAATCTGGCGTATTTATATGATTTCCCGTGAGTGAGTTCGTTGTTCACGCCTGCAAGCTTGACGGAGATAGCCAAACGCTAACTTGTGTTTTTGCAACTAAAATATAACTCGAGATGCTTTAGGTGAAAAGTGATATAATGACTATTTATTATCCTTTAACCCTATTCTTAGTAAAGGTCTTACAACTCTTCGTGTTTATATTGGTTTGTTTATGTTATCGGTTCTCGGCTGGAGAATGCTTTGAGATTTGGTACAGTTTTGTCAAAGTTTTAAAATATTAAATGAATACTGTGTGTTCATTTACTTAGCTGAACAATTTAGACTCTATAGTTTGCATGCATCCGTTTTCTGCCAAAATTCTCAGAAAATGATTTAACCCTTTTACTTAATAGTTAATTTGGAATTTAATGATATAAATGGTGGGAAATAATTTAGTTTTATGTAAAAAATATAGGAAATTTATCCGCGATGAAGCAGCTCAGGGCTGGGGTGCTTCAATTTGTGTTTTGAAAATTAAATGGTTTCATAGGAATTATGGAAAGTGAGAAGAAAAAACGAGATGTGAATGATAATAATACCAAGAGACAAAATTTAGTGCGTATTACCTACCAATAAATATAATCATATTTTGGAAAATAAAAAAATTCGACGACGTAACGTGGCGACAGAACGAACAAATATGGGAAAAATAGGACAGATATTATTAATTATTTCTTTACTTTTTACATACAGCCTACAATTTTATTATTTATACTTAAATATATTTATTTTTGCATCTACATATCTACAAATTACGAAACATGAATAGTTGGACGATTCAAATTCAAGTTTATGTTCATTTAACTCCAAAATATATAAAACTGTTTTTGTAGACCAAATCTTACAAAATAGTCATGATCATGCATTTGTTCAAAATGATCACCTCTCTCCTTCTGGTCAGCACATATGGTCTCCTCTCCCACTTAATTAATTCAACAAATTTTTCATTATCATTTAAATAATCAAATACATCCATTTTCATAACATTCTGACTGAGAAAATAAAAAAAGATTTGAGAATTGATCTGTTATTTGCCTATTGGGCTTGCATTATTCTACCTATCCTTTAGTTAATTCGTTATCCACTACTTGGAAGTTATAGTTATTTTACCCAGCACTTTGACTACAACTTTTACTTAACCGAACATGATAAAGAGATTAACCTCTAGACAGACTATCTGTCAGATAAGTTAACTTAACCCAGCACTGATAAACCGGCCCTTAGTGTCATGTTTAATTTATTATCTACCTAAAACTTTTATATTAGCGCATTCAGATCAGAATGACTGTAAAATGTAAAATATAGGAAACCATAGGTAGTTTATTGTTATCGTTATCATCGTACGAGTATTAAGCTTGAAAGGATACTTATGTAATATCCAAATAATTAATTTCTTCTAGAAATTAAATCCAATATTGCCAATTTAAGTTACAGGATTGCTATTAATAATGTACATATATTATAAGAAACGACATGTTAGAGAAATTAGGGTTGTATTATAATAAAAAGATAACGAGCCAACAGCAGCTGTATGTTTTTTATAGGTATTAACCGACACTAACAGCATAATAATTTTCTGCAACAATTATACAAGGAATACTATATCTCCTCAAAAATCGTGTTTTAACTCAGCATTTCATGGGAAAATATAATTGTGTCTATTAAGGAAAATATATTTAAAAAAATCCATTTATGTAGATATTGATTTTAAAAAGGTAAAATATTCTTTCCAGACTGATTCATTATGATGCCAAAACAAAAAAGAATAAGGTTTTAATCAACAAATTACACTTTCCTAATGGTGTTATTTTATCCGACGATGAGGAATTTCTAATAGTAGCGGAAACAACTAGAAATCGCCTTCATCGTTACTACCTCAAAGGCCCCAAAAAGGGTACTCATGATATTTTTATCGATGGCTTACCAGGACTGCCCGACAATTTAAAATCAGATGGAAAGGGTGGTTTTCTTGTTCCCCTTATTATTGCCGCTGATGCTGATCATCCACTCCCGTATCAAATGATAGGCCCTTTTCCCCTTCTGAGGAAGTTAGTAGCAAGAGTTATGGGGTTATTTGAACTGATGTTTGAAACATTGAACAAAGTGTACCCCTTTGAATTTGCTGAACGTTCCATTCATTTTGTAAGTATTTTAATTTCATTAATATGTTCACAAAGTTTTTTTGTGTAAAGTGTATCTAGTGATCAAAATTTTAAATTTTTAATAGTATCACAAGTTTATGAGAAGTCCGTTTTACATTTTTTTTTTTGAAGCTAAACTATTAAAAAGATATTTATATTTTAAATAACGGCCAAATAAAATGTCACTAAATCAGTTTCTATTCGGTTAGATATTATTTAATTTTGTATGCTTGAATGGAACAAAATGTTCCCTTCGCCTTTATTTTGTTTATTAAAATATTCATAATGAATAGTGAGTAGTAATTATTGCCAAGGTTTAGCATAGGCATTTGGTTGATACTGTATCAGTTCATAAATATTAGAAATGTTTGTGATTGTATTCATCATTGTTTATTGTGTCAGTAAAGAAATAAAAACAATCAACAATTGATTGTTGTCATTTGTATTTTTATTAGATTTTTTTTACTTCTAAATTTTTTATAAATCTACATACGTGTTCAATATAAGAATGTACAGCATGGGGATCTTGGACATGGTAAGAGATACGGATTCGGTTAAATGGGGAAAAAGTTGCGTAATTAGGAGACTATTCAAACTGTCTTAACAAATCTTGAAAATTGTTTTGCGCTTTTGAGTTATTTCGAAAAAAACAAATTTTGGAATTTTGTTCACATTTTTCCTCACGGCGTTATTATCAGAAACAGGGAAAAACTAAAAATGCCTCTTCATTGCAATTTGTGATAAGCTTGAAGGTGGCAATATCACATTTTTTCTCCGACGTTTCGTGTCCGTGGAACCAACAACTTATATTTTTTAAATACGAACTTAGAATTTTTTTGACGGATTTGGAAGCTTTTATTATTCTAAATTCACCTATGTATCACACATAGTGGTTAAAATATGTTTTAAGCTTTAAGCTAAGAACTGTATTCCAAAAATCCTAATGATGACTAAAACTAGCTTAAAATATATTTTAACCACTATGGCCAGGTTTTTCAATCGTGGGTTAGCTAAACTCGCACTTTTAGAATTCGAATTTTTTCAATTTTACATTTGTTTTTGAAGTGCAACAAATAATAATTTTCAGTTGAAATGGTTTGTATTAGAATATCATCGATTTTTATGAAAATATAGTGCTAGTTAACTGCCAACTTGTAGTTAACTCACGATTGTAAAACCGGACCTACTTATGTGTGTTACAGCAAAACAGACAACTGATGGCGAACGGTGGGGATGCGCCGTTAACCGGATTTTATTTGCCCCACTCCTCGGCTAGAGCAGAATAACAAATGTGTCGATCAGAGGCGTTATATATATCAGCACTGTTTTTGTGATTATTTGTTATAGACATGGTTTAATGATGCATTGCAGATATCAAATAATTACTCGTATTAACCTATGAAAACAATGTAGCGATTGGATAATAATTATTATTTCATCATTTTGTTTGCATTCACATTAATTTATTATAATTTCCACGCCACTGGTATTCTACTTCAGTTTGTTGCACCAATTATATTTGAATAGGCTGTAACGCCAATCCGCTCGCCATCACTCGTCTATTTTACTGTGCATAGGTGAAGTTATAATAAATGAGGCTTTCAAAATACAAAAAAAAATCCAGGTACATACTCCAAAAATCTTGATGACTAAAACCAGCTTAAAATTATTATCGTTTAAGGGTTCCAACTGCAATATTTGGTGCTCTTTATACATCATAAATGTGATAATATTAAAATGTTATATAGTATATAATTTTAATTTGAAATAGATGTGTAAGAAGTTTATGAAACTTTTATAAAAATTATATATTACTGTTGTACAGTGATGTATATGTTACGGGTAATGATGTCAATCAGGCATTGACGACTTTGACCGGGTAATGACAATCCCCATTTTTACTGGAAATTGACTGCCTTGCCCGGGCATTGACAACTTTTCCCGTTAAAAGTGAGCAATCTACACAATATATACATTGGATCTTGATATTGTCACACTTGTCCGGTTATTGACGACATTGGCCTAAAGCAACTAGATAAAGTTGGAATTATAATTAAAGCTTTGTTAATCATCTTTATTCTAGCATGAAAGTGATCCGTGGCACTTTGAGTTATAAATTTTTTGCTGGCGCGACATGAACATTTATTATTTTTATAGCCGCCTTTACAATGACAATCCATTAGTTTTTTCTATTCAAATCACTTTATTTACAGAACCTCCTTGAATCACAAAGAGCACATGCGTTTCACTTAGAAAAATAAACAACAAACATAACCTAGAATTGTTTGACAAGGATCCAAAGCTTAGTTTATACCATAATTACCCGCTCTGTAGTGGACAATGACAAGAATGCCCAGGCAACGTTGTAGAAACTCCATTTCAATTAACAATTGGCAACAATGTCCAATTTACATAGGAAATAATGACACTGGCCAGTTATTGTCGATAATGTCCAACTTTGCCGGAGAATGTCGTCATTTGCCGGTGAAAGATGTCATTTCCCCAAGATTTTTTTTCTTTATAGCTCCTGCAGTTTTTGAGATATTTAGCTCAAATTTGGAAGATAGGTTACGCTGTAGGGCTTACATCATTGGGCATACCAAATGGTTGTGAGAATCTACAGGGAGATTTTTTTTCAGGCGTCATGCCCCTTTTTCTCCCCCTGACCTTTTTTTCGATGCGCCGCTGGTAGATTCTAAAATACAATATGAATTTTCTGTTTTATTTAGAAACTTTTTGGTCTCTTGTAGTTTTTCCGTATATGCGACCGTTACCGAGAAATACTATTTTCTGTAATTCGCTAGATAAAATTGAAAATTTTTAAAATGGTCTAGTAGGCTCCAGTTTTATTTGAATAATCTGTTGTTGTTATTAATTTTGACAGGTCGCATTTGAAATTGTAACTTGTATCTGCATATGTGTTTTAAATACTCGTTATAATCTCGTAAAAATGCCAAATTTTACTCTTAATTTAATCTTCAAATTTCAACACCCTGTAGATCAGTAAAGAAGCGTTTATGGACCTATGTTTATATAAACTTTTAATGAAATAAGCCAAAGAATTACCCCCTTGCGTATGTACATGGCACCTTGTTAAAGTAAAAAAAATACAGTTATGTAGGGAATTAGGGAATTGAAAGACCTTTCAAAAGATGTATCACTCGACCCCCCCTTGCCTTTTGAATTTTTTGAGGGGGTGGCCGTGTAGGGTATAGGGATGATGATAGGTATACAAGTATTACATTAAAATATGACCCCCTTGGAAACAAGGTGTTTCACCAATTTTTCAAAAAATTTTTAACTGCAAAGTTATTCATTTGGTTGGGACAGTTGGGACATCCTATAATATGCGAAACATGAGATATTACTCGGCATCAAAACTATGAATAATGTCTGCTTTACTTTCCATGCTGCGCAAAGACAGTCAGAAAGTCGCAAAAACTTTTTTTATTTTAGGTTTTATACAAAATAAGAAGTATGAAAATTCGCGGGACAACAAAATGAAAAGTTATATTTATTACACACATTTATAAGAATAAATGCATGTGGACCAATCATAAACGACAAAAATGTTTTGTAAAACGGTGCCTATTTACACTTTATAAATATCGTATATGAATGAAAAAAAGCATTTTTATGACAAATACTTTTTTAATATTTCGCTTTATAAACGTTCTAACAACTCTTATAGCACTTTGAGCCACTTGGGTAGATACTACCTTATGCTGCATATTGTTTTAATGTTTGTATTCTTATATTTAATAAAACTACAAACATTAAAACCATTCAGATTTTGTAATTTTACTAATAATTATTTACAAAGAATTTTTGTTTTCAATTTTTGATTTTTTTTGTATAAATAAATCATAAATTGTTTTAGATTGGTCACTTTTCTTCAGGAGGTACTCTTTTTTACCTCAACAAGAGTAACAATACTTCGCATAGATAAAGCTGGAAATATTGTGGATAGCCTTCATGGAACAAATAAGAAAATTAGTCATATCTGTGAAAGTCACATTTTCAAGGATACTTTATACCTTGGATCACCTTTTAATGACTATATTGCTAAAATACCCTTATCAAAGATTGGTTGGGAGCATTTAACATCAGAAAAAAGAAACGTGAAGCTCCTGTAGAAACAAAAACCACTCAAGTCCCAAATACAACACAGCGCCCAGTAACAACAACTGCTTCAACTGCACCACCAACCACGACAACTACTGCTCGCCCATCTACAACAACAGCTCGCCCATCTACAACAACAGCTCGCCCATCTATAACACCAGCTCGCCCATCTACAACAACAGCTCGCCCATCTACAACAACAGCTCGCCCCTCTACAACAGCAGCTCGCCCAACGAAAACTACTGCCCGCTCAACGACAACTACTGTTCGCCCAACGACAGCTACTGCTCGTCCAGCAACAACTACTGCTCGCCCAACGACAACTACTGCTCGCCCAACTACAACTACTCCCCCAGTTACAACTGCTGTGCCTCCAACTACAAATACTACTTCACCTAGAACAACTACTCCCCCACAAAAACAACAAACTCCAACACTAGCAAAGCAAAGTTCTCCACCTAGTCAGCAGATCCCACCTAAGCAACAGGCTCCACCCCCAAAACAACAAACTCCAACCTCTTCACAGCAAACCCCTTCATCACAAAAACAAGTTCCACCTCCATCTCAGAAACCCACTCCAGAGTCTCCTTCTTTAAAACAGTCTGCGCCACCTGTAACACAACCAATTAGGGGATCAAACAAAAACAGTTCCAGTTAAAGATTCAACAAAAACTACTAACTGAAGTCTTTTTGTGAATAGTTAATTCCGATGTTTCTCATAATACAAAATGTTTAGGTCTGTGATCTAATTTTTTTAACACTAGTTGTTAATATATCTAAGAAGCAATTAAAGAAAAACATTCCACTTGTTAATTGCAATTAGTAAAATAGTACCACTTAGCAGGTTTTAGCTAATTTTTAGGATTTAGGATTACAATAAATCTTTTATATTTTTTATATCAAAAAATTGCTCAGATCATTGATATTTTTCACACATTTCAGTGTTGCTGTTTTATAAATTTTCTATAATTTAAGTGATTTTATTTATATTTTACTTAGGGTTGTGATTTTTTTAATGGTAGCAATATCTGAAGAATAAACATTGTGTAGCTATAAATGAGTACCTTCAACTTTATATTTTGTTAAATATTTTATTTACTGTTTTACTTTATTTTATTAAAACTGAGTATCATTTATTTAGTATATAATTAAATTGTAAGTAACTACAATAAAATAAACATTTTTATTGATCTATTATTTTTTATAAATATTTTTTTTTAAATTGTCAGGCAAAATAAAGATACGGTCTGATAAATAAATAAATATTGTTGTATTTATTAGACAGGTACATTAAAATAAAAATATATTTTGACACTGTAGGAAAAACCGTACAAATTTACTTTTAAGTGAACAATAATAGTAGAAAAGAAATATATATTATGATAGGATAAATTACACCGAATATTTATTCCATACATTCAAAGGGATTTGGGGTTTCTCTAAAACCATTGAGAGGAAAAAAACCGATGTAGGTGTTCTGGGCTGCATTTTGGTTACTTTTATTCTAAATGTTAACCCATAAATATTAAAGGATATGGATTAGTATCTTGTTCTGTATTAATCAACATGTGTCTTGGAGTCGGAGGTCTGGGATCTTGCTCTGAACTTCCCAAAAGCCAGTAAGTTGTTACAAAGCCTTTTCCTTTTAGTTCGACTTCTCCACGTAGTTCCAGATTGAATGTACCAAATTTGTCAAAGATTTGTTTGGTTGTTTCACTTACATGAATTTTTAATGCTGTAAAATAAAATTTAGAAACGTTTATTTTCATCTCAAATATTTTGGCGATAAAAATAAAAATAGGAAGATGTCTGATCAGTGATAGTTGGTGGATTAAGGTTGTACCATATCTCAGTATTGGAGCATGAAACCCAAGCAATATTTGAAGGCACGACTATCAGTTCTGATTGAAGAAGTTTTGCTGAAAAAAAAATCGAGGAAAAAAAATTGCAAACTTAAATTTCAAAGTGTCATAACTTTACAAAAAATGAAAATTTTCGAAAACCAAAAAAAAACCGGGGTTATAAATTTTCCTTCTGATTACGAAAAAAAAAATAGTTAGATTTTACTAATGGTCTAGAACAGTGGCGGCTGGTGGATTTAGGTTGTACCATATCTCAGTATTGGAGCATGGAATCCAAGCAATACTTGAAGGCACGACTATCGGTACTAATAGAAGGAGTTTTCCAGAAAAAAAATTTGAGAAAAAAAGTTACAAAAATGCGCAGCCTCCCCAGCATTCTAGACCATTAGTAAAATATTTGCAAACTATTTTTTTTTTCGTAATCAGAAGGAACATTTATCACCCCGTTTTTTTTTTGGTTTTTGAAAATTTTGAGTTTTTGTAAAGACATTTTGAAATTTACACGATGAAGAACTTAAATTTTAAAGTGTCATATAACTGTACAAAAAATCAAAATTTTCGAAAACCAAAAAAAAAACTGAAAATTTTCCTTCTGATTATGAAAAAAAATAGTTTGCAAAGATTTTATTAATGGTCTAGAAGGAATCTGGGGAGGCTGGGCATTTTTGTAAGTTTTTTTTCTCAATTTTTTTTTCTGCAAAACTTCTTCAATCAGTACTGATAGTCGTGCCTTAAAATATTGCTTGGGTTCCATGCTCCAATACTGAGATATTGTATAACCTAAATCCATCAGTCACCATTGGTCTAGAAGTAATCTGGGGAGGCTGCGCATTTTTGTAATTTTTCTTCTCAATTTTTTTTCTACAGAACTCCTTCAATCAGTACTGATAGTCGTGCCTTAAAATATTGCTTGGGTTCCATGCTCCATTATTGTGATATTGTATAACCTAAATCCACCAGCCGCCACTGTCTAAATAAGTCAAATATTATGAGAATATGATACTATATTGCAATTGGTAATAGTAATTTATTGGTGCTAATAATACAAAAGAAAAGTTTAAAAGGTTAGAACAAATTAAAATTATACAGGCTGTCACTGAGATGGTTGACCCCACCCCCCTTTTTTTTTTTTGTTTAATTTTTAACTTGGACAAATAATATATCCAATAAACAAATAAAAGGCATTATTTGACAAAAAAAAGTATTTATCATTTCAGCTTTTAACGGAAATGAATTCTTTTTTTATCATGACACCCTGTATATTTTTACAGTTTTGGGTAGAGCATTAAATTGTGAGTTCGGCGTTATGTCATACTTGAGTGTTTGATTTTTGCTTTCGTTATTATTAGCGATATATTATATTATTAAATGCAGAAAACGTAGTAGACCTATAAAAATTTTATATATACGTTTCAAATGAAGTTCAATTGTTTCTTTAATGACTGTTGGGAATTAAAATCGCCAAGGCGCCTATGGCGCTGCAATCAGAAAAGTAAAAACATCAGCTGATTCTTGGGTTGCTTACATTCGTTTTATTTGCTTTTGTGGGTTCTTATTTAGGTAGAAAAAATTATATGAATCGAAATTTGGTAAGTAAATTCAGTAAGTTTAACCTATTTTCCACTATTTTCTGCTAATTTGTGGGAGTACTTAAAAAGTCACCATTATAACTTTAAATATCTTTTGCATTATAGTCCTTTGGCTTGAAATTGACACGCATTGCCGAAGTTAATGCTTTTCCCATTAATTATGCTCTCTCCCATACTTTTATCTATTTTCTCCACAATACCATAGATATTGGTGATATAAACAAACCCCGCGTCTTTCTTGTGAAAATGGTGAAAGTGGATTCCTATCCACATTTTTCCTTGAGGGACAATTTTAAACACAACAATTCGTATTATGCACTGTTTTCTTCAGCATATTGTGGAATAAATGATGAAATATAAAAAACCGGTAATAAAACCCCGACAAACAAACTATACAAATATAATCAAACGAATGTAAACAAAAACTACTTGTTCCTTCAAAGTGCGATTTTTAGCCACCATGGGGCGAAGTGAAGACTCAAATTCCCAATATTGTTGTATTATGTACAAAGATATTAAATACAATGGCTTGAAATTAGTTCTTTTCTCTGTCTCTGTGAAGTAACTTTTTAAGGATTCTGTAATTTAATATTACCAATCTGTTATTTCATATGTAAACTTAGGTTCTATTTTAGGTATTACATTGAGTATTGAATTCTTCATCTAATAATGTCAAGGATTTTAAACCATTTTATATATTTTCCCACAATCTGTTTTTTTTATTATTTCTTGAACAAATAAAATGACTGTTTAACAGGAGTTTTATTAAAATTCACTTACCAACGGTATTATGAACATTTTAAAGGAACCTTTAGCTTAGAGGGAGTTTTAGTGACAAGAAAATGTATTATCAGCAATTCCAACAAAGTATGAATCGAGATATACGAATGCCATTAAACCTAATTTTTCATTTAACTTATAGAATTCTGATATTTATATTTTGTTTGTTTTCTGGTCACTAAAACTCCCTTTAAGTTAAAGGTCCCTTTAAAATTGATAATACTGGGGTGAAATTTATAATAATATATTTATATATAGTAAAAACAAGTAGGTACTGAAAACAAAAAAAGACAAAAATTTATTATAAATCACAGTACTTAAGTGTTCAAAATGTTCATTATTAACATATCTGCACAAACGCGTCAGTTTATCAAGTTCATTTATCACATTGTTTCATTGCATCGGGGTATTAAAAAAAATCTCTTATACTGTTCTTCAAATGCTCTATGGTTGTTAAGAACTGTCAATTGTCAACAACCGCCAATATTCTCGACAAGGAAAAAGAGTTTGTATGATAACACTTCTTTTTTCTCGTATTTCCGTTAAAACTGGCAATGCTATACTTTTTTTAATGTCTTTTTATTTGTATATTGACTATAATATAATTTTTCTAAGTTAGAAATTAAACAAAAAAAAAAAAAAGTGGGCGAATGTACCATGTCTCAGTGACGGTGTGTGAGATAAAAACATGAAAGAGAAATATAAGAATAGTGCAACATTTTGTGTGAGGTAGGTACTAAATATTGTTATGCAAAATGTCTTATTTCCAGATTTTTAACAAGGTGACCCTTTAAATGCCTCGCTTAATTTCATTACTTTATTTTTCACCTACGAAAAATTTCAAAACTGTATTATCCATTTTTTTCTGAAGAATTGAAAATCGAAAAGAAAAAACAATTGAATCTCAAATGAAAAAGTTATTACTGAAAAATACAAAAATTAACAGATTGTATATTAATGCTGAAATGAACATGTGATAACACAAATATATCTTTTAAAACAAGATCATCTATGAAAACAAATAAAAATAGTCAAGAAAAAATAAAAACAAATAATATGTTTATTTTAGAAATTAAAATCCCATTGACTTTATTTACAAAAAATGTTCGAGAACATTATCATTTTGCTGCAAACAGTGGCGAAGGCGTTTGAATAAATTCTCTCTGCATTTGCTTACAATAATGGGGTTGTTAATTCTATTTCTTGTAGAATTTTTAATTAAATCAAATGCCTTTGCCTCCGTTTGCACAAAATAGTAATGTCTTCGAACATTTGTTGTAAAAATAAAATATACAGAATTATTTTAATTTCTGAAATAAATAAATTATTTTAGTGTTATTATTTGTTTTCATAGATAGATAGATAGACTTTGTTTAAAAGACATGGTGTTATTTTAAATTTAAACTTTTAATATCTTATTAAATATGAAATATAATGATTACATAACGTATTACAGTGTATTGCTGAATTCAGAAAGAAATTTTCTTTAAACTGACCTAATATACAGGATGACTGAAAATAAAAAAGTTGAGAGAATTTCCGATTAAACCAGAAACGAAAAATATGTATGATACGCATTTATAATGATTGGAATATCACTTGTCCATTTCCGTGTTAATACAGGGTGTAAATTTTTAGTTTTCGGTCTTAACTTTTTATTTCATGTTCAATTAATTGTTTTTTTATTTTCGAATTTAGATTCCTCAGAAAAAATACATAAATATAGTTCTGGATTTTTTTTCCTACGTGAAAAATCAAACAATGAAATCGAGTGAGGCACTTAAAATGATTACCCTGTGCATATGAAATAAATAACAATACATGAAATTGAGTAGTACAAATAGTTGTATTTGAAATAGCATCATTAATTAATTATTAATATCTCTGTAACAGGATATTACAAATCTGATAAATTAGATATTTACATTGACCTGTACTTTCCATCCTACTAGCTGTGTTTACAGCATCTCCAAAGAGGCAATAATGAGGCATCTTTTGCCCCACCACACCTGCACATACTGGTCCTGAGTGGATTCCAATTCGAAGTTTCAATTGATAATCTGGACTGTGCTGAATTGTGAATGATCGTACCGCATCTAAAATTGCTAAGGCCAGTAATCCAATTTCTTTAGCGTGGCCGTCGCCGTTTCGTTCAGGAAGGCCTGATACCACCATATACGCATCTCCAATTGTTTCCACCTAAAAATTAACTATAGGTGCTACACCAATATATACTGGGTGAGTCAAAGTTAAAGTCGTTCCCTAAAAATCAATAGAACACTGAAAAATAATGCCAGTTTCTTAAAAACCTTATTTCAAAAACCAGTAATTTTGAAGTTTGATTTATTATTTGGTTTTTTTTTTTATTTCGCAGAAATAGAAAGCGGCATTTGTTTCAAATTTGGTATGTGCCCTTCCAAACAAATCCTTATAAAACAACAATAAGATTACAATATTTCGTTCATCACTGGTGTGTATGTGGGTCATTGTCCTTTTTTTTTAAGAACAAAATGTTACGCCAATGTTTTTTTTTTTTTTTGAAAAATATTCAGCTTCCAATTTGTGGGAAAAGTTCTTGTAAACATTCAATAAATGTTCTTGTTTTCAGGGCCGGATTAACACTGCCCCTGGGCAAAATAATTACTGGGGCCCTCCGATATAAGATAATAACAATATAAATTTTATGATTGATGAGACTTTTTTAAAATATTTCTTTATATTTATTAAAATAGATATAAAAAATAACAAATGCTGACAAATATTGGTATTTAGATTTTTATTATACCTGTATTTGTAAAGATCGCTGTATCGGAGCATCTTTCCAATTTATTACATTGCCATTGACACTGATAGATGGATTTACCATTAAATTGTTAGTACTCCACTATCAAATAGAGACTTATGATTCTGAGATTCTCTTTGTTGACATTTCGTATACCTACTTCGCTCTGAAGAAGGCAATAACCAGAAACTGCATTTAACTTATGACTAGAGTCATTATAGGCATCAGTGGTAATTCGAGCGGACCTGCCTCCGTGATTGCGAAATTCGGAACATATTGTATTAACTTGCACCACAAATAGGTACCTATTTAAAAACTATTATGACAAAACTGCCATTTAAGTGGCATGGTAGCCAAGTGGGGAAAGCGCTTGTAGCTATTGACTCGGTACCGAATATCGATGGTTCGAATCCATCCCGGAGTAAGTAATTTTATTTGTAATTTGTTTCGGTTTAAGATGGAAGAGAACTGCTCTAGATGTGGTTCGGATTCCACAATAAACTGTAGACTATTTAAATTCGACCGATTTAAATTCAGACCACCCTGTAGAATGTGCAATAATTTCAATTAAATCAGTATCTGACCAACTTACACGTAAGGATTTTAGTTTTTCTAATTTTACCCTTGCATACTTCACATAACTACGTCGTCAGCACTGCATCGGCCAAAAGTTTTCTTAAATTTTTCTGATTCGAAAATGAAACGGAAAAATCTAATTTAAAATTTTCTCAGGCGTTTGGTAAATGTATGAGACAACAGGAGGCGTCGAAGACTGATCGCTTGCACGTCGTTGTAGGTCCTCCAAGACATTTGCTATAGCTTCCAAAGACTTGCCTAGCTCCTCCATTGTAATGCCAAAACACATGAAACTACTTGTGTACTCTACACCTGATATTGGAGTTTTTATTCTGTGCGTCACTTTTTTTGAATATACAAGGTCAAACAGATGCTTCCCCAAATAGCACAAAAAGGTCCAGTGGACATCCATTGGACCAATGCATTAGAAATCGTGGACATCCATTGGATGTCCAGCAGGCATACAATGGACGTCCAATGGATATCCAGTAGAGACAGTTTTACACATAAAATGTACATCCGAAATGTGTCCATATATGGACTTAAACTGGACATCTAATTTATTTCCCATTAAAAATATGTGTAGCAAAAAAAAAACGAATTGTCAATGATTTGCACCCCCCTTTTTAAGCACAATTAGCATTTTTCTTCAACATTTACGTTGAAGTATTTTTTTGAAAATAGATTTTTGTCTATAGTATTTATGGAACAAAAATTTGCATCGAGTATTTTAGAAGTTAACAGGCCTCTTATTAAATTCATAACACATTTTCATATAATTATAGAATATACCCACTTACCTTCTGAATTATGTTGACAACTATTTTTAATGCTGATGGATACCTTATTAGTATTACATTATAATTTTTTCACGAACGTTTTCCATAGGTGTAATTACTCTGAATTATATATATAACCAAATCAAATCAAACACAAGTTTAATTAATAAAAATACATTTACTTTTACATAAACTATCTCAATAATATAAGAACTGTATTATTTAAGAGTTGTTCAGTGAAACGTTATAAAAGTGTAACTTCTGGATCCGAGATTTATTTGGAATGCCGTTGTGCCATTGGAACTTACAGGCTTCGTCAAAAATTTCTGCAGCTCCTATATAAATAAAAATAATGAATTACAAACCAGAAATATTTAAAAAGGAAACAATATGCATTTTATGCTGTTTTTATCAAAAAATTATTTACTAATTTTATAAAATTAAATGCTGTATACGTATTACTTTTTCATTATTTGTCATTTTACACTTTTTGGTTGTTTTTTATCACGATTTTCATATTAGTAGATTGCCCTATTGCTATTTATACATTATTGGATTGGCATCGTCACATAACCTGCGTTGTGTTGGATGTAACGGAGACTAAGAGAATAATATAAAACCAGTATTCGACAGATAGTTAATCTACACCCTGCTAAGACATTTACTACTGTATTACGCATAGTATCAGACATTGTTGAAACGAAAAAGTATACAAATTAGTCTGTCCCTCACATGTATCTCTAATTCTCTTACTCCATTGTGTTAAACACAAGTCAAGATTTTCTCTTCAATAGTGCTTAGAGTATTATAGCTTACCTATTAAAACTTGTGCAAATTTCAAATTCTTAAATGGCTTCTTTTCCTTTAGCCAGAACCACGTGAATTGCACCGTCAAACTATTGCATAAAATGGTACTTAAAGACCTCTTCAGAAATTCATATAAACTGTTGTCACCTAATTGACTAATTTCACGAACCTAAAATGAAAATAAATATTAGACAGAATATAAAAATATTAAAAATGGAACTATATTTAAGCAATTGTAATAAATGTCATAAATTTTAATTTTAAATGGAATGGCTGAATTTAACCTTGCTATTTTATAATTCTTTTTTCGACACTTTCGGCATTTTGCAGTTGTTTAACAATATATAAATAAAATGTACTTACCTTTAGTAAAATATTTTTACTATACTTTTATCATGCACCTAATAATTATCATTTGATTCATTCGTTTAGACAGAACAGTTACAAAACAGTTAACACACAGGAGTAACCGCGCCGGACGGTAAAAATAAAACTGACAAATAGTGTTGTGGATTGTCGCACGTGGGTGGCCTAGCGTTGAACTGATTGGTAACATCGCGCCAAATTTGAATTAAATTATAATCAACATTAAATTATATTATAAATTACATAATGGAAGTATTGAATTATATTTTTAATAAATGCATTTATGTTAAAATACAATTCAAAGTTTCAAAATAAGTGTCCAAAAAATAACATTTTGCATTGTATTATGAATTATTCAATAAAAATCGATGATTTTATTTAACTAATTTCTTATAAAAATGAAATAATTTGATTTAAATATCTGAAAATAAGACTTCTATGTAGTATATGCGCCAATATAAGTATCATATAATCCAGAAAAATTTAATTTTATGGACGTTAAATGGATGTCCAATGGATATCCATTTATTTAAGTCCAATGGATGGCCAGAAGATGTCCATATGGTTCATTATTGGTGAATGAATATAAATACCAAATCCAGAAATTTAACTTTATGGACGTTAACTGGATATCCAGTGGACACGTTGTCCAATGGACGTCCATGTATGTAAGTCCAATGGATGTCCATAACATGTCCATGGACATCTGGACCTATAATGGATATAAAATGGATGTCCAATGGATGTTGAGTGTTTATTGGGTCCTTTGCTGTCTTCCCCTGTCAGCAATTATTCTGTGCTGTCAGCGTCAGATTCATCTGTGCTGTCAGCGTCAGATTCATCTGTGCAATAAGAGCGTTAAATTTGAATTTCTTAACGAAGATCTAACAATTCGTTTACCGTCACTATACTTCTTCCTATATCTAAAATTTTAGAAAGATCGACAACTTTGGTAAAAATAAAATCGCGGGCAATAGAAAATGGTAAAAAATCCATTTTTATCAAAGTAGGCCGATCTTCCTGAAATTTCAACACGGGTATAATTTTTCTTTCATTGAGAACTTTTTCAAAAAAAAATTTGTTGTTATCTCTTACCTACAGAAAAGTACCTATAAATATGTTGATTTGTGTGATGCTATCAAAGCCTCTATTCACAATTAAGGCTGAATATATCAAAAATAAGTTTCAGATTTGGTTTTAGTTAAGCAGAATCCAAAAATTCGTGTTGACATTCAAACATTTTTTGTCATATGCATCTTTTATACCGCTTTCCCGTGAACAATGTGAAAATGTATGTACTTACTCATGTTGTGATATTAATTTTGTTGTAATCATTTTTAATGCTACCTAATAAGTTTTAAAGTTTTCTTGATTTGGGTGTTTATATACTGGTTTGTCAGTTTAATTATATTGAAATTTTGTTGTTACAATGAAGTTTGGGTTGAAGGTACCGTTAAAATACAATAAAATGTCATTTTTAATTTGTTCACGGTCTTAAAAGAAGGCCCTCCGCGGAATTTAGCGAGGGTCCCCAAACATAGCCAGTCCGACTATGTTCTTTATGAAAACAAACTAAAAAAATAAGTTTTCGTAGAATCGAAAATTTATGGGATAACTTTGTAGGTATCCTAAGCTAAAACGTGATAAAAATGTTCTCAAAAAAATCTCTAGTTATGGTCACCTCTGGTTATTTTCCAAAACTTTCCTTTTTAGGCCTTCGACCAGTAGAATTATTTTACACTCACCTTGTAAACGTCATAAAAATCCTATTATTCTATCAAAGGTACTGTAGAGATCGTTCAAAAAAGTCAACAACCTAAAATAAATAATAATTATTAAGGGTTCGTTCAGTTACAATGTTTCTGTAACGGTAACAATAAATATACAAATTAATGTTATTTCAAAAATTCGAGCACATTAAACAAATGAACCCCTCGAGAAAGCTTCGAAATTCACCAATATGTGAAAGTGATGACTGGCAAAATATTATGGGGAAGTATGACCCACCATACGTGACTTTTTAGATATAGTTTATTTCAAACTTATTTACATGAAAAACGTCAGTTTTATTGACGCGGTAAAAGGTTTATTTGCTTAATTTACCCGAATAGCCACGCAATTATGTTACAAAACAATGAAATCATATAAAAAAATTCACAGATTTCGCAATTCTTGCAACCATCGGAGTGCATTGAAAATGAATTAAGGAAATTTGGAAGTATAGAAAGATGGCAAGTGTACAACTTTTTGAAAACTTTTTTCAAACCCTGAACAATTGTAATTTGCTTTCAATAAAAAAATATACATTATTTTTGTGATATTTATTGATTACACAAAAAGGAAATACAACAATAAAATAAAGTATATTAAAAGCAAACTAAGTAATGTAATGAAAATTAGATTCGGCATACATAATAAAATGGTAATGTAATACAAAATAATGGGAGACACGGCCCTTACAAAGACTTAGGTTTTATAGTCTTATTTAATATAAGTGTAGACAAAACAAAATGAAATAGTTTGTAAAACATTGCGCTAGGTTTAGGCAGGCAAACATGACAGCAAAATAATCGTGACAAGCATCATTTCTATTCTATTTTTATTCAAATAATGTGTTATAGGTATATCATTTAGGTATAGGGTGGTCCATTTATATCCACTGCCCTCGTCATTGATTCAGAAGCTATTAAAGATAGAAAAAAGTTGATCACCTTGTATAAACAAAATTAATTTATAATGATAGCATATATTAAAAGCCCAATAACTTTTGTATAAAACTTTTTTCTATTTCTAATAGTTTCCCTGTTGTAATTGACGAGGACACCGTAGCTGGACCACACTGTAAAATGCAAAATAAATAGTATTTGAATTGATGTACAGCATGAATAAGACAAGACTGAAGGAAAAAGAGCCACTACATATTTGTCTGCATTTGTTATAAGAACGTCAATGTTTTAAAGTGAACTGTATTTATACAAAGTTCAAAACAAGCATACGTAAGATATGGAATGTAAAAACAAAACTAAATATTTGTATAACATGTATCACCTTGGAATTATACTATTCATTATTGTATGTCGATTGTCACTGCAGTTTTCAGTATAACAAAGTTATAAATATCGGAACATCAAAAGAGGCTGATAAGCATTTGCTACTCCTTTTATTATTAAAACTTTCATTAACTCAAAACAATGGTAATGGTTACATATCATAATATACCTCCAAAGTGATGATAATTAGGTATACATAAATTACATTCATTTATATTTCCACTTCCAATGCCACTTTGTCACTGAATGTCTTGTTCTGGATCGTAGATTTGGTGGTGTTCTGTCAACGTCTCACCTTCAACTGAGCAAATTGAGATAGCCTGTAAATCCCCGTCACGTACAATAACTAATAGAGAGCGATGCGTACTGAAGTACAATACATATGGAATTACTTCGATGGAACTATTTTTAAAAAATATGGCATCTATTCTTGTTTTGTTGTAATAAGGTTTTTAGTTGCCATTGTAATTTCATGTGTGTTTGAAATATTCTACTAATATTTCATCAGCACTCAAATCATAATTTAAATCTCCATAAATAATTAATTGTAAATGGTATAAATCATTTCGTCTACTAAAATCATATGTAGTTGTCCTATTAAACTTCCATTATGCCTTATTCATTAGTTCCATTAATTTGTGTTTAATATTAGGCATGGCATATAATGCTATTGGACATCGGGAATACATACTGCGCATCTATAGTATTCGGGAATACCTACTGCGCATTCATCGGACTCGGAAAAACCTACTGCGCATTCATAGTATTCGGAATTACCTACTGCGCAACCAGAGCATTCGGGAATACCTACTGCGCATCCATTGTATTCAAGAATACCTACTGCGCATCTATGGTATCCGGGAATACCTACTGCGCATTCATAGAACTCGGAAAAACCTACTGCGCATCTACAGTATTCGGAATTACCTACTGTGCATCCATAGCATTGGGGAATACCTACTGCGCATCCATTGTATTCGAGAATACCTACTGCACATCTATGACATCCGGGAATACATACTGCGCATCCATAGTATTCGGGAATACCTACTGCGCATTCATAGGACCTCTGGAAAAACCGACTGCGCATCCATAGTATTCGGTATTACCTATTGCGCATCCATAGCATTCAGGAATACCTACTGCGCATCCATTGTATTCTAGAATACCTACTGCGCATCTATGACATCCGGGAATACATACTACGCATCCATAGTATTCGGGGAATACCTACTGCGCATCCATAGTATTCGGAATTACCTACTGCGCATCCATAGCATTCGGGAATACCTACTGCGCATCCATAGTATTCGGGAATACCTACTGCACATCCATAGTATTCGGAATTATCTACTGCGCATCCATAGCATTCGGGAATACCTACTGCGCATCCATTGTATTCGAAAATACCTACTGCGCATCTATGACCTCCGGGAATACATACTACGCATCCATTGTATTCGGGAATACCTACTGCGCATTCATAGGACTCGGAAAAACCTACTGCGCATCCATAGTATTCGGAATTACCTACTGCGCATCCATAGCATTCGGGAATACCTACTGTGCATCCATTGTATTCGAGAATACCTACTGCGCATCTATGGTATTCGAGAATACCTACCGCGCATCCAGGGAAAAACTACTGCGCTACACTTATACTCAGGAATACTTACTGCGTATCTATTTTTTCTAGGAAAAGCTACTACGCATCATACTCGAATAAGTCCACGGCGCATCCATCCATTGTACCCAAATAAAAACCACTCAGAATTAATCTGTCATACTAAATAAAAATCGATATCGAAATCTTCTAATTTGTTATCTGTATATAATTTAGGTATAAACAAGTAACAGTAAAATTCAACAAGTTACGAACTTACCATTTTCAGAAGACTTTGCCACCTTGTATCTCACGTTCACAACTTACACCAAAATATTGAAACCGCTGCCTTTTACATTATGCGCGCTCAGACTGATATAATAATATGAATATGTATTATATGCCATGCCTGCCTATGATGCACTAAGTTTGCATCCGCTCTACTCTCGGTCCCGCACTATAAAGTCACCAAACCATGTCGGTGTCGCGTTACACTTTCATCGAAAAACATACCCATATACGAGAACCTTTTGCGATCCTATAAGCATTTTCAATGCTAAAAATTGTTTTTGTGACAATGTACTAACACACGTCAAAATTTGACACACCGTGGTCTCAATTCCGAAAAGCTGGACGAAAACCCATTTTTTCAAAATTAACGCACCTAAAAAATACATAGGTACTTTCGGTGATGGCAAGGACATTAGATGCTACCAAATATTTCGTTACATTTCGATTTTAAGCTTAAAGTCAGAGGCGGCGGGTTATTTTGTTCTTAGGTGCAAACCCGAATCTAATTATTTTAGCAGAGGGAACAAAAATACACTACGCCTGACAACCGAAGAAACCGACATGTAATCGACGCAACTGAGAGCAGAGCTGCTATTGCTCTGCTGCTAAGAGAGGTTATCAATATGGAGGAGCCATCCCTATTATAAATCTACTAAGGAAGGCGTATCAGGTAGAAAATGGTATTGAGTAGAAGACATCAGAGATATCCCTATTCTATTTCACACCGCATAAACGATATACAATAATTGCAATGTGTATTGAAAACATCGAAATAAGACTTCTGGATTCATTCTAGCTGACACACTGTCCTATATACAAACTCTGAAGATACCTGTATATATAGGACAGTGTCTATAAGCACTATATCGGCTCGGTGGTGTGACGGATAGTGGCGCGTCTTTCCACACTGACGACCCCGGTTCAATTCTGACCATGACCAAGATGAAATATAATGGATGGACCTATTTCAGCCACCATCTGTCCAAGGAGAAGTAATATTGTGGATTCTGTATATCACGTCTAGGATGTGAGCACGTTGAAGAAAGATCTCTCTTCCACGACAAAACAGAAGGTTTGGCACAATTTGCAAGTTAGACTTACACAAGCTCTGGTGAGCTTATCTTCTGAGGTACATGATTGGCAGAGGAAATAAGCTAACGTTAAATAATTAAAAAAAAATTATAGGCTCTATGACTGATGGTCAATCATGGCATCATTTTCGAAAGCATCGTGCATATTCAGGGCCATTCGAGATTACGTATTTTACGTTATATTGGGCTATGGCTTAAAGAGTCTAGTGGTCAGGCCGCAGGGAGGTCTGAAAATTCACGGATGTTATCTGAGATGCTTCTGCTAGGTCTCAAATTCCCGTATCTACGCTAAAATTTTGAGCAATGTGTCTGTGTATTTTCCTCCCAACAGAAGAAGCTCTTGGTCCCCAACGAAAACAGTGAAATAGTTTGTGCTATTGCTGATGTGAACTCGACACTTTCCAGTGTACAAATTACTGAGGCAGTAAATTCAAGTGCCACGACAGTTAGAAGGATTCTAAACAATAATAATTCTTACAAAGTGAGTAAATAACCATTAAATCTTTCGAGCATTAATTTAATTTTTAGTTTTTATTTTGGAATTGATGTGATTATTTTATTTTAAAGAATATATTTTATATTTTTAGAATTACTTTTTGTTTCGTAAAACTACGGAGAAATAGTCTGTGGTATGCGGCCGCTTATTCGCTAGATATTAAGCAAGTCGCGTAGTAAACGCCGTCGCGTCAGCCACTCATTAATTACAGTAGGATTGGTTTATTAATTTCTCGATCAACATGAGAACCGAGATCAGGAAACTAGTTCAGAGTCCAGGACCGGTAGCGGCTATTGCCTCATATGGTTGACAGAAGGATATACGTAGACAAATAAAAGCAAAAGGATAAAATGAATAATGAAATACATACCGCTTGATACAATGTATTATTCAGAGTGACTGAAGTCTGACATCGCATTAACATACATGGTCACATCACAACTAATAATTGTTCTGCATTCGTAGCTGTTCAATTTGAGAGGTTTGTACATATGTTTGTACAAGGAAAAATGAACATTCTACATCTACCAAAAGTTCACGGTGTAAATTTTAAATAGTTCACATGGGCGGGCACTGACAAACTGCGCAGATAATTTTCAAGAATTTTACAAATTATTTTATATCAGGTTCATATGTAAAAATTTTTTAGTTTATTGTTTATAGCCCGACTTTTGCTGTCTGATATATACAAAGCCATTTGAACACTCAAAATTCTTATTACACCAAAAGTCAGTTGTTTCATCCACTGTCAACCACAAAAATGTATTTCGTACGTTCTCTAAAATATTGCTCAAAACATTTTTATAAACACTAGGTAGATATATTTTACGCAATGTATGGCTACTAGGTAAAGGAAAACTACATGCACAGAACATGACACAAATCATAAAAAAATCCTCTTTTGTAACTGTGCCGGCAATATTTTGTCGATGGATAACCGAATTTAAATGTCTTTCACAATCACGGCGTGTATGAAATACGTAACGTGGATTGCATGGAGTACACAGAATATGTGAACTATCTGCTATTAAGTTATCACAATTTTCAGTAATTTTTTGTAGTTTATGCAGAAACTGTACTAACTGCTCCATTCTCAAGAGCATTTTATGCAAGAACCAAACCAAATATCACAACGACCGCATACTTTCATGTTACTAAGTTAACTGAACTGGGTCAAGTTGGGAAAAGCTACCAAGGTGCCTTTAAATTACAAGGGAGTTATCCCGGATACCCGCAGAGTTCTGCAACTCTCTGCTAATACTTGTTGCATATATTACGCAGGTATATAAATAAACACATCACATAAATTTTGATGTGTATTTATTAATATTTATATTGTTTTTATAAGTGCCGGATCTGAAAATGGAAATCATTTCCGACCCCTGGAAATGACTTACCAATTTATCTTCATGACACTAAATGATATAAATTCCACTTAGGTCCGGTTTTTGCAATGAAAAACTATCCATCGGTTAGTGTGAAATGAGTTAATTCTATTGGCAGAGAAGTCACTAACTGGCAGATAATTTAGCTGACCGAGCATTGAAAAACCGAACCTTAATCCGAATCTAATCGGTTGAATTAAAAAAAGATTGACTAAATTTTTGTGAATACATATGTCGGTGTAATACGAATCTTCTTATCAGTACATTTTTGTCCAATTGTTGTTTATAATATGTACAAGTTAAATTTTAAACTATAAGAAAATATGAGTAATATAATTATTATTATTATCCTACAATGATAGGCCACCCGCCTTCATTATTTGAAGGAAATGGAACTTGTAACCCCTTAAATATTTACATCGAACTTTTTCTATATAAATTGTCCAAGAGTCGAAATAAGTTGGTGGTCTATTGGGACAATGTTGTGTGAATTTGCCGGGTGCAATAAAACTTTTCAAACTAAACAAGTTGTCGGAGTTTGTGTGATCCGCGTGTACTAGACGAAGACTTCGGAGAGTAGCAAAATCTTAATGCATGGACCATATATGTATTTGCTTACCATTTAGAAACCTATAAACATTACAACTTTTTTACTCCATTTTGTCCATTTCCAGTTTTCATTGAGGAATGTATATGTCACAGGGATTATTTCATTTACTTTTGAATACCAAATTTTTGTCGATTAATTCTTGTCCATTTTGCAAATATAAAAGAGATCTCATTAGTCAAATTTCATGGAAGTTTTTTTCCTGAATTTTCAAAACTTGTACAATAGAATTTTTTTTGTCAAATATTGTGACACATATTTAACCTTATTATACTTGTAAATAACTTCCGTTGAACCAAATATCCTCAAATTTATACCTATGATAACAGGGGTTTACGAAAATTGGAGCGGTGTATACCGGTATGTGATGATATCTCAGTCATTAAAGTGAGATATGTGAGAGACAGAATGAGTACCCGTATATACCGCTCCAATTATCGAAAACCCCTTAACTAGGGATTAGAATTTGAGGTAATCTCAACTTCCAAAGGATAATTTTTCATATATTGAAATTTTATTCTGGCAGAAGAAATGCGTCTGAAATTCAGACAGACCGACCCGAACATGAACATGATGTACCTATTTCCGTGAAAGTTTGACACTTTGACAGTGTTTTTTTTTTAGTAAAGGTTCATTCCAATAATATAAAATGCAAAGTGTCAAAATAATATAAAAATGTTAATATTTTTATTCGAAATGTAAATTTTCCCATAAAACCATTACCTATTACAAAGACTTATTTTTCCTTAACCTTCATAATACCTGGTGACGTACAAGTCTAACCCAGACATCTATTTTTTGTTGTAACTTCGAACATTTTCCGAGAAACGCAGCAATTCTATAACATGATCAGTCTGTATCCTATCTCACCCAAATTACAAATATTTCGATTTATCTAATCACTTTCCTACCATAATTCCTCATTATCATTCAAACCCGGTTCTCAACAAAATTATTCTACGGACAACGTTATATAATTATGAAGGATTTACTGCAGTATATACTGATGCATCAAAGTCCATGGTAGGTACGGGATGTGCTTATTTATATCCACACAATAACACATATGGTAAATTCAAACTTCCTGATTGTTGGTCCATTTACTCCGCTGAGGCATTTGCGATACTCTCTGTCTTGGATAACCTTCCTGATCATTTAAATAGCTTTATAATCATGTCAGATTCCCTATCAGTTCTTACCTCTATCAAAATTAGCTATAATCCAAATACACTGCTCAACCCATATATCACAAAAATCAAAAACCGCTTATGTGAATTAAAATTGTGTGGTAAAAGAATTGTCTTGTTTGGGTAAAAGCTCATACAGGCCTGCAATATAATGAACAGGTAGATATCCTCGCTAAAGAAAGCATAGAGAATGAAACGTTGGAAGTAAATGAAATTTGTGTTGAGGACTGCATTCATATATGTAAACAACGTATGAAACAACGGTGGACAAGGGTGTGGCAAGAATACTGCCATAACCATCCAAATAGGTATACACGTATACAACCAGAAATTCCATCGAAAACATGGCACGAAGATTTCAACATTCCCAGAAGGTACATCACTGTAATTAATAGAATAAAATTCGGTCATGCGTGTAATCCATCTTTTCTCGCCAGAATAGGCATTATAGAGTCTAATCTTGCGATCATTGCAAGGTTGAGGGAGACCTCGAACATATTTTCTTTTGCTGTCACAAAAACAGAAATGAATGTAATTTGCTCTACAATAATATACTGAGTAATAATGTTGAACAGCCCTTCAATCTATCGCACTTATTGCATCTAAATAAAAGAAATATTTATTTGTGTCTATTTCAATTTATTAAAAAACACAAATCTCAGACTATAGATCCTCTTTTATATTTAGTTAGATGACGTTACCTATGTTTTTATCCTAAGTTGATGTTAATCCTTAATCCATGGTCCAGTGTTGTTTGTGAAAATAAAAAAAATGCCTTGACGGGCCTCTAGGCGAGAAGAACTTGTACCCCTGTATTTCCCTTCGATTTTATCTCGGATTTTATGTATTTATAGATATACAGTTTGTGCTAGCTTAGGTTAGGAGTATTTATTGTTACTTATAAAAAGTGTGACTGGCTGTATGGATTCATTCCAAAAGCCATTTTCAAAAAAAAAAAAAAAAAAAACTTCGAACATAAATTCGTATGTTCTTTCTCCATTCTTCTATCTATCACTTACTTATACTGGATATACCATTGTAACGAAGTGATTTTTTCTGCTATTAATCTTCCATTATTTTAATACGTAATCTGGACCATTCTTCACTTGGTACACCTTGTATACAACGATTTGTATTTAATCATTAAATACAAATCGTTGTATACAAGGTGTACCAAGTGAAGTCAGATTACTTATTAAAATAATGGAATATTAATAGCAGAAAAATCACTTCGTTACAATGGTATATCCAGTATAAGAGGTGATAGATTTTAAAACAATTGTTTATCAATTGTTTCAAGCCAGTTTCTTTTCAGGGTAATTTAAGTTATTTTATTATCATAATTATTTGGTTTATATTAAGTACCGCTCGCATAAAACCAAGTAAAAAGGATATTTTACTTATAAATAATCTACGATATGAAAGATTAAATAATTTAGTTCAAATATTAATCCATGGCCAATTATGTTGTTTTTGGAAACAGTTTTAAAATTATGAAAATATTTTTTATACACTATTATATTAAATAACGCAGGGAATTTGTTTAAACGTATTTCGCTAAGTTTGCTTAAAATATTTGCCCCTCCACATCAGCCGAAATTCCGTTCCTCGCGCAGGAGTCACGTGACATTCTCGCTACTCGTTGGGAACAAAACTGCTCACGTCGGCTAAAACATGCACTTATTCGATCCAGCTACAGTTCAACACGCGACACCCTCCAGTGTGCTCCGCAAACAACATTGGTAAGAATCATTCCAGTATTTAACTGCTTTTAACCGGTTGTGTCTGCATTTCTTTATTTCACCGTTTTCTTGTATATGTATATACCTGTTAATCCGAGCGGTCAGAGACATTCCGGTAGTTTCGCGATTCAATAATTAAAATAGGGTTATCTATTCAGAAACACGCTCCGGGAGAATTCCGTTGTCATTTGATGTTTTTATGTATATACATCGATTAAATTCTAGTGTCACTCGTTGAGGATAAAATCCAATGCCAGTGTTATAGTTAGAAAACACTACGTCAGATTTTTAGTGTCACTCGTTTGAGGATAGAACCAAGTAGTCCGCGAATTAAACCACGATTGTACCCCAATTAGGGCATAAAGGACAACCTAGCTATATAACGCCCGCTAAGTATACGCTAGACGCCCTTCGGGATCATCCGATTTTTTTAGTTTGTTTTATGATACTATACACCGATTGGATTCTAGTGTCCCTGGTTGAGGATAAAATCCAATCTCAGTGTTATAGTTAGGAAACACTACTAGCCAAATTTTTAGTGTCAACATAGAATCTGACCAAGCAGTCCGCAAGTTAAAACACGTTTACCCTAGTAGGGGACATAAGGGCCAACCCAGCTGTATAATACAATCGCGATTAGAATATCACAGTAGCCATCAGTCCCTAGATTGATATCTTGCCGTAGTGTCACGCTTGTACACATTCCACACATCGCCTGCCGTAATAACGCTTCCGAACTAACCGCTTTAAACACATTAACCGCTTGCTAGATACCCGTAGAAGTAGTTTCCGTAACTTAGCTGCATTTGATTTACCTGCTCGCATTATCATTATACATTTCAGTAGTAATAGATTCCGTAACTTAGCTGCATTTGATATACCTGCTTGCATTATCACAACCTCTTGCTTGGTTTATTGACCTGCTTTTTCTGTTACCTGTATTATTGGGTACACTGTTTAATATTTATTGTTGTTATTTTGTGAAGTCAGTCTTAAATAAAATGGAATAAGTGAAGTTGAAATTCTGTCTTTTATTTAGAGCATAAGTAATAAATCTGATCATAAACCGAGAATCACTTTCCGGCATGTAATGTCCATTTCTACGAAACCGACAACCATACACACAGACCCCTGGACATTCTGTATCTTCATTGAGTTATCCCAGCTTGTATTATACTGCAGATAGAATAAAGTGGTGTTCCTACACTTTAAAACAAGAACTGGCGCTCGAGGTCGTCCCGTAATAAAAAGTACAAAGTACCGCTGTTGTACTAAAATGGTGCCAAAGTGACTCATTACATTCCCATTCCCAAAAATTCTAAACGTTATAAAAAACCTTATATTTTGTTTATTTTTCGAGTTAGAAGAAAGTTTTAAATAAAAGTTCTAGTGAATCAAATGAACTCTTAGGATCCCTGCAAAAAGATACAGATGGTCCAATAATAGCAGGTCAAACCAAAGTTATATTCTTTTAAATGTAACACCCTACATTTTTTTTACATTTTTTGAAATCTGTGTTTTTTTGTGATTTCAAATATGTTGTATCATATCTTTTACTGTTTTTTATTATTTGTGGAAACGTTTACTTTTCAGAGCGATACGATATATTCACTAATTATAAAAAATAACAAGACCTCTTCAACGGGTAACATTTTATTTTGTATAGTATGTATAATAGTAGTTAGTTATAATAATAATTATTACGCAGTTTCCCTTTTGAATTTAATAAATTATTCTGTCAGGCATGAGTGTAAAATTAAGTGTTTCTCATCCATGGCTAAACTGATAATTTGGCAGATGCTGGTAGTATAAAATTTGCAATAAATAAAACACAATAAAAGAGAAAATACAACATATCTATATCTATATATCTGAAATCACAAAAAAAACACAGATTTCAAAAATGTAAAAAATATAGGGTGTTCTATTTTTAAAAAAAATGTAAGTTTGGTTGGTCCCGAGTTTATGGGACCACCTGTATATTCTTTGCAGTGATTTTAAACGAGCTCATTTGATTAACTACAACTTTTATTTGAAAATTTTTTTCTAACTCGAAAAATAAGCAAAATATAGGGGTGGAACTTTTCGTTGGATAACCCTGTACAGTTGGTATTTAACAGGCTGTAATATTATGTTTCTTATGTGAGAGAAATAAGGCATAAAATCATGGAAAACTTGCATTCAGTGCCATCAGTTTGTGTGTGCAAAGCATTCCAAAAATAAAATTATTTGTAATGACTGCAATAAATAAACTTTTAGTTCATCATGCTGTGAATATGTTTATTATCTTCATAACTAATATATGCAATCGGTAAAAATTACAAAAAAAAAGGATAAACACTGAGAAAAACCTAGCAAGAGAATTCTAAATAAACCGCAGAAAACTTTGGTAAGTCGTTTTTTTGCTACTGGTTTTTTTAAACCGCGACGTCAATTCAATCTATATATCGGTGCTTTCATATTAACAAAATTAATGATCGATCTCAACTTAAATACATAAGGACCTCAGATTACGCAGATGCGTACGTGGTGTACCGAGATTAACTCTTTTTGTTTACAAAACGATCTTGCATTTTTTTGATGGTGTAGGATTAATGATTATTAATACACTGAACTGATTCTGCGGTTGGCTCTTTGTGAAACATTATTAAATATTTTAAATATATGAAAGAAATTTGTTTTTTAATGTTTCAAAATAATTTTTGAAAAATTAAAAAGCAGATTTCTTTCACATATTTAAAATATTAATGATTATTGATTATAATTAAAAATAATTCTACTTTAAAACAAAAAATTTTACATCTCAGCTACTGCTATCTAATCTATTCGGTTATTGTTTTACGCTGGATTCATTTGACAGTTTTCTTCTCAATATACCTACAATATGTCCACGAATGGAGTTTTTTCAGGAAACAGTTATTCTATAAAAAATTTTATTTGTATAGGTAGCTTACCAAATATTAAACAACTTTTTTATTGTATATTTTACTCTAAAAATTACTCTTAATCTAATTTCATGTTTTTGTAATTTTTGAGCACCCTTTATAAAAACCTAAAATTTCTCAACGTAAATGACATTTTTTAAAGAAACAAATTTTTTTAAAAAGAATGACTTCCTAGAAAAGTTGAAAATATTAGTAGGTACCTATTTGGTCCATTCGTAAACCCCATCCATCCGGGGATATACCGTAACTGGTTTGTTTTTATTGGCATAAGGTACATATTTTCTGTGATGGATATAGAAGCACTGAGAACTGCAATTTAGGAACTTATTTATATTTGGTGACAAACAGCTGATCTTATAAGAAAATAGATAAACCGAGTTAAATTCAAATACAAATACTAAACTAATTTAAAAAGTATTGAAAATCAACAAAAAATAAAGGGAAGTACTCGAATGTAAAAATTAGATCAAAAATGTTTCGAAATAAAGTGTTTTGACTAGTTCTGTTGAAAATCTTAAATGTAATGTTTCCTGGAGGCCAGATATAGCCGTCAATGCTTCTTTCTGTGAAAATACTAGCTTATTCACAAAAATCAGACAAATGAACGATTCAGGAAAACTACAAAATTTACCAATATATGTGATGACAGAAAATATAGGCAAAAGTGTTAACTTGGACCAATCGAGGTTTTCGCCACACATGAATTTTGTTGATGTTCAAGATAAATCCTTGAGTTATGCATTTGTTTGATTTTTACCAAATAGCTGAAGAGATTTCAAAGTGGTTTTAAACATTGCCAGGGCAAAAAGACGACTGATTTTAAATTCGGTTTATTTTCTTTTTTTTTTTTTTTTTTTTTTGGTAAAAAGTTCCTTTAGTTTTAAGAAGTTATAGGATGAATGCAATATAAGCATTGTATTAACGGTTTATATATTTCCTAAGTTTTTTACATTATAAAGAAAGGTCTGTTAATTTATTAGAATAAATGTTTATTTTTTTTAATTGGTTTTATTCATTATGCCAAATCCTTGACCTTTGTTTTCTGTGCATTCCAGGGTAAACCAGCTTTTCGCTTGAAGTTACATGTTTAAGAAATTTTATTTTCAGTATTCGTTTATATCGTCTTGTTTGTAAAAAAATATATTTTCTTAGAAAAGAAAGTTCTTCATATCATCTTAAGGTGAAGTCATTATGGCTAAAATTTATTTTCCATACTTCTTATCGAACAAATGAACCCAGTGAGGGAGATACAAAACTCACCGATGGTGAAAGCGATGACAGACAAGTGTCAACTGGAAGTAGTTGATGAAGGTTTTGCAATACGTGAATTTGCTGGTATCTAAGATAACCCCTCACTGGGTTTATTTGTTTGATTTGCTCAAATAGATAAAAACCTAATTTAAATTACAGAGAAAAAATTCGTATACCTGTAGTAAAATATTAGTCTGTCACAGAAATTTGTTGTCTGAGATTAAGATCACTAATAGTAGATTTTTTTAATTAGACAAGAATGTACATTTTAATGATATTTTAGGAATAAATATTTTTTGCTGAAAACTGTACAAGAGATGGTTCATAAATGTTTATGAAATTTTCTCGGATATATTTAAATAGTTTTGTTATAAAGTAACTTTATTAATATTAATTTGTAATTGCCAGTTTTCTCATAATTATGATATACAAGCAATTTTTTTAATAAAAAATAATTTTTTCTCGAAAAATGTTAAAATTTAGAAAAACAAATTTATTCCGGAGGAAATTTTTTAAAGAGAAGCATTTTATGCCATCGTGAATGATGGCATAAAAATTGCTCTGGAAGAAATGCATATTTTCCTAAACTGAAATTTTTTTGAGGAAAAATAATTGCCTATACGATAATAAGAAAACTGGCGAAGACAAACATTAATTGATAAAAAAGTAAATAACTTTATAACAAAATTATTTTCCCTGTAAAACATGATATATATGTATTTCTATCCGAGAAAAATTTCCTAAATAGAAAACCATTTTGAGATATATACGCGCCTTCCTGCCTATTTTTCAGCAAAAAATGTTTATTCCCACAGCAGACATACTTTTTAATAACAGCAGAATGACCTTTCTTTTCTAATTAAGAAATTCTACTGTACTGATTTAAAACTTTTTGACATGATAGATTCTCTTTTCTGAGACAGGCTAATTTTTTACTAAATTGGGAAAGTATATATGCTGCAATAAAAAAATATTTAACTACAGTAGTAGAAAAACCTTGCAATGGTAGCAAAACTCTTTGCTACAATACCAGTATTAGGGAGCAATAATAAAAAAAGATTTTGCTGTAAGTGAAAGAATTAACTCTATAGCCAAATATTTTGCTTTAGTTAATAAATATCGTTACTGCCACACTAATATCACTTTACTATAACAGTAAAGTTTATGTTCGGTGGCTAGATAAAAAATATTTCATAAAGTAACTTTACTCTCGCAGTAAAGTAACTTTAGCAAAATGAATTTTATTGCCCCAGCAAAATTCTTGGCTGGCGCCTATTCAAATAGAGTATTTGCCATTGTAGCTTGATTTCTGGCAGTCTGGCAGACACTGCAAAAATTTCCCTCAGTGCAGCTGTACTCCATACCGTATTTAATATCAGGTTTTCACCCTGGCCTTATGAAGGTTAATCCAGGAAAAAAAATCGTCTAAAAAATAAGTCGATATTTCCTAATAATACTGATCACAAAAAAAATAATAGAAAAACGACTAAAAAAACTACCTGCATAGAGGTACTCTTAGCGCATAAAGCGGTGAATCCAACAATATCGCTAAAGTAAATCGTAACGCACTCGAATTGTTCTGGTTGTACGATTTCTCCTAACATCAGTTGTTGAGCTACTGGTCTGGGTAATACTTGATAGAGAAGTTCTTCTGACCTTCGCTTTTCCTGGCTTAATTCTTCTGTTTTTTCGCTCACTAACACTTCCAAATTATTGGCATATTGTTCCATTCGCCTTAAGAGGTCATCCATTAGGTTTTCACAATATCCCCTAAAACAATTCACAGGTCTGCTGCATGAAAACTAAAATTAACTAACAATAACATCAAAGTCTCACTTCATTATATTTCTTAGACCTAAACGGATGTTTTCGAAAGGAGGCCTGTCTTCAGGATTATCATTCCAGCATTTCTCCATGAGTTCAACCAATTCTTCAGGACAATCTCTCAAGCTTACTGCTGGACGAAAAGGTGGATTTTCCCTAGACGCTACTCTAGCAATAATTTCTAAAAAAGTCAGAATAGAGCATTGTTTTTTATATTGTGTAAATTAACATACCGTATGCTTCAAGAAATTGTCTAGCTGCTTCATAGGCCCCCCTCGAACGTTATTTCCTCTAAAATAATTCCAAAACTAAAAACATCCCCTTTTTGAGTAACAGGCGTGCCAGGAATGACTGTTAACGGCAAAAGTTCCAGTGCTATACCCATAACATTTCTGAAAAATAATTATCATTTTGGCCAGGGAAATAAATATCACAGTGAAAAAGGGATAATATCATAAATGAGTCATCAAACTCTTCGAAAATTTGCACTCGTTGTTCTTTCGATGTAGGTATTTCTCAAGGTATCTACGTTAAATATACATGATTTTGTAATTATTATTTTTTCTCCGAAGTAGCAGAAAAATCCTCGATAACATTGCTTGATTCTATGAAAACTGGCCAAAAGTGACTTTTAGAAAGACCATTGGCGACATTATGGCAGCTAGGCCAGATGGTAAAAGTGATTTTTTTATTTTCACGTAATTAAACTGGCAACAAATTACTAATAAATTAGATGTCACAAAAAAGCTTTCAGGCTATGAACAATTATTATTAAAGTTCGGATATCGACGAGTCATTCTAGTGTTGTCTGCAAGAAACCTTGATAAGAAATGCAAGTTTATGTCTTGTGAATTTGTTTACATTCTATACATTTTTATATAATAATAATAATATTAATAATAATAATAATAATCCGATCTTCCAGCAGATACACGAACAGCGTGGTGCCAAGAAGGGCATGGCATGTTGCAAAGATAGCCTGCTGATAGACCGCTGTATTACACAGGATTCTGTGCAATACAAGCGGAATCTATCGATGGCCTGGATTGATTACCGCAAGGCATTTGATACAACATCGCACTTGTTGCACTTGCTCGAATGTCTTGCGGTACCAGCACCACTAGTGAGATGCATAGAATAGCTGCTGCCATTCTGGAAGACTCGCTTCACCATAACATCAGGTGCACAGCGGGTCACGACAGAGCAGGTGGCGTTTAGGAGAGGTTTTTCCAGGGTGACTCCCTGAGTCCTCTCCTCTTCTGCATCTCACTGCTACCGTTATCTGTTAGGTTTCGCCAAACCCGCGGATATCAATGTGTACCACCAGCGACCGGAGGTATGTCACCCATCTATTTTATATGGATAACCTTAAACTTGATGCCTCCGGAGAGGCGTGAACTACAAAACGCTGGTCGAAGAATACCGCGGGCCATTGGTATGGAGTTCGGGTTGGACAAATGAGCAGTCGTCCACCTCAAGAGAGGACAATGCGGGGAATTCCCTGAAGATGCGCAGCTCGTAGACGGAAGCATCCTAAGACATCTGGATGCCGGAGAGACCTATACATATCTGGGTGTGCAACAAAGGCACATCTAGGATGTAACATAAATAAAGGATTTTCTCCGCGGCAAGTACAGACACCGCCTCCGAAAGATTTGGTCGTCCGAACTTTCGGGGAAGAATAAGGTGTCTGCACCTATGCTCTGGCGTCCGGTCCTGCTCTACTCCTTTGGTGTTGTGAAATTGACAGTAAATGAGCTGCGCCAATTGGACAGAGATACCCGCAAGATGATGAATATTCACAGAAGCATCTAAATCGTCCGTTCCTGGTGTGTACCTCTCACATCAACGGAGGGGCCGAGGACTCTTGAGCTTGGAGTGTACGCATGGCAGAGTAGTACTATGGCATGTAACATCCTCAGTAACGTGTAACGCGGCGTTACGAGTGCTATACTACTATCTAAGGCACTCGTAAGGGGTAGACCGACACCAGTGCTGCCTTACATCCTCGGAGATATTGAGTCCGTTGTCGATAACGAGAAATGCCGAATTTACTACTGATTCCCGATGGTCAGGCTAATCCAAGCCAACAAGCCTGACATAGTCCTCTTCGATCATCAACTCAAGGTGATCTATGTCATGAGTTCAAATGCAGAAGGCGGTTATTCTGGGTTCTCTCCGTCTGCTTAGGGCACATGATTCTGGTATCTACAGTCACTAACCCTGCGGGATGTGGGGAGTGGCTGTAGTTAATGCTCCGGTGCGACCCGTGGGGCGTCGGAGGTCACGGGAGGGACTGTCTGGCATCGGATAATCCGAAGAAAAAAAATAATACATTTATTATTCACCAAATATTTACATATGATTGCACAGTCTTCTTTAATATATTTTAATAATGAGTTGGTAAATAAAAGGCCTAAAGGTTCAGATTTCTGGATAAATCCAGATTCTGATCTATTGCCTATATTTTAAATAAAATAAAATTTTGGCAGATAATTAAAACTAAATTAAACATATAAACCATAAATTTGGAAGAACAAGAAGAAAAACGAGACAAGAAGACTAAGATAAGAGGAAAAAGTAGCAAAGAAGAAAAGAAAAAAAAATAACAATTTTATAGAAATTTTGATCAACTGTGTAAGTTTCTAGAAAAAAAAAACAATAAAACCGCTACAGAGCATCACAAAAGCATCCTTTTAAGGACAGCTTGTGCAATACCCAACAACCATTCCATCACCCTTCACAGAAATGTATAAATGTGAAGTAAATAAAATAGCACCTATTTTTTTTTTAACTGTAGAAGTGTGAATCACTGAGTGTTTAGTAGATAATTTTTATATTTAAATTAAAATGTTGAAAAAAGAATTGAAGTTTAAAAAAGTCTAATTTTGTGACATTAATACAGGTAGCAACATTGTAAGAGTATGATCTCTTAAAAATTTCTTTATGGTGATTTGGGATGGTGAGTAAATTTTTCCACGGATATTTATGTTGTGGACATCTGTAGGTTAATTTATTATATATATATATATATATATATATATATATATATATATATATATATATATATATATATATATATATATATATATATATATATATATATATATATATATATATATATATATATATATATATATATATATATATATATATATTATATATATATATATATATATATATATATATATATATATATATATATATATATATATATATATATATATATATATATATATATATATATATATATATATATATATATATATATATATATATATATATATATATATATACAGGGTGTCTTACCAGGAACTGCATCGTTCGATATAGGGAAAAGTACGCACCAAAAAATTTTGAAAATTTAGAGAGCTACTAACGGCAAGTGTGGCCAATCCGACTAAAATAATTACAAGCATCTGCCACTTCCGTTTATACCGAAAGTCGATGCCAACTTGCTTATTATGAATGGAACACCCTATATATTTTAGGGTTTTCGAAACGACCATAAAATTCAGTCAAAACATGTAGGATACCTATGCCTAAACCCAGCCGTTTCAGGGAATTTGACATTTAAAAAAAAAATTTGTAAGGTGTAATGGTTTACAATAACCTTTATAACTTTCTTCGTTTAAAATATACTTATTTGCTTCTTGGCATGCAGAAAGACCATAAAGTGAGCTACGCTCCATAGTTTAAAGAAATTCAATAGGAGTATACCAAGTGTTCCATTTTTGACGTTACATTTTGTAAACTTCAATCCGCCAAAACTTGCTTAAGTCAAATAGAACATCTTGTATTTTTTTACATCATATTATGTTTAATTAAATTCCTTTTTTCTGATATCAGCATTGGAGGGGTTTAAGTTACAAGTTTTTGAAATAATTGCGATTTTCTTGGAAATTCAAGTATTTTAGTAAAATGTTATCAAATTAGCCATGATTAGAAACAATCAGTAATATCAGTCATCATCTTATGTCAAAAAATGCCACCGCGCTTAAATTACACCCACGAAGACATTTTGAATTTGTTTGTTATTTATTGTTATTTAACTACGTTGTAAATATCCAGATATATGGAAAATTGCAAAAATATGTCCCATACTCAAATCCGGTGATTCTTCTTATTTAAATAATTATAGACCAATAGCAATATTATGTAACTTTGGCAAATTATTGGAGATTATTCTCTATGAATACATTTACTGGTCTGTTAAAAATACAATATCGCCTTCTCAACATGGTTTCATGGAGAAAAGATCTACAATTACCAACCTAGCCTCGATATCTCAGTATATATCAGAATCCTTAGATTCACAAGGTCAAGTTGATGTTATATACACAGACATACAGAAGGCATTTGATCAAATAGATCCTTTTTATTATTATCAAAGCTGGAGAGGAATTGGTTTCTCTGACTCTTTAATTGGCTTATTTGAGTCCTATTTAATTGGGAGACATCAATTTGTTGAATATGGAGGCTATCGCTCTCAATCATATACAACAGTATCCGGGGTTCCGCAAAGGATCAGGTTTGGACCCCTTTTTATTTCTTATTTTTATTAACGACTAACAACTAATATTAATTCTCACCACCTACTGTTTGATGTTCTCAAAATTTTCCTAGAGATAAGTTCTATAGAGAGTTGTATCTTACTGCAAAATGAAGTTAATAAAATTTCTAGCTGGTGCTCCGCCAATTCTCTAAAGTTAATTTTTGGCAAATGTATTTCTCTTAAGAAGATCGTTCCTTTCAATAATATATTATTTAGATTGTTGTGTGAATTATAAGGATCTGGGAATTATTTTTGACCCAAGCTTACTTTCAACAATCATATCGATGAAATGGTCAAATCGGCATCTAGAACCTTAGGTTTTGTAGTAAGAAATTGGGGCGGTTTTGTGAATATTGACACCCTGAAACTGTTATACATATCATTCATAAGAAGTAAATTGGAGTATATGGCTGTATTATTTGGTTCCCATATATCGTGATTCATTGTCACGCATTAGATCAGTTCAACGTAAATGTCTGAAATTTGTGTTTTTCAAATGTAATGGATCTTATCTCCCGAGGTACGAACAACAAAATACTGCTTAATATGTTTAGGCAACCTTAAATCTCTCCAGATTCAAGAAGAGGTGTTGTCGTTTTATCCCTTTCTTTATAAATTAATTAGTCACAATGTTGATTGTTCATTTCTTTTAATTAAACTAAACCTATCAATAGTCCCCAGATTAGAATCCCGTCAAAACAACCTCTTTTACTGCGATGCTCCTCGTATAAACCTTATGATAAAGTCACCAATCTTTAATATGTGTAAAACTTTTAACACCATATCTATCTTTATGTGATGTCAACTATGATAGTTTAGCTAAAATAATTCATATATATGAAGAAAACTGTGCTTATTAAATTAGATTATTTCATAATACTATAATATATTTTACTTTTTATGTATGAGTTTTCTTGTAATATGTTAATGACTATGTGTATTGCAAATTTATGCATTTATATTACAGTATACTTAGTTTAAAGCTTTTCCTGTAATTGGGTGCTGTAGCCTGTAAGTGTTAGTATTATTAATATAATTATTATTAGAAACTAATTCGTTTATAAATTTTCTATTAATCTTTATATATTTAGAAACTTCAAGTATGTCTAAAAAAGCTAGTTCGATTAAATCAAGTTTCGTTTATAATATAAAGCTCTTTTGCGGATATATGATTTACGCCTACCCCGTTTTTAACGTCATGACTCCCCAATATCGAACTTTACTTATTGAACGAATTTGTTTTGACAGATTTTTGAAAAATATTATTTTGTTTACTCTTTCTTCAGCTTCTCGAAAAGAAAATGCGATGTGCTCTATTTTAAGAAAATTTGAAAATTCATTTTCTTCAAAAAACATATCTTGAATTATTTTTCTTCGAAAACGACGGTTTCATTAAAATATTACTAAAGAGTCAATATATCGATAATTACGAATGAAAATAATATATTTCTCTTGAATTTTTAAAATTTAGGAACGTATAGGGTTCAAGGTCATTAAAGGAAATGGATAGAATTTATATGGTCCATATGTATACATATGTTTCGTAATCTCGTGTGCATACTGGTCGTAAAAGCAGCATGTTTCTTCTTTGATAAAAATAGTTTTTAACCAGTTAAAACTAGTTTATCAATTCACCTCGATGTTTTTCAAATTTGTATGTTAAATGGAAATAAGATGAAACACATTTACTGCTGGGCCTTCGCTCAAGGTTTATCTAAGTTTGCGGAATATCTGTAGCGTACCCACTTCTATAATGTTGTTATCTTACAGGGTGATTTTTTTTGGGCGTCTATTAGAGGTATATCGAGAAAGAAAAATGATATCGATCTGAAAATTTGGCTATAGGCCTAACGGCGTAGGATCTATTTAACGAAAATATTTTCAAAATGGTGGCATTTCCGGTTATACCGGAAGTTGACCCCAACTTTGTTATTTTAAATGGAATGCCCCGATTTTCAATTTTTTTTTAGATTCTGCAGTTAATTCAAAGAACATTTCGTTAAAGGTTTCCTATAGCTAAAATTAATATTTCCGGGGATATTAATTTTTTTCCTAAAATTTTGACAGAAAAGTTGTATAACATAAAAATTAATATCTCAGTAACAATAATTGATAACATGTTGATCTTTCTATGAGGGTAAGACAAGGTATTGGAGTTACTCATCACGTAAGAATATTATCGAAATATCCACTAAAAAGTTTCTAAAATTATTGACATATGTCGACCACACAAAGACAACAAAAACTCATTTTTTTTAAATGGCACCATACCTAACTAAATGCACCATTCGATACAGAAAAAAATGCGCATCTAACCATGTATCATGTTCCTATACCCAAAATGTATGGTTCTTTAGATATTTGCGATTTTCGGTGTTATTAATGAAAATTGAAGAGTATCTCGAAGAGTGCCGTCTTCTAAAGAGTAGGCTTTGAGTGTTGACAAAACAAAATACAAAAAATGTGACAGATAGGTAATTTATGTTATTGTATTTCATTACACGTAGTTTGTGTTGTACTTATTTACTGTGGGGAAAATGGCAAACAATTACTCACACTCGGATATTTTGAATTTATTTAACATTCATGGAAAGTGTGACAAAATAATTAGCAGAACATGCAGACAATTTAATGAAACGTATCCTGATTTACCATCAATGAATCCACAAAAGTTTAGAAGATTGCAAAGCAATTTTGTTAGATTTGGCAGTCGACACGCAGAAAGAACACTAGCCAGACCTATAACATCAAATGAAAATAATGAAATTAACGTCATGGCCTATTTCTATGCAAATCCCAATCATTCGATTCGTTCAGCGGTAGCGGATTTGGACATTTCCTACAGTTCCATTCGGAAGATTTTAGTGAATCATAAATTCCATAATTTTAAATTTACTACTGTGCAAGAACTTTATCCTGAAGATCCACAGCGAAGAACAGAATTTTGCGAAATGATATTAATCCGAACGCAAGAAGACCCTCAATTTTTAGAAAAAATTATTTGGACTGATGAGGCAAAATTTTCAAAAAGAAGGTATTTTCAATCGCAGAAATTCGCATTTTTGGCTCAATCAAAATCCTCATGTTATACGACCGAGGAATTTTCAGTATAAATTTAGTTTTAATGTGTTTTGTTTGTTAATGGGCAATAAATTGTGTTACCACATTTACGACGAAAATTTGAATGGAACAAGATATTTAGAAATTTTAAGAACTGTCGTAACGAACTTTTTAGAAAATTTACCTGTTAATCAATACTTTTCATGCTGGTACCAACTCGATGGAGCTCCAAGTCATTGTTCCAGACCAGTTAGTAACGAATTGGATCAAATGTTCGATGACAGGTGGATAAGGCGTTTGGGTCCATGGATTTGGCCTGCCAGGTCTCCTGACTTGACCCCAATGGATTTCTACCTGTGGGGCCGTATAAAGAGTGAGGTCTATCGAACCCCGGTAACTAACCGAGAGGAACTGTTGGACAGAGTTCAAAGAGCATTTGAAGGTTTGGACCCAAATGAAATTCGCAGTGCTACTACACACTCAGTAAATAATAGGATTCTAAAATGTTTAGAGGTTAATGGAGAACATATTGAACAGTATAATTAATGTTTCGTTATAAAATTTTTATTATTAATAAATTATACAATTTTCATTTTTTCATTTCATTGATAAAATTAGAAAATCGCAAATATCTAAAGTACCATACATTTTGAGTATAGGAACATGATACATGGTTAGATGCGCATTTTTTTCTCTATCGAATGGTGTATTTAGTTAGGTATGGTGCCATTTAAAAAAAATTAGTTTTTGCTGTCTTTGTGTGGTCGACATATGTCAATAATTTTAGAAACTTTTTAGTGGATATTTCGATAATATTCTTACGTGATGAGTAACTCCAATACCTTGTCTTACCCTCATAGAAAGATCAACATGTTATCAATTATTGTTACTGAGATAATAATTTTTATGTTATACAACTTTTCTGTCAAAATTTTAGGAAAAAAATTAATATCTCCGGAAATATTAATTTTAGCTATAGGAAACCTTTAACGAAATGTTCTTTGAATTAACTGCAGAATCTAAAAAAAAATTAAAAATCGGGGCATTCCATTTAAAATAACAAAGTTGGGGTCAACTTCCGGTATAACCGGAAATGCCACCATTTTGAAAATATTTTCGTTAAATGGATCCTACGCCGTTAGGCCTATAGCCAAATTTTCAGATCGATATCATTTTTCTTTCTCGATATACCTCTAATAGACGCCCAAAAAAATCACCCTGTATATATATATATATATATATATATCGGGTGGCCACGAGTCAATGTACGCTCCCAATATTTTGGTTGATTTTGAATTTAAAAATTTGGTTTTTGGTACACATAAATTAGATAATAATGGGCTACTTTTAGACTAACAGGGATGAAAATATCACTTCCGGTTGAACCGAAAGTGACATAAACTTTTCTTAAACGGAATGATTATATTTTTTGATGGTTTCTCATTAAGCATAAATTTCTAATTGCAACAGTTTTTTCAGATTCTAAAAATTCCAGAAAATAAGTGAGATACAAACAATGTCAGATGAATGTGATATAAACAAATTACTAAGTAGGCTATGGAAATTATTACTAAGGTTGTAGACTTGTCTGTAAAGAAGAGTATAGTTGTGTGAATTACTGATAGGTAACAGTATTTTTAGGTTTTTTTTTCAAAAACCGGAATTTAATTTTCATTTTCATTTCCGTAGGGGTCCTATGGAATTTTTTTAAATGGAACTGTGCCATTTTTTTTTATTAATCAGCAATAATGATTCATAAATTATAATTTTTTCGCCATTAATCAGTTCTTAACGATATCCTTCGTAATAATAGAAGTATTTTAAAACAAATCATTTTAATAAGGTACCTATCTACATTTAAATCCAAAATTGCAGATAGCCATGAAAATGACAGACATTCGCAACAATTGAATTATTTTTGACTTACTCACTAATTTTCTGAAGTAAGTGTATTAAATTTGTTATAAACAAGAAAGTTAATATAAAATGGCTGAAAATATTCAAGAGATGAAAAAGTTGACATGTTGATTATTTATGGACTCAACGTAGTGCAACTAGAGCACAAACTCTGTATGGAGAGAGACATCCAGAAAGAAGACAACCTCGGAGAAACTATTTCGCCCGGTTGGAGCATTAATTTAGAACTGAACCTGATATAGAAATTGAAGAAAGATTTATTGTGGATGAAGAAACGGAAATTAATGTATTAGCTTTAGTGCATGTTGATCCAATCATTTCGGTAAGACAAATTGAACATGAATTACCAGTTTCCAAAGAATCAGCCAGGAAAATTTTAAAGAAACACGGCTATCGTTCTTATAAATATCAATTGCACAATTTTTGCATGAAAATGATTCAACGAAGAATAAAATTTTGTAATTGGTTACAGTTACGCCAATTAAGAAATGAGAATTTTATCAAAAACATTTTGTTCACTGATGAATCGAGATTTACAAACCTTGGGTTATGTAATCGAAACAACACTCGATGTTAGGTAATTGGAAATCCTCACATTATGAGACAGGGACAGTTTCAGGAGCGGTTTGACTTCAATATTTGGTTAGGAGTACTGGGCGACCGTATCATAGGTCCAATAATTTTTGACGGAACTCTAACAGGACCAAGATATCTATAATTTCTCCAAAATATAATAGTTCCACAGATTAATCAGATTCCCAATACCAATATTGACGAGGTTTACTTTCAACAAGACGGGGCTGGAGCACACAATGCTATTATCGTTAGGGATTACTTAAATCAATTGTTTCCAGATCGTTCGATTGGGATCCATGGTCCAGTCAGATGGCCTGCAAGGTCGCCTGACTTAACCCCACTCGATTTTTTTATTTGGGCGCATTTGAAAAATAGAGTCTACTTGACTGCTCCAACCATAAGGCAAGATCTGGAAGAAAGAGTTCGACACGAAATTGCACAAATAACACCTCAACAATGACAGAATGTTAGACGTGCAACAATAAGTTGCGCTACTCTGTGTATTAATCAAAACGGTGAACGGTTTGAACAATTTTTATAATGGTTTATTATAATTTAGGTTTTAAATAGTTTTGTTATTCTATTTATTCATGGTTGTAACGTTTTATTAAAATTATTTCTTGTTTAATTTGTGTTTACCTTTTAAATAGTTATTTATGATACGTGTTAAAAATGACTTTTTATTTTGTGAGTGGAGAAGTTTGCGAAACGAGCGTAAGCGAGTGGAGCAACTCCACGAACAAAATAAAGTCATTTTTAACACGTGTATCATACAATGTTTTTTCTATAAACATCGCTCTCCTCCAGGAACCCTGGACACGTAACAGAGGCCGAGTAAGCGGCCTGGGAAATACTTCTGGCAAGGTAATAGAAATCGGCTCTGATGAAAGACCCAGGGCATGTATCTTGATCAGAAATAACATTAACCATTTTGTACTTACAGGTTACTGCACCCAGGACGTTGTAACCGTCCAGGTATCGTTCTCGGAGGGAGGAAGCAAGTCGGAAATAATCGTCTGCTCAGCCTACTTCCCGGGTGATAGAAATGGAGACCAACCTCCTCCAGCTGTAGTGCGGGATTTAATCGCCTACAGCAAAAGGAACAATATCCACCTGGTTATTGGATGTGACGCGAATTCCCACCATACAGCGTGGGGAAGCACGAACATTAACCAAAGAGGTGAGTCACTTTTTGAATATTTATTAGGTGAAGGACTAACTGTGAATAACATTGGTTCCGAACCAACCTTTGTCACCAGAAATAGGAAGGAGGTATGAGATATCACAATCAGCTCAAACTACTTGAGCAACAAGATATCCGATTGGAAAGTATCTTCTGAACCCTCGTGTTCAGATCATAAACATATTCTATTCAATATAGAAGTTGGTCCAAGACCTGTGGTGACATATCGGGATCCGAAGTGCACGGACTGGGAAGGGTATAAATATTCCCTCCAGTCTCACCTTCAATCCGCTATCACCACAATCAGGAATCGTGATGAGACTGAAATTGCGGCGGAACAGATCCGCAACGCAATGGTCTCAGCATATAACGAAAACTGTCCACTGAAGACAAAAAGGGATAATAGAGGCACGTCTTGGTGGAACAAAAATTTGGATAAAGTGAGAAAAGAAGTTCGACGCCTCTTTCATCGAGCTAAAGCTTCGGGCGACTGGGACCAATATAGATCCGCTCTAACGGACTATAACAAAGAAATAAGGAAAGCAAAAAGGGGATCTTGGGGGAAATTCTGTGAGAGTATAACTGACCTACCTCACAGTACTAGAATCCACAAGATTCTTTCAAGAGAGCCGACAAGGGAATTCGGTTCGTTAAGGCGACCGGATGGCTCATATACGGACTCTGGAAAGAAAACCTTACAGCTCCTAGCACAAAACCACTTACCAGGGTGCTTGAATGCGGATGACCAACAGCCGTTACCATCAGAAGGCCGATTAAAACGACCTGATAAAAATGATTGGCTGACGGCTAAAAAGGTGATCACAATACCGGCAATTGAGTGGGCCATCAGATCATTCCAACCATTCAAATCGCCAGGAGAGGATGGAGTTTTTCCAGCTCTACTACAAAATGGACTGGAAATATTGCTCCCATTCCTCATTCATTCGGTTCAACCAGTAGTGATATTTTCATTCCTGTTAGTCCAAAAGTAGCCCATTATTGTCTAATTTATGTATACCAAAAACCAAATTTTTAAATTTAAAAACAACCAAAATATTGGGGGCGTACATTGACTCGTGGCCACCCGGTATATGTATATATTCAGGTATTTCGGAACAATTTTAAATTCTCTACAAACATGTTCTAATGCACTACTGTCCTAAAATTGTAAATAAAACAGTTACAAGTCTTTAAATTATTATTCAAATGAAGGGAACTAGAGCCGATTAATCAAAACAATTACATTACCTTTGTAAACAAAAAAAAAAAAATCGTCAAATAATTTTTATCACACAACTAGCTTCGTCTTATTCATTTTAAAATATATTTTAAAACATATGATGAAATTAGTTTTATAATATTTTTACAATTAATTTTTTCTTTTTTTTGATAAAAATGTTCACGAAGTAACTTCAAAGACAATCAGGTACTTAATTTAATAAATGTTTAAAAATGTTGTCCTATTATTCATTACATTTTTGTCCCTTTTTTGTATACTTCGTGTAAATAGTTCTGCCATCAATGCTATTTATAATTTCAAAAAAATTGTTTTGGAGTTCCACCATGTTTCTGTACTTTTCTTTATATACTTCGTTTTTGACATAACCCCAGAGATAAAAATCTAGGGGCGTAATATCTGGGGAACGAGCAGGCCAGCAAATCGGTCCATTTGTTCCTATCCACTGATTTTCTAAAATTTCTCGTAATGAATCATAGGTTCTATGGTAATTAAGAGCAAGTGCTACATCTTGTTGAAAGTAGATCCGTGTAATTAACTAATGGAATATTTTCTAAAAAAAAATCTAAAACTTCTCTCATTAATTCTACATATCGTTCTCCTGTTAAGGTATCATGATAAAAAACAGGACCCACAATTCTTAAACCGATTAAACTACACCAAATCATTAAACTGAAGCGATTTTGATGATTTCGTGAATCAACAAGCAAAGGTTTTCCTTACTGCAGTAATGCTTTTTTTATTGCACATACCTGCATTAGAGAAGCTTGATTCGTCACTCCACAAAAACATTTAAAATTTTTTGGCCTTTCGTTACAAAAGTTTATAAGCCACTGACAAAACACCAATCTTCTTTCCTGATTTCCAGCTAGTCGCATTTGTACATTTAAATATTTATAGGGATGAAACTCATGTTTTTTCAAATTTTTCGTATAGTACTCTTTGGCACATATAATCTCAGGAAAGATGCCTTAAGGACGTATCAGGATATGCTTCAAAATACGCAAGAACATTATTTTCCGTATCCTCGTTGATTATAAAAGTTTTCTTGGTTATGCTCTTCTTAAATGTATTTTCGTTTCCTCTAAGTTTTTTGCGTGATTGTAAAAAATAACCTCGATATGGTACTTAACGGTTTGGAAATGTAATGCTGTAGTATTTCCGTGCTCTAACTTCACATCGTCGGCAAAATAAATGCCTCTAGCATGTCATATTTTTTCCATTGTTTCTAAATGTGTAGCCCTCTCCCACACAATGTACATTGGGATACCTTCAGGGATACAGAGGGTTGTATTACCCGTGGTGTTTAATTAATTAATTAACTTTGGACACCTTGTATATAAAACACGCATAGAAAAATTATCAAAACTACATTAATCAATACAATCAAGAATTCTTATTTTTATAAGTATTAAGAAGGTAATATCTTTGTACGAGTCTTGTTTATCGCCTTCGTTGCATTTGGTCCCTATTGGTATTGATGGCGAAACCTCAAGCTTTCTGTTCTTTTCGTCTATGGATTGTTGTTGTGCTGGTGGGAAGTTGAATATATCTTCTTTATATATGTTTGGTGTTACAGAGTTAATTACTGTTTTCTTAGGGGCTTCTGGTTGCTCATCACTTATAGATATTACGTTGTTTGTTCCTGCTCTTTCTATGTCTTGTATGATATTTCTTTCCTTTTCTATTAAATAGTTATATCCGTACTCGTCACCATTTATTATGAGAATTCCTCTTTTTATACTGGCATTCTTATATTGTTTATCTCTGGCAGCTTTAAGTTGTCCTAGCAATTTCCTTTTTTGATATTCCTCCATAACATAATCCTGTTCAAAATATATATGGCGTTCTTTAGCGCGCTGATTTTTGATCTTGCTTTTATTAAAATATCCGATTTTAGCTTGTAGCTTAATAGTTCAACTACAACTGGATGACAACATTCTTCCACATTTTGATCAATCCTGTAAATATCCCTAAAATCAAATTTCTATTTGACAATGGTTTATTAAAACAGCAGAGTCTACATTTATTGTTAAAAATCTAGATTATAAACAATAAATAATGTTTACATTTGGGGATTGCCTAACTAAGGTCAGCCAAGAGTGCTGAATAAGAAGGTGTTGGGTAAAACAAGAGAGTATAGGGAGTTAGATTCTGGTGGTAAGATGTAAGATAGAAATTAGAGCTTGGCAAATCTTGCCAGCCATGGGTCAATTGGTAGTATTAATGTAAGTAGCACTTATTTCTAATTAAGTTAAATCTTTTTCGATTGTTATGCCTATTTAAATAAATGTTTTATTTTTGTAATCTGTGTTTCAACTCTTTTAATACCATTTGTTACACACCCTAGCATGCATATGTGACTTTAGGACAGTCGTATACGTAACAATACTATATTTATGTTCTTGAAGTTAGAGTACATCTGTACTATAACCGGGTTCATTAGTAGTGGACATAAGCTACAAAAACCGAAATTGGATAAAAATGGACTTAACACTAGTTCTGTTCCAAAATAAAAAACTGAACTATTTGAATTATAATTCTATGTTCATCATATATTTTACATGTTCAAAACATCTACAATATTGGTTGCGTTTACATTCATTATTTTAGAACCAGTTTCATTTTCCGAACTTAATATTTTTTGGAATGAAATGAAATATAACACTAAATTTTTTTTTCTAATTATTATTTTATAACTTTTACAAAAATTTAGATTATAAAAAAAATAATATGCACATTATGTACTGACTCAGTAATTTTATTTTTAATTCTAACTATTGCTCCCATTCCTTATTAAACTATTCAGAGCTAGTCTGGTATGGAACTATATCCCATCCAGTTGGTCGGCGGTTAAGGTAGTATATATACCAAAAATGGGTAGGAAAGAACCAAGCCCTAAATCGCTTAGACCAATTAGCCTGACATCTTTTCTGTTGAAAGGCCTGGAGAAGGTGCTGGACGGATATATCAGGGGGAACATCCTGAATCATCACCCCCTCAATATCCATCAGTACGCCTATCAGACAGGAAAATCAACAGAACTAGCACTCAATAACCTAGTCGAGAAGATCACCCAATCCCTTCAAATGAAGGAAATTGCGGTGGGAGCCTTTCTCGACATTGAGGGAGCATTTAATAATGCACTGCCCGACTCCTTATATGCAGCAGTGGCTGCCAGAGGAATTGAGCCTCTATAGGCGACTGGATTCGTGCTATGCTATCAAACAGAACCATAACAACGTCTCTACAGGGAGAAACAGTTAGGTTTAGAGCCACGAGAGGGTGCCCGCAGGGTGGGGTTCTCTCCCCCTTTTGTGGTCACTTCTTGTGGACGACCTACTGGCTATTCTCACACTGTGGGAGGTTGAGGTTCTAGCATATGCAGATGATCTAGTCATACTAGTCAGAGGAAACTATGAAGGAGTAATATCAAATACCCTTTAAGAGACACTGAATGCAGTGAGTAACTGGTGCGACAGGGAACAGATGTCTGTAAACCCTCAAAAAACAGTAATAGTACCATTCACCCGGAAAAGGAAGCTGGAGGACTTAAGGCCTCCCACTTTAATGGGTGAAACTATTCTATTTGCGGAGGAGGTGAAATATCTAGGAATCACTCTGGATAAATCACTCAATTGGAACTCCGATCTGGAAAAGTAATCCACAAAGCAAAGCTGTCCCTATGGACATGCCGTCGTATTTGTGGCAAATCCTGGGGCATGGGTCCCCAACAAATTTACTGGATCTATGTCACGGTCATCAGACCAATGATAACATACGGATCCATTGTTTGGTGGCCGAAAGGATTACAACGGACGGCCAAATCCAAACTCTCTGGACTGCAGAGATTAGCATGCATGACGTAACGGGAGCAATTAGCACCACACCGTCAACTGCAATGGAAATCCTCCTGGATTTACTCCCTCTTCATATATACTGGAGAGAGAGGCCAGATGGGCAACCTACAGACTGCAACAAGCGGCCATTAATATGCCGCACACTAGTATCATGGAGCGGAACAGGTTGTTGGATGATATAGAGAATCACAGCATCCTGGGAATGCCCTCGGATACTATGCCTACTATGACCAACTACGAGCTGACCTTCAACATCCTTTCTCCAGAAAGAGATGAGTGGGATCGGAATAAAGCCGACCTACTGAAGGCAGACAGTTGTTGGTTTACATACGGCTCCAAAACTCCCGAGGGAACAGGAGCCGGAGTACACAGCTACAGACCAAGGGTGAAGATAGTCTCAAACCTAGGTACTCATGCAACTGTTTTTCAGGCTGAGGTTCATGCCATTGAACTGTGTGTACGAAGGCTGGAATATATGCATCTTACACGCACATCAATAAAAATTTTCTCAGATAGCCAAGCAGCTATAAAAGCTCTTGGCTCCTACCGGTGTAACTCCAAAACGGTATGGAACTGTCAGAAAGCTCTAAATCATTTGAGCAAGAACAAGAAAGTGATCTGGTCTGGATACCCGGCCACTCTGGTATGGAAGGTAACGAAATAGCGGACTCCTTAGCCAGAGAAGGAGCGGGATCACGATTCATCGGACCAGAACCAATACTTGGCATATCCTCAAGTACTGCCAAGATGGCTATCTCAATCTGGGCTGAAAGGCAAACTCTCCAGTATTGGCAAGAGTTACCAGGATTAGTTCATTCGAAGGCGTTTATAAAATACCCTTTGAAATCGAGAGCTAAGAAACTTTTAAAGTTAAACAGGATAAACCTGAAAACTCTAACAGGCCTATATACCGGGCACTGCCGACTAAACTATCATCTGCATAAACTCGGCCTACCGGAAAACGCCGAGTGCCGTCTATGCCTGGAGGATGATGAGAAGGCAGACCACATCTTATGCACCTGTCCCGCTGTGGAGAGGATCCGATTCTCAATATTTGGCAAAGGGCAACTGCTGCCAGAGGATCTGGACACATTCTCACCCAATAAAGTTATCAGTTTCATTAAGAGACTGAACTTATTGGGTGAAATATAATTAGGCGTGAGCCACAATAGGCCTGCTGATGGCCGCAGTGGAGGGTCTACTGAGATCCACTCACAACAAACCTAACCTAACCTATAAACACCATTAAAAGAACAATAAAGTGTCTTTAAAAAGATTTCAAATCCTTTTAATGGTTACCTCATCATTCTAGTAGTTTGTAGGATTTATGAAATAAATAAATCAAGTTTGCCCGTTGTTTGACACATGCTTGTCAAATGTGGAAAACTATATAGTATTTCCCCCACTGCTTCAAGTTCAACTTCAACAATTTCTTCTTGTGAAGTCGCTTCCTCACAAGGGATAAATATTACTAATTGCTCCAATTGTACAATTAATATACATATTTCTAAATAACTTGTAATTTTTTGTTAATAAATATATAAATGTCATTACGACAAACGACTTGTCATTTTACTTTTTGCACTAGTGTTAAAAGTAAATCATGTGATCATTTTTAACGCGAGTTTATATAATATTACATTTTTAATTCAAGTATGCCGTATTAAAAATTTAGTTTTTAATGGTGTTTGTAGAAAAAATACTTTTATTATTACTTTGGATATCGTTAAGAAATGATTAATGGCGAAAAAATTATAGTTTATGAATCATTATTTCTGATTAATAAAAAAATAGCACAGTTCCATTAAAAAAATTTCCATAGGACCCCTACGGAAATGAAAATGAAAATTAAATTCCGTTTTTTGAAAAAAAAACCTAAAAATACTGTTACCTATCAGTAATTCAAACAACTATTTTCTTCTTTACAGACAAGTCTACAACCTTACTAATAATTGCCATAGCCTATTTAGTAATTTTCTTACATCGCATTAATCTGACGCGGCCATTTTGAAAAAATTAAAGAATTGTTCGTATCTCACTTATTTTTTGGAATTTTTAAAATCAAACTGTTGCACTTAGAAATTTATGCTTAATGAGAAACCATCAGAAACATATAGTGATTCTATTTAAGAAAAAAAAGTTGTGGTCACTTCCGGTTCAACCAGTAGTGATATTTTCATTCCTGTTAGTCCAAAAGTAGCCCATTATTGTCTAATTTATGTATACCAAAAACCAAATTTTTAAATTTAAAAACAACCAAAATATTGGGGGCGTACATTGACTCGTGGCCACCCGGTATATGTATATATTCAGGTATTTCGGAACAATTTTAAATTCTCTACAAACATGTTCTAATGCACTACTGTCCTAAAATTGTAAATAAAACAGTTACAAGTCTTTAAATTATTATTCAAATGAAGGGAACTAGAGCCGATTAATCAAAACAATTACATTACCTTTGTAAACAAAAAAAAAAATCGTCAAATAATTTTTATCACACAACTAGCTTCGTCTTATTCATTTTAAAATATATTTTAAAACATATGATGAAATTAGTTTTATAATATTTTTACAATTAATTTTTTCTTTTTCTTGATAAAAATGTTCACGAAGTAACTTCAAAGACAATCAGGTACTTAATTTAATAAATGTTTAAAAATGTTGTCCTATTATTCATTACATTTTTGTCCCTTTTTTGTATACTTCGTGTAAATAGTTCTGCCATCAATGCTATTTATAATTTCAAAAAAATTGTTTTGGAGTTCCACCATGTTTCTGTACTTTTCTTTGTATACTTCGTTTTTGACATAACCCCAGAGATAAAAATCTAGGGGCGTAATATCTGGGGAACGAGCAGGCCAGCAAATCGGTCCATTTGTTCCTATCCACTGATTTTCTAAAATTTCTCGTAATGAATCATAGGTTCTATGGTAATTAAGAGCAAGTGCTACAGCTGCTACATTGAAAGTAGATCCGTGTAATTAACTAATGGAATATTTTCTAAAAAAAAATCTAAAACTTCTCTCATTAATTCTACATATCGTTCTCCTGTTAAGGTATCATGATAAAAAACAGGACCCACAATTCTTAAACCGATTAAACTACACCAAATCATTAAACTGAAGCGATTTTGATGATTTCGTGAATCAACAAGCAAAGGTTTTCCCTACTGCAGTAATGCTTTTTTTATTGCACATACCTGCATTAGAGAAGCTTGATTCGTCACTCCACAAAAACATTTAAAATTTTTTGGCCTTTCGTTACAAAAGTTTATAAGCCACTGACAAAACACCAATCTTCTTTCCTGATTTCCAGCTAGTCGCATTTGTACATTTAAATATTTATAGGGATGAAACTCATGTTTTTTCAAATTTTTCGTATAGTACTCTTTGGCACATATAATCTCAGGAAAGATGCCTTAAGGACGTATCAGGATATGCTTCAAAATACGCAAGAACATTATTTTCCGTATCCTCGTTGATTATAAAAGTTTTCTTGGTTATGCTCTTCTTAAATGTATTTTCGTTTCCTCTAAGTTTTTTGCGTGATTGTAAAAAATAACCTCGATATGGTACTTAACGGTTTGGAAATGTAATGCTGTAGTATTTCCGTGCTCTAACTTCACATCTTCGGCAAAATAAATGCCTCTAGCATGTCATATTTTTTCCATTGTTTCTAAATGTGTAGCCCTCTCCCACACAATGTACATTGGGATACCTTCAGGGATACAGAGGGTTGTATTACCCGTGGTGTTTAATTAATTAATTAACTTTGGACACCTTGTATATAAAACACGCATAGAAAAATTATCAAAACTACATTAATCAATACAATCAAGAATTCTTATTTTTATAAGTATTAAGAAGGTAATATCTTTGTACGAGTCTTGTTTATCGCCTTCGTTGCATTTGGTCCCTATTGGTATTGATGGCGAAACCTCAAGCTTTCTGTTCTTTTCGTCTATGGATTGTTGTTGTGCCGGTGGGAAGTTGAATATATCTTCTTTATATATGTTTGGTGTTACAGAGTTAATTACTGTTTTCTTAGGGGCTTCTGGTTGCTCGTCACTTATAGATATTACGTTGTTTGTTCCTGCTCTTTCTATGTCTTGTATGATATTTCTTTCCTTTTCTATTAAATAGTTATATCCGTACTCGTCACCATTTATTATGAGAATTCCTCTTTTTATACTGGCATTCTTATATTGTTTATCTCTGGCAGCTTTAAGTTGTCCTAGCAATTTCCTTTTTTGATATTCCTCCATAACATAATCCTGTTCAAAATATATATGGCGTTCTTTAGCGCGCTGATTTTTGATCTTGCTTTTATTAAAATATCCGATTTTAGCTTGTAGCTTAATAGTTCAACTACAACTGGATGACAACATTCTTCCACATTTTGATCAATCCTGTAAATATCCCTAAAATCAAATTTCTATTTGACAATGGTTTATTAAAACAGCAGAGTCTACATTTATTGTTAAAAATCTAGATTATAAACAATAAATAATGTTTACATTTGGGGATTGCCTAACTAAGGTCAGCCAAGAGTGCTGAATAAGAAGGTGTTGGGTAAAACAAGAGAGTATAGGGAGTTAGATTCTGGTGGTAAGATAAGTAAGATAGAAATTAGAGCTTGGCAAATCTTGCCAGCCATGGGTCAATTGGTAGTATTAATGTAAGTAGCACTTATTTCTAATTAAGTTAAATCTTTTTCGATTGTTATGCCTATTTAAATAAATGTTTTATTTTTGTAATCTGTGTTTCAACTCTTTTAATACCATCTGTTACACACCCTAGCATGCATATGTGACTTTAGGACAGTCGTATACGTAACAATACTATATTTATGTTCTTGAAGTTAGAGTACATCTGTACTATAACCGGGTTCATTAGTAGTGGACATAAGCTACAAAAACCGAAATTGGATAAAAATGGACTTAACACTAGTTCTGTTCCAAAATAAAAAACTGAACTATTTGAATTATAATTCTATGTTCATCATATATTTTACATGTTCAAAACATCTACAATATTGGTTGCGTTTACATTCATTATTTTAGAACCAGTTCATTTTCCGAACTTAATATTTTTTGGAATGAAATGAAATATAACACTAAATTTTTTTTCTAATTATTATTTTATAACTTTTACAAAAATTTAGATTATAAAAAAAATAATATGCACATTATGTACTGAGTCAGTAATTTTATTTTTAATTCTAACTACTCTGTTCAGTAAAACCAAAAGTGAATAAAACAAAAGTACTCACAAGTTGAACAATCCCTCCAAATTCTTTTAAGCATCTACTGACATGTGTTTCTGCATTTTTGCTTTGTCAAGATGGGCCTTAGAAAGCCTCGAAAATAACCACGAATCTTAGTAATTCCTAATGTAATAAATATTAATGGCTTCAGAGAACAGAATAATTGAAATTATATAGTGTAAATTCCCCGTAGAGTAAGAATAATTTAAAACAAATTAGGTATCCACTTCTTGGTAAAAGTTTAAAATATGGAATGAAATGAAATATAATATAGCTAAAAACTTTGTGCTAATTATTATAAAGAGATATATGTATATAAAACTTATATGTAAAGCTGGCAGAAATGTGCGGCGGGACATAGGCGTACGCATCATAATAAACGTAATAAAAGAAATTAACTAGTAACAAAAGCAATAAACTGTTACAATTTACAACAATGCATGCACTTATCCTCTAACTAGCTTGATGAACTAGCTTAGTTATCACAAACTGGAGAAGATCTGTAATGACTGCAGCATCAGATATATTTCTATGGGTGTCTCCGTGAGTGATGTTCACTGTGGTGAAAAAATATGCTTATATTTTGAAAACGACCATTCAACATCTATTGATGCAATACAGGCATACTTAAAATAGTCTTTGAATGCACTTAACGGATCTGTAGATGCACTATCAGTACCATTACAAATTTGTGTTAATCTGGTAAAACCGATGTCTTGCTTCAACACACGTGCTAACTTTTCTCTAACGTGCTCATTTTTTGCGTTACCTACAGCGTGTAGCAGTCGATTTACTTCGTCCCTTATTTACAGTGACTCCGCTAACGACAACGCCCTGGTTTGTAAGTTTTTATGACGTCATGTGATCTTTTCTAGTTCTTGTGAATAATTTTTGAAGCTGTTTCAACGGAAATATCTTTACATTTTCTCTGGCTTTCCTTAATAGCCGCAACCTCGTCAGGATCGAATTGTAGTGTCACAGCTTTTATTTGTTGTAAATATTCAGCATAATAAAAAGCTGCCTTCAACCGTGATCTTCAACGTGTAAGAATTGGCTGTGGTGGTTTTTCATAGCAAGGTATTCCACCTTGCAATGAAATGTGCGAAGCCATTTAGGAGATTTAAGAAACAGTTTTTGTACTTGCTATTAATGTATCAACCTCTGGAAAACCTTGTCAAATAGTTTTTGCCTCAAGATGTAAAGCATGCACCTTAGACGTAACATGTACCAAGCTACAACCGTGTTCTTGATGTGAACGGCCTACCAAACGCATTCTTGCGGCACCATCAGTCACAAACATCAACACTTGACAGGTCAAATTTTTCTAACGTCTCCAGCACTACCCCTGTAACTGTTTTGCCAGTACACTCAGTTAGTCTCTTGCTAGCTAGTAGCAGTGGCTCGCTTCAGTATTTAGTATTTGTCTGCTGGTCGTTGCCCCTAAAGACCTAATGTCACACCATTGACCCGCCGCACGACTTGCCAGCTTTACTTATATTATGTGAAAAGTTTTTGTAAAAGCAATATAATAATTAGCAAACAATTTTTAGCATTATTATATTTCATTTCATTCCTTATTTTAAATTTTTACAAAGACGAGGATACCTAATTTGTTTTAAATTAATAATTTTTCTAACGTGCCAGTTAACAAGCATTCCTCAGTATTCTGTCACGTATCCTCTTCTCTAAAAACACATTACAAATTAAATGAAACGTAAGTAAAAAAAACTTAAGAAATAACACACGATACGTAGAGGTAGTAAGTTAGCATCTTAATAATTACAATATTTCCACCACGGATTAACAATTAGGTAGATAATTTAGGATATGTCTGTTAACTGTTTGAACCGACTGGTAACTGTCCAGTAATGAATAAAAATAATAATAATAATAATAATAATAATAAAATGTGCAGTCGTCCACCTCAAGAGAGGACGATGCGGGGAATTCCCTGAAGATGCGCAGCTCGCAGACGGAAGCATCCTAAGACATCTGGATGCCGGAGAGACCTATACATATCTGGGTGTGCAACAAAGGCACATCCAGGATGTATCACAAATAAAAGATTCTCTCCGCGGCAAGTACAGACACCGCCTCCGAAAGATTTGGTCTTCCGAACTTTCGGGGAAGAACAAGGTGTCTGCAACTAATATGCTTGCCGTTCCGATTCTGCTCTACTCCTTCGGAGTAGTAAAGTGGAGGGTAGATGAGCTGCGCCAATTAGATAGGGATACCCGCAAGATGATGAATATTCACAGAAGTATTCATCCTAGATCGTCCGTTCCTCGTGTGTACCTCCCACGTCAACGGGGGGGGCCGAGGACTCTTGAGCTTGGAGTATACGCATGGCAGAGTAGTACTGAGTATGGCATGTAACATACTCAGGAGCTCAGATCCCCTCTTGCGGTTCGTAAAACATCACGAAACTGTAGGAGTGGGAGCAGGATTGTTAAAGGCAGCAAAAAGAGCCGCAGATGAACTCGGTCTCGCATTTGACATCAGGCGAGGAGGCCGGCGAGGTGCTGATGTTGAGTCAGTCACCGAACTTCAGCCAAACCGTCTGAAAGCCCGAATCAGAGCTGCCGAACAGGAAAAACTGTTTCGGCAGCACGTCGATAAACCCCAGCATGGTGTCTTCTATAAGAACATAGAAACACTGGGTTTATCGACCAGGCTGACCTTCGCCTTTCTAAGGTCAGCAGGGCTTAAGTCGGAGACCGAGGGATTCATTATGGCCTGTCAAGATGGTGTTATCAACACCTTGGTCTACCGTAGCCGCGTGTGGCGTGTAGAGGTTCCTGATATCAACTGCAGGACCTGCCATCAGGCGCCGGAATCGCTCATGCACTTACTATCTGCATGCCCTATATATGCGATTTCGGCCTACATCCACCGACAACGCGGCTTTACGAGTGCTATACTACCATCTAAGGCACTCGTACGGGGTAGACCAGACACCAGTGCTGCCTTACGTCCCCGGAGATATTGAGTCCGTTGTCGAGAACGAGAAATGCCGGATTTACTGGAACTACTCGTTCCCGACTGTCAGGCTAATCCAAGCCAACAAGCCTGACATAGTCCTCCTCGACCATCAACTCAAGGTGATGTATGTCATCGAGTTCTCGGCTCCTGCGGAGAAAAACATCACCTTGAAGGAGGAGGAGAAACGGACCAAATATCGCGATCTCCGGTACGAGCTCCAAGTGCTGTACCCAGGCTACTCGGTAAAAATGGTCGTCCTTATAATCGGTGTACTCGGAGGGATAAAGCCTACGCTACTTTCGGAACTAACGATCATACCGGCCTGCCAAAAATCAGCTGAGTGGCTGGCAGGCCAAATGCAGAAGGCGGTCATTCTGGGTTCTCTCCGTCTGCTTAGGGCACACGATTCTGGTATCTACAGTCACTAACCCTGCGGGATGTGGGGAGTGGCTGTAGTTGATGCGCCGGCGCGACTTCCGTGAGGCGTCGGAGGCCACGGGAGGACTGACCGGCATCGGGAAACCGGGGCAGCAGATTCCGGACTGGTTCGTCGAGGGACGTACTGTGCTTATTCCCAAAAAGGGGGATCTTTCCGACCCGAGGAATTATAGGCCGATCACCTGCCTTAACTCCTGCTACAAGATATTTACACGTATCTTGTATGCTAGGACGCTGAGGTCTGTTGATCCGGTCTTCCAGCAGATACACGAACAGCGTGGTGCCAAGAAGGGCATGGCAGGTTGCAAGGACAGCCTGCTGATAGACCGCTGTATTACACAGGATTCTGTGCAATACAAGCGGAATCTATCGATGGCCTGGATTGATTACCGCAAGGCATTTGATACAACATCGCATGAGCTGTTGTTGTACTTGCTCGAATGTCTTGCGGTACCAGCACCACTAGTGAGATGCATAGAACAGCTGCTACCGCTCTGGAAGACCCGCTTCACTATAACATCAGGTGCACAGCGGGTCACGACAGGGCAGGTGGCATTTAGGAGAGGAGTTTTCCAGGGTGACTCCCTGAGTCCTCTCCTCTTCTGCATCTCACTGCTGCCGTTGTCTCTCGACCATCAACTCAAGGTGATGTATGTCATCGAGTTCTCGGCACCTGCGGAGAAAAACATCACCTTGAAGGAGGAGGAGAAACGGACCAAATATCGCGATCTCCGGTACGAGCTCCAAGTGCTGTACCCAGGCTACTCGGTCAAAATGGTCGTCCTTATTATCGGTGTACTCGGAGGGATAAAGCCTACGCTGCTCTCTGAACTGAAGATCATACCGGACTGCCAAAAATCAGCCGAGTGGCTGGCAGGCCAAATGCAGAAGGCGGTCATTCTGGGTTCTCTCCGTCTGCTTAGGGCACATGATTCTGGTATCTACAGTCACTAACCCTGCGGGATGTGGGGAGTGGCTGTAGTTGATGCGCCGGCGCGACTCCCGTGAGGCGTCGGAGGCCACGGGAGGACTGACCGGCATCGGGAAACCGAAAAAAAAAAAAATTAAAAATAAGGGGGTGCAAAGGACCGGCAACCTCCACGCTGGTGCACCCTGGACAGGCAAAGGTAACTCTGCCTGACTAATGTCGACCGGGGGGTACCAAGGCTAACCACCTGGTACCCCCTATACTACTTCTGGTTCCGTACGAGCTAAGAAGAAGGGCCCCTCACGATCGACCCCTAGCGGATGGGGGTCAGAGACAGGCGGGAGGGGCCTCACCGGACAGTCTCAACAACGACGAAATTGGCAATGCACACGGACGCTTTAAGTGGACGAGGGAACTTCGGGATGACTTGCTGACCTGCCGCGAGAGTAGCGAACCTGAGCGAAGAGGATACATGGCGCGAATGCATGCACTTTGGTGCGAAATGCATCCAGAGCATCGCGCCTTCTCTCAACAACATCTGAGAGATCAAGTATCCTTTCTGCTCAGGACAGGTTACGTAAGGGCACCCCGTCAGCTGGAAGAACTGCCAGCCGCAGTCCCACCGCGGCAATTACCAGTTGATGGGGAACATCCTTTAGAGTTCACCGACGTAGAGTTAGGGACGAGGGTTAGCCTTAATACCAGGGCTAACCTAAAGCCACAAGACCTGGCTAGAATGGACGCAGTCATCGATGAGGAAATTCCGGAAGACGTAGACATCTGGCAAATCAACTGTGCCGTGTACAACGCCGCGAGCCAACTCGTCCCCCGTGAGAGGTCAACCAATCACGGGATCGAGAAAGCCAAGCGGCGTGTACAAAAAATCGAAGGCAAGATACAGTCGGCCAGACAACACGCTTCTCGGATCCAGAGTGTGGTGGAATATAAGACGACTGGTAGAGTTTTTACTCCCAGGATCCGGCGCATAGCTGCCGGATTAAGGCGTCAACACCATACTCTAAATCTGACAGTGATGCTTACCATCAAGCAGCACTGTCTAGATAGGATCCGAGCGCTCATGGCGATAAAGAAAACATTAAAGAGGCGAGTGAGGAGTATGGAACAAAACAATTTGTTCCGTACGAATCCTTCCCGCCTCTTTCAAGAGCCACAGCGTGTTGTCGACAATCCGCCGACTGTAGAAGGTGTCGAAATCTTCTGGAAGGGAATCTACGAAACGACGCGTCCATTCAATAGCGACACTCCATCAATTGCACACTTCGAGGCTCTGTGCCACAGACATGTTCAAGAGCCAGAAGAAGTGTGCCCGGCAATCAGTACGGAGGAAGTCCAACAAGCACTTGTTGGTACCAAGAACTTCGCTGCCCCGGGCCCAGACGGCATTAACAACTGGTGGTGGAAGAAATTTCCTTCCACTCACCGCCGTCTGGCGCGAGTTTTCAACTCATGGTTGAACGAGGGGCAGCAGATTCCGGACTGGTTCGTCGAGGGACGTACTGTGCTTATCCCCAAAAAGGGGGATCTTTCCGACCCGAGGAATTATAGGCCGATCACCTGCCTTAACTCCTGCTACAAGATATTTACACGTATCTTGTATGCTAGGACGCTGAGGTCTGTTGATCCGGTCTTCCAGGAGATACACGAACAGCGTGGTGCCAAGAAGGGCATGGCAGGTTGCAAGGACAGCCTGCTGATAGACCGCTGTATTACACAGGATTCTGTGCAATACAAGCGGAATCTATCGATGGCCTGGATTGATTACCGCAAGGCATTTGATACAACATCGCACGAGCTATTGTTGTACTTGCTCGAATGTCTTGCGGTACCAGCACCACTAGTGAGATGCATTGAACAGCTGCTGCCGCTCTGGAAGACCCGCTTCACCATAACATCAGGTGCGCAGCGGGTCACGACAGAGCAGGTGGCATTTAGGAGAGGAGTATTCCAGGGTGACTCCCTGAGTCCTCTCCTCTTCTGCATCTCACTGCTGCCGTTGTCTGTTGGGCTCCGCCAAACCCGCGGATATCAATGTGGGCCACCCAGCGACCGGAGGCATAAGGTCACCCATCTATTTTATATGGATGACCTTAAACTTTATGCCTCCGGAGAGCGTGAACTACAAAACGCTCTTAGGGTGGTCGAAGAATATACGCGGGCAATTGGTATGGAGTTCGGGTTGGACAAATGTGCAGTCGTCCACCTCAAGAGAGGACGATGCGGGGAATTCCCTGAAGATGCGCAGCTCGCAGACGGAAGCATCCTAAGACATCTGGATGCCGGAGAGACCTATACATACCTGGGTGTGCAACAAAGGCACATCCAAGATGTAATACAAATAAAGGATTCTCTCCGCGGCAAGTACAGACACCGCCTCCGAAAGATTTGGTCTTCCGAACTTTCGGGGAAGAACAAGGTGTCTGCAACTAATATGCTTGCCGTTCCGATTCTGCTCTACTCCTTCGGAGTAGTAAAGTGGAGGGTAGATGAGCTGCGCCAATTAGATAGGGATACCCGCAAGATGATGAATATTCACAGAAGTATGCATCCTAGATCGTCCGTTCCTCGTGTGTACCTCCCACGTCAACGGGGGGGCCGAGGACTCTTGAGCTTGGAGTGTACGCATGGCAGAGTAGTACTGAGTATGGCATGTAACATACTCAGGAGCTCAGATCCCCTCTTGCGGTTCGTAAAACATCACGAAACTGTAGGAGTGGGAGCAGGATTGTTCAAGGCAGCAAAAAGAGCCGCAGATGAACTCGGTCTCGCATTTGACATCAGGCGAGGAGGCCGGCGAGGTGCTGATGTTGAGTCAGTCACCGAACTTCAGCCAAACCGTCTGAAAGCCCGAATCAGAGCTGCCGAACAGGAAAAACTGTTTCGGCAGCACGTCGATAAACCCCAGCATGGTGTCTTCTATAAGAACATAGAAACACTGGGTTTATCGACCAGGCTGAACTTCGCCTTTCTAAGGTCAGCAGGGCTTAAGTCGGAGACCGAGGGATTCATTATGGCCTGTCAAGATGGTGTTATCAACACCTTGGTCTACCGTAGCCGCGTGTGGTATGTAGAGGTTCCTGATATCAACTGCAGGACCTGCCATCAGGCGCCGGAATCGCTCATGCACTTACTATCTGCATGCCCCATATATGCGATTTCGGCCTACATCCACCGGCATAACGCGGCGTTACGAGTGCTATACTACCATCTAAGGCACTCGTACGGGGTAGACCAGACACCAGTGCTGCCTTACGTCCCCGGAGATATTGAGTCCGTTGTCGAGAACGAGAAATGCCGGATTTACTGGAATTACTCGTTCCCGACTGTCAGGCTAATCCAAGCCAACAAGCCTGACATAGTCCTCCTCGACCATCAACTCAAGGTGATGTATGTCATCGAGTTCTCGGCACCTGCGGTGAAAAACATCACCTTGAAGGAGGAGGAGAAACGGACCAAATATCGCGATCTCCGGTACGAGCTCCAAGTGCTGTACCCAGGCTACTCGGTCAAAATGGTCGTCCTTATTATCGGTGTACTCGGAGGGATAAAGCCTACGCTGCTCTCGGAACTGAAGATCATACCGGCCTGCCAAAAATCAGCCGAGTGGCTGGCAGGCCAAATTCAGAAGGCGGTCATTCTGGGTTCTCTCCGTCTGCTTAGGGCACATGATTCTGGTATCTACAGTCACTAACCCTGCGGGATGTGGGGAGTGGCTGTAGTTGATGCGCCGGCGCGACTCCCGTGAGGCGTCGGAGGCCACGGGAGGACTGACCGGCATCGGGAAACCGAAAAAAAAAAAAAAAATAAGGGGCGCAAAGGACCGGCAACCTCCACGCTGGTGCACCCTGGACAGGCAGAGGCAACTCTGCCTGACAAATGCCGGCCGGGGGTACGAAGGCTAACCACCTAGTACCCCTTTCCCTTCTGGTTCCTTATAACCTAAGAAGAAGGGCCACTCACGACCGACCCCAATCGGATGGGGGTCAGAGACAAGTGGGAACGTCTCAATGATAACAACCGCAACGGACAAGGACGCTTTAAGTGGACGAGGGAACTTCGGGATGACTTGCTGACCTGCCGCGAGAGTAGCGAACCTGAGCGAAGGGGATACATGGCGCGATTGCATGCACTTTGGTGCGAAATGCATCCAGAGCATCGCGCCTTCTCTCAACAACATCTGAGAGATCAAGTATCCTTTCTGCTCAGGACAGGTTACGTAAGGGCACCCCGTCAGCTAGAAGAACTGCCAGCCGCAGTCCCACTGCGGCAATTACCAGCTGATGGGGAACATCCTTTAGAGTTCACCGGTGTAGACTTAAGGACGAGGGTTAGCCTTAACACCAGGGCTAACCTAAAGCCACAAGACCTGGCTAGAATGGACGCGGTCATCGATGAGGAAATTCCGGAAGATGTAGACATCTGGCAAATCAACTGTGCCGTGTACAACGCCGCGAAGCAACTCGTCCCCCGTGAGAGGTCAACCAATCACGGGGTCGAGAAAGCCAAGCGGCGTGTACAAAAAATCGAAGGCAAGATACAGTCGGCCAGACAACACGCTTCTCGGATCCAGAGTGTGGTGGAATATAAGACGACTGGTAGAGTTTTTACTCCCAGGATCCGGCGCATAGCTGCCGGATTAAGACGTCAACACCATACTCTAAATCTGACAGTGATGCTTACCATCAAGCAGCACTGTCTAGATAGGATCCGAGCGCTCATGGCGATAAAGAAAACATTGAAGAGGCGGGTGAGAAGTATGGAACAAAACAATTTGTTTCGTACGAATCCTTCCCGCCTCTTTCAAGAGCCAGAGCGTGTTGTCGAGAATCCGCCGACTGTAGAAGATGTCGAAACCTTCTGGAAGGGAATCTACGAAACGCCGCGTCCATTCAATAGCGACACTCCATCAATTGCACACTTCGAGGCTCTGTGTCACAGACATCTTGAAGAGCCAGAAGAAGTGTGCCCGGCAATCAGTACGGAGGAAGTCCAACAAGCACTTGTTGGTACCAAGAACTTCGCTGCCCCGGGCCCAGACGGCATTAACAACTGGTGGTGGAAGAAATTTCCTTCCACTCACCGCCGTCTGGCGCGAGTTTTCAGCTCATGGTTGAACGAGGGGCAGCAGATTCCGGACTGGTTCGTCGAGGGACGTACTGTGCTAATCCCCAAAAAGGGGGATCTTTCCGACCCGAGGAATTATAGGCCGATCACTTGCCTTAACTCCTGCTACAAGATATTTACACGTATCTTGTATGCTAGGACGCTGAGGTCTGTTGATCCGGTCTTCCAGCAGATACACGAACAGCGTGGTGCCAAGAAGGGCATGGCAGGTTGCAAGGACAGCCTGCTGATAGACCGCTGTATTACACAGGATTCTGTGCAATACAAGCGGAATCTATCGATGGCCTGGATTGATTACCGCAAGGCATTTGATACAACATCGCATGAGCTATTGTTGTACTTGCTCGAATGTCTTGCGGTACCAGCACCACTAGTGAGATGCATAGAACAGCTGCTGCCGCTCTGGAAGACCCGCTTCACCATAACATCAGGTGCACAGCGGGTCACGACAGGGCAGGTGGCATTTAGGAGAGGGAGTTTTCCAGGGTGACTCCCTGAGTCCTCTCCTCTTCTGCATCTCACTGCTGCCGTTGTCTGTTGGGCTCCGCCAAACCCGCGGATATCAATGTGGGCCACCCAGCGACCGGAGGCATAAGGTCACCCATCTATTTTATATGGATGACCTTAAACTTTATGCCTCCGGAGAGCGCGAACTACAAAACGCTCTTAGGGTGGTCGAAGAATATACGCGGGCAATTGGTATGGAGTTCGGGTTGGACAAATGTGCAGTCATCCACCTCAAGAGAGGACGATGCGGGGAATTCCCTGAAGATGCGCAGCTCGCAGACGGAAGCATCCTAAGACATCTGGATGCCGGAGAGACCTATACATACCTGGGTGTGCAACAAAGGCACATCCAGGATGTAACACAAATAAAGGAATCTCTCCGCGGCAAGTACAGACACCGCCTCCGAAAGATTTGGTCTTCCGAACTTTCGGGGAAAAACAAGGTGTCTGCAACTAATATGCTTGCCGTTCCGATTCTGCTCTACTCCTTCGGAGTAGTAAAGTGGAGGGTAGATGAGCTGCGCCAATTAGACAGAGATACCCGCAAGATGATGAATATTCACAGAAGTATTCATCCTAGATCCTCCGTTCCTCGTGTGTACCTCCCACGTCAACGGGGGGGGGCCGAGGACTCTTGAGCCTGGAGTGTACGCATGGCAGAGTAGTACTGAGTATGGCATGTAACATACTCAGGAGCTCAGATCCCCTCTTGCTGTTCGTAAAACATCACGAAACTGTAGGAGTGGGAGCAGGATTATTCAAGGCAGCAAAAAGAGCCGCAGATGAACTCGGTCTCGCATTTGACATCAGGCGAGGAGGCCGGCGAGGTGCTGATGTTGAGTCAGTCACCGAACTTCAGTCAAATCGTCTGAAAGCCCGAATAAGAGCTGCCGAACAGGAAAATCTGTTTCGGCAGCACGTCGATAAACCCCAGCATGGTGTCTTCTATAAGAACATAGAAACACTGGGTTTATCGACCAGGCTGACCTTCGCCTTTCTAAGGTCAGCAGGGCTTAAGTCGGAGACCGAGGGATTCATTATGGCGTGCCAAGATGGTGTTATCAACACCTTGGTCTACCGTAGCCGCGTGTGGCGTGTAGAGGTTCCTGACATAGTTCTCCTCGACCATCAACTCAAGGTGATATATGTCATCGAGTTCTCGGCACCTACAGAGAAAAACATCACCTTGAAGGAGGAGGAGGAACGGACCAAATATCGAGATCTCCGGTACGAGCTCCAAGTACTGTACCCAGGCTACTCAGTAAAAAATGGTCGTCCTTATAATCGGTGTACTCAGAGGGATAAAGCCTACGCTGCTCTCGGAACTTAAGATCATACCGGCCTGCCAAAAATCAGCCGAGTGGCTGGCAGGCCAAATGCAGAAGTTGGTCATTCTGGGTTCTCTCCGTCTGCTTAGGGCACATGATTCTGGTATCTACAGTCACTAACCCTGCGGGATGTGGGGAGTGGCTGTAGTTGATGCGCCGGCACGACTCCCGTGAGGCGTCGGAGGCCATGGGAGGACTGACCGGCATCGGGAAACCGAAAAAAAAAAAGTAAGATTATTATCGGATATCAGTGTGGACCACCCAGCGACCGGAGGCATAGATAGATAGATAGATAAAAACATTTTATTTCCCCACAGTATGCACATACACATATAATGTACAATAACCAAAATGAAATAAATTTTACATTATAACAAATATATACATATATATGATGCATACTAACAGCTATTAAAGCTTTAGAGAAAATGCTTAGCAAACAATAAAAAATAATAAAACATTTTATTTTCATATTGTAATAGAATTTTGAAACAAAAGAAAAGATATATAAATAAAATAAACAATAAATACGTTCATACACATGTATATACGCATACCTACATATATGTACATACATATAAACCCTCACGCACATATAGACAATCTGACTTTTAACTAAAATCTTCATTAAAAAATTCATTTGTCATAGAAGACTTTGGCTTTTAATATATTTTTGATTTCCTTCTTAAATGCATTAAGAGGAATCTGCTTGATCGATTCTGGTAAATGGTTAAATATTTTAATACCTGCATATATAGGTCCCTTTCTATTTACATCTAAATTATATAAGGGTGTCAAGAGTTTATTTTTGCATCGTGTATCATGATCATGAATTTCTGAATGTGTGGGCAGTTTATTTTGTTCTTTATGTATAATTATACTAATTTTATATATATATATATATATATATATATATATATATATATATATATATATATATATATAAGTTTGAAAGAAAGTTGTTTTTTCTTTTTGACTTCTTGAACCTTATTTATATATTTTTATAGCAATTGTGTTCTTGGGATTTTGGTTCTTTAATGATATGAATGAAAGTCTAAATTGTTTATTTATTCATAAACACATTTTACAAACGTTTCGGTGGCTGTTTTCCACATTTTTCAATGCGATGACTAAAATATAAAGCAATTTAAAATTTTTCTACATTTTTAATTATTATTGAAATATCTTACCTTAAACGAAAAAATAATCTGATGTGGCACTTTATAGTTTAACGTACAATAATGTTACTTAATTAATAATTTGTGCGTATAGCGAGCACATCACTTTTTTACTGTTTTATACTAACCGACGATGTTTTTCGGTTTACAACTAAGTTTGAACTAAAATCTTGAACTGGGGTGGCTTGTAATTTGTAAAATTTCCAATGCCTGTAACATGTTCAGTTCAAACTTAGTTGTAAACCGAAAAACATCGTCGGTTAGTATAAAACAGTAAAAAGTGATGTGCTCGCTATACGCACAAATTATTAATTAAGTAACATTATTGTATGTTAAACTATAAAGTGCCACATCAGATTATTTTTTCGTTTAAGTCATCGCATTGAAAAAGGTGGAAAACAGCCACCGAAACGTGTTAAAATGTGTTTATGAATAAATAAACAATTTAGACTTTCATTCATATCATTAAAGAACCAAAATCCCAAGAACACAATTGCTATAAAAATATATAAATAAGGTTCAAGAAGTCAAAAAGAAAAACAACTTTCTTTCAAACTATATATATATATATATATATATATATATATATATATATATATATATATATATATATATATATATATATATATATATATATATATAATAACACATACACATACATATATATATACTCATACATATATTGTGGTATTTTTAAACCAATATTTTATTTTACTTTTAATAAATTCAATTTCACAATTTAAGTATGCTGAGCGCCAACCAAATTAATACATTAACTTGGATTTTTAGATTGAAATACTTTGAACATGAAACACTTATCTCAAAGAGCAAGTTCTAGGGCATTATTATTAAATTGAGGCCAAGATTAATACCAAATGATCATATAATGTTTTTTAACTTTTACAAATATTTAACAATCTGTCTCCTTAAGTTTAATAACGTTCTGACATTGATTTTAAATAGAGTTTATCACATACCAAGTTCCTTATAACACTTATGCACAAATCACATCAACTCCGTCTCCTTCGTTCACCCTTGAAATTTTCCTCTTCTCGTATTCTCCAAACTTTGATTATTTTCTTAAATTTACATTCTCCTCATCTGACATTGATTTTGACATTTCACTTTCCAATATTAATTTCTTCATAAATCACAGATTTTCTAAAGGTTTTCTAAAACAATAATTAAAAGCCGGAAACTAACCTTTTAGTACTGAATACTAAATATTTTGATTTTCTTATCAATTTTACGTTCAATTATTACTATTTTCAAACTTCTTCCAATTTTATTAAATATCTTCTGTTTGATTATCTACTCTGCTTTAGCTTCTTATACTGCACTTTATTTATCAACGCTTTATTTCTTTCTTTTACTTGTATTTCTTCTCCACATCAAAACTTCCCCTTCTACTTAAAAATTCTCCTCTTCCAAAATTCTGTTCTCCTAACAAACTTTTTTGTTTTCCCTAGTAACCATGGATGACTAAATCAATTGTGCTATACTAGCTGAAATTTATATTTCATAGTTTCTAAACTGACTTCAAGTAACTTATGATGATTGTATGCTTCCTCAAATTCATCACTTTCACTTTTATTTTAATTACAATGTTTTGTTAATTATCTGTACGGTATGTACTTCTATATTATAACAATATAACTTAAATTCTAATAACTATGTTCATTTAATATTTTATTATTTCTTGCCTCATGATTCTCAACACATTTTGTTATTTCTTTACTATATAATATTTTATGGTTATATCAAACAACAATTTTCAAATTTGACCACAGTATTATTACTAAATTACATTTCATGATATTACTGCTCAAAATAATTGCCAATTTAGCTAATTTCTTATTTGTCCCTTTTGAACAACTTATTTTTAATGAACCATGGATATTGTGACATTTTCTCCCCCTGGATCAATACACATTTTATATTTGTATGAAAATTGTATTTATCCACTAGACGTTGTATCTATTTTATTCATAACATGTATGTTACGATCTGGAAGATATGGATATAATAAACTTATATTGAAAATTCCCCGTACAGTATCATTTTTCATGTTCCAAAGCTCATATGTGTTGTCATTTATAACTTTATTTACTCGATATGGACCTTCATATGGATACAATAATTTTGCACATATTTTTCTGTCCTTGTTTGACACTCTCAACCTTTTTACGATAACAAAATCACCTATTTTAAATTTTACTTTTTTTTTATCTTTTCATTTTCCCGTTTGACGTATCGATCAGAATTTGCCTTAATTCTGTTAGCTACACGAATCCTAATGTTTTCAAATCTTTCTATGTCCATTATAACCCAAGGTCTGTCTGCTTGTTGACCTAACATAACCGTAATTGGAGCTATTTTCGTCACTGTATTAGGTACATGATTCAAATAATATTCTATTTCCGACATATAATTTACCCACGTTTCATGCTTTTCTTGTGTTGCTATCCTTAAGAACCTTACCACTTCTTGAATATACCTTTCAGACGGGTTTGCCTGTGGATGTCTTATAGATGTAAAACTTAATTTAATATCCTTGTTCTCCCAATAATCTTTAAATTTATTATTATTAAAATACGTAGCATTATCACACAAAATTTTTCCTGGTTTACCAATTTCCTTGCAAAACTTATTAATTAATTTTTTTGGGTATAACCTTACATATTTTGAAAAATTGTCCGTCATTACTAAAATATTCTTATAACCACCCTTTGTTTTTATCAAGTTACTCACGTAATCTATTGCCACAAGTTCTAATGGTCTCGTTGTCGTTATGCTACCTGTTGTGTTTTTATTTGAATAATTTTTAAACTTTGCCATGCAACATTCATGATACATGGATATCACTTTTTTGGTTATTTGCAAGTCTTTTTGGGAATAGTAATTTTCTCTGAAAATCAACCATGTCTTTCGTACTCCTATGTGTCCATAGTGAGTATGCAAATCAAATATAATTTTATTTGTCAGTTCACAGTCAATAACATAAAGTTCTTGTTCGTCTATTATCTTAATGATAAAATTTTGTCTAGAACTGTAACCTCTATAAGTTTGTCTTTCCCGTAATATTTGTTGTAAATCCGTCAGTTTCATTAGACTCTGTAAAATTTCATTTACGTTATATAATTCTTCCATGGGTAAAAATTGATTTAAAGCTACTACAAACGTATCCGTATTTTGTATATTTGACTCGCGATTTCGTGTCAATGCATCCGCCGTTATGTTGTCCTTTCCTGGTCTAAATTGAATTTTAAAAGAATACTCCTGAATTAGTAGAGACCAACGATATATCCTGCTGTTTGCAAATCTATTTTTCATCAGAAAACATAGTGCAGCATGGTCCGTTTCAAGGGTAAATTTAGCTGACGTTAGATAGTATTTAAGTTTGGAAATTGCAAAAACCACTGCACACATTTCCTTTTCTCCTACTGAGTATCTAATTTCATAAGGCTTTAAAATTCTGGATATAAAACATATCGGTATTTCCACTCCCCCCTGAATTTGCGTCAACTCTGCGGAAATAAAGTATTGTGATGCATCCGTCCTTAAAATAAATGGAATCTGAAAGTCTGGGCTATGTAATAACAAATTATCATGGAAGTTTTCTTTTAACCGTTGAAAAGCTTTCTCCCTTTTCTCATTCCACTCCCATTTAACATTTTTTCGTAATAACTCTATTAATGGTATCTGATATTCGGTTAATTTGGGCACAAATTTCTTATTGTAATTAAGAACACCCAGAAAACCTCTTAACATTTTTAAATTTTTCGGTGATGGATATTCTTTAATTTCCGCTATTCTTTCCTTATCTATGCTAATACCCGTTTGACCTACTGTATATCCTAGGTATTTTACATCTGTTTGATAGAACTCACATTTTTCTATGTTTAACTTTAATCCTGCGATATCTAAAGCATTTAAAATCGTGTCAAGATGCTCTAAATGTTTTTCAATATTTTCCGAAAAAACTAAAATGTCGTCTATATAGTGCAAACAAAAATTTTCATATTTATCAAGTACCGATTGCATAGCTCGTACTAAAGCTGAGCTAGCCGATTGCAAACCAAATGGTACAACTTTGAACCAATACACATGGCCTTCAACACTAAACCCTGTGTATTTACGAGAGTTTGGATCTAAAGGAATGAGCCAAAATGAATTTTTGAGATCTAATTTGCTAAATATCGTATTTTTACCTATTCTAGATAACATTGAATCTATGTTTTGTGGTGCATCATACTGAGCTTTAGTTATTTGATTTAGTAACCTAGCGTCTAAACATAACCGTATGGTATCATTCTTTTTTCTAACAACTACTAATGGATTGATATAATTTGTTTTTGCTGGTTCTATGATTTTATCCCTTATCATGTTATTGATTTCTTCTCTTACTTTTACTCGATAGTTGTAAGGAATTGGGTAATTTTTGCATTTAAATGGTTTACTTTCATCAACTAATAACTTATGAACATAATTTTCCGCGATTCTCGGTGTGTAATTAATAAGTGATTTATATCTTTTAAGTAATCCTTGAATTTTTTTAACATATTGAGTAGGACATTTTATTTTAAAGCTCTCCCCCAAATTACAATTACTTACTCTACGCGATGTGCTTTCCTCCATAACTTTATACACATTTATATTTTCGGCAACTTTGCCCTTTAATTGCACATCTATTTCATTAATTTTTACCATGGGCCCTACTTTTCCACCTATACTCAAAGTCCTCTTACCCATATCAATTTTTACTCTCAGCTTTGTTAAAATATCTTCCCCCACAATAATATCAAAATTCATATTTTTAATCACTACAAAATTACCCTGAAATTTCTCACCCTGTACCTCACAAGTTATGTTCATTACCCTATTTCCTTCAGCAAGCTTTCTTCCATTTGCATTTATTAATTTTATTTTTGATACCTTCATAATGTTCTCTTTAATTTTCTCTGGAATTTTTTCCAGCACTGCTTCATTTATTAAACTTATTTCTGCACCTGTGTCTACTAAAGCTTGTACCTCTATTTCATCTATTTTAACATTAATAATTGGTAAATTACTTATATTTATCTCCTCATTGCCTTCAAAATCGTTTTCATAATCCAAATATTCTCGCATGTGTTGGTAAGTTGTTATGATCGACACACTTGGTTTGTTCGCTACCGAAAATCCTGCCTATGTCCGTCTACTTGTATCTGCGCTACCGTTTCTATCTTATTTATATCCTCCTGCTGTTTTCGTATTGTATTAATTTGTCTCTGCCTATCGTCTCTCTTATCATTATGTTGTTCTTGTGCTTGTCCATCCTCCCTTCTTACATTTCTGTTATCTTGTCTGTCGAAAATTCTTCTCTGTTGCCTATCGTTTTGTCTGTCAAAGTTCATATTCTGATATGCATAACGTCTACCTTGTCTGTCATCAATCCTCTGCCTAAAATCGACTCGACTCCCCCGTTCATTGAAATTTCCTCGTCCGTACCTGCCGTCCCTGTCTCGTCGGTCAATCTGAACCAATGGTTTCCTCCAACCAGTCCTATCATCATCAATATCCCTTAAATATTCAACCATTTCATTTATTGTACACATTCTCTGCGTTATTATATAACTTTTCGAATATCATCCTCAAAATGTTGCGCTAAATAATTTATTATCTCAGCTTCTGTGGGTTGAGGAACTAGATATTTCGATTGATTATATTTACGTATTGCGTATTGTTCACGCGAGCACCCATAGCCTTCATAATATTTCCCATTACCTAAATTTTTCCGGATTTTTTTGCTGGTGGTATTGTCCCCAGTATTGTTTTAAGAAAAGTTCCTTAAATTCTTGAAAATTGTGATAATCATCCTCTATCAAACTGTACCAAGCTTCTACATCCCCTTTTATACTATTTTGTATGCATGTTTTTATGTCCGCTATTTTCGTTCTGTTTTCAATACAATTTTCTAACCTTTTTATAAAAACACAAGGATGAATTTTATAGTCCCCGTAAAATTTAAGTTCATTTAAACTAATGGGTGGCTCCCCCCTGATTACATAAGTTGGTTCTCCACCAGTATTACACCCTTTTTTAATATGATTTTCAAATTGTTTCGTGACTGTCTCGTGTTGTTTTAGTTTGTTTTCCACCGTGTTTATCTTTTCGTCTTGCCCCCGTATTCGTTCGTCATATATAATGTCTCTCCTATCAATTAATGTCGTCATGTCTTGAAATTCTACTTCTATTTTTTTCATGTATTTCTTTAAGCATTTGCCCTTTCGCGTTGTTAATCATTTCATCTGTTTCTTTTCTAATATCAAATATTATTTTCTCAAATTTAGTGTTTAAATTGTTTAATTCCCCTGCCATTTCCTGTTTCATTGAATTTATTTCCCCTGATAATTTTTCGTTTGTATCTTTAAATTGCATAACCTCCCCTGATAAATGGTCATTTGACATTTTTATTTCATCATTCGATTTTTTAATTTCATCATTCGATTTTTTTATTTCAGTCATCATTGTTAACAATTGACTAAACATGACATTGCTTGGAACATTTATGTTGTCCCCCATACCTTGATCTGTACTAGTTTGTGCCACAATTTCCTCTTGGTCTGCCATACTACTCTTTCTCCCAGAACGCAGATCCATTCTCGAATAAAATAGAAATTTCAAGTATTTGTTTTACTTTGGTAAAATTCCCTGTTAATTATCTTTTAATTTTAAACTATACTGTGTTCAATTATTTAAAATTTCCTGTCTTTAATGACTACCCTTTATTTTGATCGCCCCACGTTGGCAGGCGTCATTTAAGTGTGGTATTTTTAAACCAATATTTTATTTTACTTTTAATAAATTCAATTTCACAATTTAAGTATGCTGAGCGCCAACCAAATTAATACATTAACTTGGATTTTTAGATTGAAATACTTTGAACGTGAAACACTTATCTCAAAGAGCAAGTTCTAGGGCATTATTATTAAATTGAAGCCAAGATTAATACCAAATGATCATATAATGTTTTTTAACTTTTACAAATATTTAACAATCTGTCTCCTTAAGTTTAATAACGTTCTGACATTGATTTTAAATAGAGTTTATCACATACCAAGTTCCTTATAACACTTATGCACAAATCACATCAACTCCGTCTCCTTCGTTCACCCATGAAATTTTCCTCTTCTCGTATTCTCCAAACTTTGATTATTTTCTTAAATTTACATTCTCCCCATCTGACATTGATTTTGACATTTCACTTTCCAATATTAATTTCTTCATAAATCACAGATTTTCTAAAGGTTTTCTAAAACAATAATTAAAAGCCGGACTAACCTTTTAGTACTGAATACTAAATATTTTGATTTTCTTATCAATTTTACGTTCAATTATTACTATTTTCAAACTTCTTCCAATTTTATTAAATATCTTCTGTTTGATTATCTACTCTGCTTTAGCTTCTTATACTGCACTTTATTTATAAACGCTTTATTTCTTTCTTTTACTTGTATTTCTTCTCCACATCAAAACTTCCCCTTCTACTTAAAAATTCTCCTCTTCCAAAATTCTGTTCTCCTAACAAACTTTTTTTGTTTTCCCTAGTAACCATGGATGACTAAATCAATTGTGCTATACTAGCTGAAATTTATATTTCATAGTTTCTAAACTGACTTCAAGTAACTTATGATGATTGTATGCTTCCTCAAATTCATCACTTTCACTTTTATTTTAATTACAATGTTTTGTTAATTATCTGTACGGTATGTACTTCTAATTTATAACAATATAACTTAAATTCTAATAACTATGTTCATTTAATATTTTATTATTTCTTGCCTCATGATTCTCAACACAATTTGTTATTTCTTTACTATATAATATTTTATGGTTATATCAAACAACAATTTTCAAATTTGACCACAGTATTATTACTAAATTACATTTCATGATATTACTGCTCAAAATAATTGCCAATTTAGCTAATTTCTTATTTGTCCCTTTTGAACAACTTATTTTTAATGAACCATGGATATTGTGACAATATATACACATATATACATACATACCTACATATACACATATACATACACATATATACATTAAACATGATATAAAACAGAATATGAAACAGAGGCCACAAATTAAATCATAACTTAATAATTCTAAAATTTATAGCAAATCATTTAGGTACTCATCAACAGAATAATATGATTTACTTTTAAGTAAATTCTTAGTTTTTATTTTAAAATTTCTTTCGTCTAATATTTTGTACGATATGGGCAGTTTATTATACACTTTAATTGCTAAATATTTCGGACGACGTTCATATAATGTAAGTCTATGATAAGGAATTTCCAGAATATGGCTATTTCGCGTATTATACAAATGGTTCGAAGTAATGGTATTGTCATGTAATTCTGATCTGGCATACAACAATAAACTAAGTAGAAACAAGCAGGGCAGCGTAAGTATCTCTAGTTCTTTAAAGATATCTCTACAACTAGTTCGCCTTGTTACTCCTGCTATTATGCGCACAGCCCATTTCTGTAATTTAAAAACTCTCAACATGTCGGGTGAAGAACCCCAAGCAATTACTGCATTATTAATAATTGATTGAAAATTTGCATAATAGTAAGTAATTAATACTGCCTTACTAATTATCTGTCGTAATTGACTCATACAATAACATATTGGGGCTATTTTTTTTGCAAATTTCATGGATATGTATTGTCCAAGTACAGTTATCACTAATATGTAAACCTAGAAATTTGGTGGTGGATACAACTTGTTGAATGGATCCCTCATTTGATTTTATTAAGAGACTGTGGTCATTACTAATTTTACTTGTATTAAAACGAATAAATATTGATTTGTTGTTATTTAGAACAAGTTTGTTTTCAGTAAACCAAGTATGAGCAATACCTAATTGATCGTTAGCGTTTCTGACTACATCTATAGTTTTTTTTGGCGGTGATAAGCAAAGAAGTATCATCAGCAAAAAGAATTGAATTTATACTCTTAAAATTGTTGACATAAATTATATAAAGAATTGGTCCTAGAACTGACCCTTGTGGCACACCTACTGTAAGTTCCATTTGCCTAGATTTAATATCATCTATCTGTACATAGTGTTTCCTACCCTGCAAGTAACTTCTGAACCATTCTAGTGATACACCTCGGATTCCATAGCCTTCTAGTTTAAATAACAGTAAGTTATGATCAACAAGATCAAAGGCTTTACTGAGATCGAGAAATATCCCTAGACATTTGTTTTTATTATCTAGGTTCTCATATAATTCCGTCAAGAATTTAATGACAGACAGCTGTTGTTGTTGAACGACCTTTCCGAAAACCAAATTGATTTTTATTAAAAATATTGAATTTATCGAAAAAACTTACTATTCTATTCGATACACACTTTTCAAAAACTTTGGAGAATGAACTTAAAATAGAAATAGGTCTGTAGTTTTCAACTTTGTTTTTACAACCCGCTTTAAACAACGGTCTTATTTTTGAAATTTTAAGTCTCTCTGGAAAACTGCCTTCAGAGAAAGATGAATTAATTATTATTGATAATGGTTTAACTATCGCCGGTAGGCATTTCTTTAGTAAGGTAACACTAATGTTGTCGTCTCCACAGGATCTTGAATTTTTTAAACCTTTTATTATATCACATATTTCCAATTCGTCAACTGGTTGAAAAAAGAATGAAAATTGGTTTTTATCAATTTGTGGTACAATATTTTGCTCATTTATGTTACTTGCCAAAAGTCTAGGAATATTATTAAAATAATCATTAAATGTGTTACTTACGGTTGATGGATCAGATGTTACATCGTTGTCAATCTTTAAACTAATTGGTGTGTTATCACTCACTTTATTCTTGTTTATAATTTTCCAGGCCATTTTAAATTTGTTTTCGGAATTTTGCAAAATTCTGTCGTTATGCATTTTCTTAGCTTTATTTATTAATTGCCGATATATCGATTTATACCTTTTGTAGTATGATATTATGTCCTGATTTCCACTTAATGTAAGGCGATACAAAGATTTTAACTTTTGTGCGGAAATTTGTAGACCTTTTGTCAGCCATTTTTTACAAGTATAATTTTTACAGGCATTATTTATAGTATGTTTACTTTTCACGGGAAATGCCAATTCAAAGTAATATAGAAAAATATCCATAAAAGGGTCAAATTTTTTGTTTACATTATAGTTGTTATTTTCTAAATAACTCCAGTCTTCCGAAGCCATTTGGTTGCAAAAATAATTTATGTTTTCTGGATTGTCTAACGATCTATATTTTATTTTGCTTTTAATATGATGAGAATTTTTAAATACAGAGATGAGCTGTGCATTATGATCACTAATACCATTTTCTATAATACGGTTGTTGAAAGTTGTTTCTTCCAAATTCGTACAAACATTATCCAAACAGTTTTTAATTCTTGTGGGTTCTTTAAATAATGGATTAATATTATAAGAATTTAAAATATCTAGATTATTTAAGTTGTTGGATGGTTTTAGAAAATTTATGTTGAAATCTCCACAGATTACAATATTATGATGTTTATTATTCTTTATAAGTAAATTAATTGCCATATTAAATTTATTTAAAAATATGTCAATATCTCCATCAGGGCTCCTATACAATGCCAATATCAATAATTACACTAAGATCAAATTATCAAAATGACACCGATCTTGTTTTACCTTCGCAAGTATCAAATTGCCATATAGAAATTCCTTTAGTAATTAGTAAGGTAGACAATAACCAATTTAAATTTATTGCTATAAATCCAACAGACATTGAAATTGAAATAGACTTGGACAAATTAGAATATTATCTGCAACAATTCGAAATTAATAATTTAGAATTCGATCAAGAATTATCTAAAGACTCATTTAATAATTTTGATAATTTACAAAAAGCTAATCTTAAAAACTTAAGACTCAAACATATAACCCAGGAAGAGTATAATGCGATACGAAAACTTTGTTTTGATTATAGAGACATAATGTATTGTGAAGGAATTCCATTATCCTTTACTAATACTACTATCATATTAGGACAACTGATAACATTCCAGTATACACGAAGTCCTACAGATACCAACAAGTACATAAAGAGGAAATTGCGCGTCAAATTGATGAAATGCAACGACAAGGAATAATTAGAACTTCCAACTCTCCATGGTCATCACCACTATGGATAATCCCAAAAAAAGATACGCTAAACACCAACGCAGACACACTATCGCGCATAAAAATCGATCAGATCAATATTAATCCACTAAATACTACATCACTGGCAGTTAATCATGAAGACGACATATCACAGCTATTAGACGACATTAATGAAATTATAGAAAACGACGGAAGTCAGCACTCCACCTAATATTGATATCAATAGAGATATTCTTGATGCTATAATCCCAGTAGACGACGTAACAGTACATTCAAATCAGTCTGACGAACCCGAGATCTATTGAAATTTCAGAAGATCCAATCAATAAAGAAAAACGACAGATTTTAATAAAAATTCAAGAAAATCCAAAACCATCAAAATCAAGCAAAATTGAAAATAAACACATCACCAAAGTTTATTTACCTCTTAACTATCAATCGGACGATTTAATAGATTTACTAAAAAATTATACAATTGGTAACGAAACATTTCATCTTTTCGCACCAAGGCAAGAAATTTATAGAGAACTGTCTATTATCTACACATCACTATTTAATAACAATGCACCTCGTATTATTTGGCATACATCGAGAGTTAAAGATCTACGTGATATAGAACGAATTAAAGAAGTTATAAGAAACTACCACGAAGGAAAAACAAATCATAGAGGAGCTCAAGAAACATTCCTAAAACTTAAAGAAAAATACTATTTTAAAAATATGCTTAAAACTATTCAAGATTATATAAATCATTGCGAGGCATGTCAAAGAGGCAAATATTTACGTCACCCACCTATACCACCTCTTAATATAACGCCGACATCATCAACACCTTTTGAACACTTATACATGGATACTCTAAGTATCGAAGAAAAAAGCTTGTTCACGATCATCGACGCATTTTCAAAATTGTATGTAACTAAACTAATTAATAAAGAAGCAACGCAAATTACACAAGAACTACTAAAGTATTTCGCCTTGCATACCGTACCGAAACGGATCACAATGGATAACGGTGGCGAATTTCAAAATATGACTTTTAAAGAAATGGCAAAACTTTATAATATAGAATTACATTTTACAACACCTAACCATCCAGCAGCCAATGGACAAATTGAAAGATTCCACTCAACTCTTCTAGAACACATACGAATATTTAAACTAAACCCTAAACATAAGAAAACTTCAATTGGAGACCTAGTTATATTAAGGTTAATTGCATATCACTCAACAGTATACATTAACACGGGAAGAACTCCACAAGAAATTATCTATGGAAATCGACCCACGAACCTTAATCAGGATATTACAATGAACCATCTTATTAAAGATCATATAGAAGATATGAAACTTGTTCACCAACAAGTCAAGGATCATAACTTACAAAATATGTAGAATATTATAATCGCAACGCACAAGATCCACAAACTATGTTTAAAATAGGACAAACGGTATATTTGAAAAACTCGAGAGCACAAAGGTCAAAACTCGCATCGAGATACGAAGGTCCCTATACGCTTACTAAACTTAATTCTGATAACACTGCCTTACTTTTAGATGAAAAACGTAATTTACCTGCTTTCAAAACCCATACTAGTAATTTAAGATCAACTAAAATGTTCAATATTATTGCAGATGCCTAAATAACAATAACATCATGCCAATCACAGTTGACACCTATAAACGAGGACTCTGGATTGCTAATGGTACATCTTGGTCAAGCAAAAAACATTATTTCACATTGGGAATTAATGCACTACATCGATTTACAACCAATAGTCGAGAATTATATTCAAAACAAAAATACGTTTCTCAAATTCTTTAATGCTACTAGAAACATATGTAATAATGCCGAAACTTATACCACACAAGTGTTAGAAAACGAGTTTCAAAAAACCGAGACTTTGATTAACGAAATAATCCCAACAAGTAGAGTTAAACGCGGATTATTTAATTTTATAGGCACAGCACAAAAAACATTTACCGGAGTTTTTGACGCGGACGACGAAGAACGCTATGAAAGAAACTTTAAAAATCTATTTGATAATCAAAAAAATGTTGAAAACAGACCTTGAAAATCAGTTATCAATAAACAAAAGTTTTATTAAAAAAAGTTAATAAAACAATTTTTGATTTAAGCAAAAATCAAAAAAGAATTAGCTAGAACTATGACGGCACTTACTTCATCCATAAACAAATATGAAAAAACAGAACTGTATATTTACCTATTGAACGCTGTACAGTTTTAGCTTTAATAAATATCGAGCAATTAAATTCACTCCTTACCGATATTAGTCTAATACAAACATTCTCAAGACATTCTCAGTTTCATACAAGTATGTTAAAACTAATAGAATTACTTAACGAATTAAAAGATATTCAAAATCACTTATCACCTGAAATATCATTAATGACACAACCTGACTTACAAACGTTATCTATTTTCGAGAAAACGATAGACGTTAAAACTTACCAAAGAAACACTAAACTTTACTTTATCCTGATTCCGCTTACCTATAAAACTACTTTTGATTATTTTAAATTATTTCCACTACCAAATAAAAATAATCAAATCATCCTACCTAAAGGAAATTATTTTATAAGCAATGATCAAAATACGCACTTACTACAAAACCATGTCAATCGATTATTGAAAATCTATATATATGTGAAATCGAACGAATGACAACATCTGAACTATGTATAAAAAGCCTAATTGAACATACCTCAAAAAATTGTACTAAGATAACAGTTTCTCAATATAATAATCAAATAATAAAAATAAAAGAAATTAATGCATATTTATTATGCCTAGCACTCAAAAAATGCAAATTGAATGCACAAACAGACGTACTGATCTTAAAAGAATAGTAGGAAACTATTTATTAAGTATTGAACCATTTTGTAAAGTCACTATAGGAAAAAGCATTTTAATATCAACTTATAAAACAATTGCATAACCCAAAATATATCCACTATTTGATTTACAAATATCGAAGGATAATTTAAACACACAAAGTCAATATCAACTTAATTTAACAACGATTAATTTTGACGAAATAAATGAAATTCATGATCAAGTATTATTTGACGAAAATAGAATAAAAACTCAAACTCTGCTTGATATACAGACAGACAGAACTGCCTGGACAACTTATGTTATTCCTATTATACTTGTAATATTGCTATTGCTTATTTTAGTATATTATTATCCAAACTATAAAATGCTTTTATATACTATTATTATGTTGTAATATAAATAAAAATGTAAGAAATTTTAAAGGACGAACAAATGAAACCTGAAAATAGCCAAATTAATTTAGCCATTTTGACATAAATTGCCTACTAAGGGTGGAGGAGTTATGATACAACAAAACCCTTACATCAGCTAAACGTGATATCCAGATAAGTCTATAAATAAGAGCGCCTCGAGCACTCTTAAGAGTTTTTTCGTCCTAGACATTGACTAGCATAGTTCGCGTGTAAATTGTTCATAAACGTAAACTGTTAATAATAAACCATCCAAATAAATAAATTTTCTTAAGAATCTTTTTTGTTTTTAAAAAACCAATCGCTCGTCTACGATTCTTAAGTTACATATATCAATTAAAATCTGTAGGTCAGTGGCGGTCGGTCCATGGAAGCAAGGGAAGCAGTGCTTCCCCTGGGATTATTATAAAAAAACACATAAATAGAACCTAATTATTATTTATCACATATATTAATCATTAAAATTTACTTTTACCCAATTTCAATAGATACGGCCCTGCTTTTCAGCAGCTGATATAATGTTGCACGGTAAAACCGTAACGATGACGCACTCGATTAATCCAGCCAACCCGAACTCGCGCAACTTCGATATATGTAAGCAGAGACAACTGTCTCTGGTAAGTAGGTAACTTATTGAAATGCATCCCATCCCACTTCATAATCTTGATATCTGAGCTATATAGCATCGTAATACGTTTTATTTTATAGATTTTAATCTCGATTTTAATATCGATTTTAATATTATACTTAATATTAATCTTCCTAGTATTATTCTCAGCTTTTGTGCTATATTTGTAAAAACTTTTTTGGTGTTTCTAAACCTGTGGTGCGGCGACAAGTGATTTTTAAAACGTTGAATATTAGTGCGCGTGTACGCAGATTTAGAATTACTTATTAAATTTGGAAGCTGGTTCTAGCACTGTGGAAAATATTATTTGCGTTTGTGTGGTGTGCAATTTGTTGAAAAGGGGATTTTCAACATATTCGTTTCAAGATAAACTGGATATTATTAGAAATGGGAAACCAACACCTGATTTAAAATTCTTAAAAACGAAAGTTAAATCATGCTATAGGTACTTTATATTGAAGTGTACAGTGCTAATCAGTGGTTAAGGGGTTGTGAAAATTTGTGTCAATTGTTTTGTTGGCCATGTGTACTGTTCACAAATGAAAAAGGTGTTTGGAATAAAAATGGCTTTTCAGATTTAAACAACATTCACAAAGTGACAAAAAGGCATGGTAAGTGTGAAACTCATTTGGGAGCGGTACTAAAAGAATAAACATTTGGAAAATCACGAATTGAGGCATTCATTAGATCAGCAGTTGAAAGAAAGTGTTAAAAGGACTTATTGATATTGTTTGTTTTCTCGGCGAAAATGAACTTAGTTTTAGAGGTCATACTGAATCTCGAAGCGTTGCTAATAGGGGCAATTTTATCAATTTAGTTGATTTATTAGCAAAATACGATACAATTTTAAGTAACCATCTGGAACACTCCACGATATTTCACGGTACATCAAATCATATTCAAAATGATTTGATTCAGTCGATAAGCAATATTGTTTTAGAAAAGATCAAGCAAGAAATAAAAAAGCTCCTTTGGTGCAGTTATGTTAGATGAAACAACCGATATTACGAATATTAGTCAGTTGTCAATCGTAGTACGGTACATAAATCCAAATGGGAAATTCCAAGAGCGCTTTTTATGATTTTTAGACGTAGCAACGCCATGAACGGCCGCAGCTTTATATACTATAGTTTGTCAGATAGTCGATGATCTACAGTGTGGTGCCAAACTTATCGCCCAAAGTTATGATGGGGCCGCTGTAATGGCTGGTGAATTGGGGGGCCTGCAGGCCAAAGTAAAAGAGACTTTTCAGAATGCAATATTTGTACATTGTTTTGCGCATCGATTAAATTTAGTTCTAGCTCAATCTGCAGCGTGTCTTAAAGAGTGCAAAGTGTTTTTTTTCAAGTATTAGTGGAATGGCTGCCTTTTTTTCAAAATCATCAAAACGGACACGAGAATAAAAACTTTTTCAAGAAATTTAACCAGTGAAGAGCGGCTTTCAAAATTGTCCCTGTTAACAATAGAAAGTGACTTTGTGAAGATGTCCAAAAATTCAAACTTTTACGACGAAGTTATTTCCGACATCGCAAAAAAAGAGAGGCGGATTAAACTACATTGTAAATAGGTAGGTATGTGCATGTTAACTACTTAACAAACTCTCTATTTCGCTGCGGGTTCAATCCTCGCCACCGGCGCTGGCAATGTCGGTGGATATGGTTGTGTGTCTGCGTTTTTTTTCATAAGTGTAACCCTCGCCCGTGCAGCTTCGGCTTTGGAATCGGGGGTTGTCTAATTTTTGTGGTTTTTATGTTTTATGTTTATTGAGGAGTGGCGGTCCTACAAGTGTACTTTTTTCTAGATATCATAACTTTGCAGCTTTCGACATTTGTTTTAAAATGAGTATACGGAAGCCACGTCCCTTTTCTTAAAATAATTATTGCCTCGCTTCGCTCGGGGGCCTCGCGCTACCCATCACTCTATATCACAAACTGCTTCCCCTGTAACAAAACTCACCGCACGCCCCTGCTGTAGGTCGAAAAAAATTATGCTTTCTGATACTAGGTAGGTATAAGAAATTAAAAAAAGGGTAAAATTGCGTTGTATTGAACTAGTTTATGCAAACAAATTAATTGTAATAAACGAATAATCACAAAAATACTTTACAAGTCATACGTCGATTCGCGATTATACTATAAAAAACTGTGTAAATCCAATATTACTTCAATATATTGATTAAAAAGCGAATTTTTGTATTACAATATTGTAAGTACAGTCCTGACTTCAAGTCTATAATATTCCTTAATACCCTTCTGACATTTAGCCGGAGAAGATGCTTACAAAGAGATTCCCTGCTGTGGATTTATGACTCCCGAATATAACCTAAAAATGTTTTCCTTAACGATACACACGTCTGCTCTGCTTGCGTCCCTACGTTTTTTATCCAGTGCGTTAATTTTACTATAGTCCGGCCGGTGTAAGATTGCAACTTACTTAAAGAGTCAAAATTAAATAATTTTGTTCGTTTCAGTTGTCAGCAGACCAGTTGTGCACAGATATATACAGCAAGCGACGTATTTACAACTACATTATTGGGTGATTGTAGCGTAAGATTGGTGAACAGTGAATGTCAAACAGTAAATCAATATATTTGTTCTTTTATTTTAATATTTATTCAACCGTTTATTTTGTGTTTCCTATTATTCCTAAAATTAACATTACAAATTAGGATCATATGATGTAACTACATTACTAGCTACTTTTAGCTGAAAAGATTTTAAGCAGGTAACATTTTGCGTCCCTGATATGGAAAATCTATTTACGTAAACTGGATAAGACCTAAAAGTTCTAATAAAATAATATATTCTTGCCGAAAAACACAAATAAATTCATTTTACGATTCCCTTAACTTAGAGTAGCCGAAGTAGTAACACGTATGCTGTGAATTTCTGTTCGAAAATATTCATATTACAAACAACATGAATCAATCAAAAGGAAAACATTTAACTTGAGACTCGACTCGAGATGAACATCAGTTTATACTAAAGGTGAAGAATTATTTCATCCGAAAAAAAGGAAATAGTGGACCCTTGTTTCTTGTTCGAGCTGTACAACAGCAAACACCTGACCTGCGTGCCATTTCGAAAATTGTATCATATTGTTTATGTACCGCTGACATTGAACCGATTAACATTATTTATGGCTTTAACTCTTTAAGACGAAAATTACAATCTTACAGCGGCCCGACTATAGCGATATTTTAAAACATTATATTCTGGAAAAAAGGTAATCAAACTCTTTTATGTTTTAAGATTAATTTATTACAGATTTTTGTCTGTTTCATTAAAACTAAGTAGTTGGCATTATGAAGGTTTGACCTGAAAGTTGGTTGGTTTATGAGTTGATCACTATAAAGCACTGACAAAACCTAAATAAATTTAAAAGGTATTTAAATTGTTACTTGGGCAATTACTTTTGAATTGAATTTTAAACTTTAAATAACATACCTACCTAAACTATATCTGCAGAACAGAATGAAAATAAATACGGGAAATTAAGTCACCAATTTCTCACTATGTACTAATAATTATTATTATTTAACTATAAATTAAAGAAAAATATTTTAGAAAACTTTTTATTTTCAGATTAAACAGGAAAAGAACATTGATGCTAAATTAATTATATTATAATATAAAATATTAATGGTATTCACAAAAAATTAATTATTATTTTACTCTTCTATTTTTGTATGCAACTTAGAGAATGCGTTACTTTCTTTCTTCCAAAATTCTGTTCTAGAAAACCTAGTAATTTTATATAAAAATTAATATTTGGGGAAAATCTCAATAAACGTAACTAAATAAATAAGTGAACGATTTGAGAAGTAATTACAATTTCATAATAGTAAGTAATGATGATAGACAACCTTGCAACGACAATTACACCTTTTTTTCGTATTTTGTATTCAGTTTATTAAATCCATGGCCTTTGACAAACAAATATGTTTTCTAGAACCCTTTTATGAGGACGTACAATCACTACAATTTAAATATTTAAAATTAAATTAGCATTTATTTTAAGCATTGTATAAAATGTACATTTTACAATCTTGGCATAAAAAAACAAATAATAAATAAAATTATCTAGAAATATTTTAAATATTTCAGCAATAATTTATATTAACTAGCATAAAAAAATTGCATTCATTCATAAAAATACCTGCTCAGTAGATAATATGTTTGTGTTTAAGATAATTAAACGAGCAGTATGTCTGTTAAATTAAAAAAATATATGTAGGTACAACTTTTAAATTATTCATTCCAGATTTTAAAATTGCATTAAAATAATTACATTATTTAAATTTAACTACTATTGGTATATTCAATATGCTCCTTATAAAAACTAATTTTAACAATAGAAGAAATAATTGCTCCGCAAAACGATTCAAATGAGCAATAGATCAAGTAAAGTGGGCGTTATATTCCTATTCTACCATAGACTTATAAAATCCGAGGTCTGTGTATTCTACGCATATGTAGTAAACAACGCACTCGTACAGCGACAGCGACCGTGGACTTGCCATTACCCTATCATCACAGAGTACCTAGCTATAGCTTGCTATCATCAACCAAGCAGTAGTGTTCGTGCCTAGATGTTACCTACATATTTTCCATTTGTTTTTAGGCTCTTTGGTGTTTTTTTTATTTCTTCTTGAAGATAGCGTATAATTCGTGAGTTTAAACAATAAACTTCAAATTTATGTCATTCCCCTTAATTTTCCTTACCCTAAAATGACCTTCAAAATGCCATTACGCCCAGACCCATGAGCCGAATATTTTTTACTTTTATAACTTCTTATTACAAATAGGCGTATAGTGTGCAATAAATGTTTAATTTCGTATTGTATTAGTTATTATTGAACAAAAATGTCTAATGTACAAAAAAATTAATGTTTATTTACTGTGTTTGTACTTATGTTCAGTTCAAACTTATTTGCAACATAAAAATCGTTGGAAACTTTGATCCCTTTACCGCCATCAAGGGTGCCGACGTTTTTTTTTCTTGCAAATAAGTTTGAAATAAACTTTTGTTTAGATAAATAACATGTAGCTCATTTTTATATTTTTTATTTAAAATGTATATATTTATTTATTGGGCAATATGTAAAATTTTAATGCTCACATTAATGGGTCTAAGGCTCAAAGTACTTAAAACTATTTCTCATATTATTTAAAATATTGCAGTTTTATATTTTGTATTTAAAACATGTATCTATTTATTGCACAATATGCAACATTTTAATGGGCAAGTTATCGATTTGATCTAATGCTATATATTTATAATAAAGCGCGGTTAAATCCTACCCACTGTTTATGAACTTATTTTAAATTTGAAAAAACTTTTTAAACAAAAATATTTCAAAAAATTTTACAGGAATTGCTTTTTTTTAGACAACTCTCGTTTATTGTTTAAATAATAATATCTTTCAGTCAAAAATTCTTTTCACCAATTAATTTTTTTTTTTAAATTGCTACATCTACAAATGTAATTTTAATATTGACACCATTTTTTCTTCATTCCTCACATCGTTTAGAATTTTTCACAGAGAATTTTAAAAAACTGTAAATTCTATTATTTCTAAAACAGCTGTTATAAACACGAATATGATTTACTGTGGTACTTATTTTTGTCGCTAAATGTTAAATGTAGAAAACGAGACGTAACTTGCTACGTCTAATATTTAAGATAATAAAAAAAATTAAAAAAAAAATTCTTATAGCATTTTTCACGTACTTTTTAAAAATAAAAAAAATTAAAAAAAAAATTCTTATAGCATTTTTCACGTACTTTTTAAATATCATCAGATCATATCGTATCTAAAAATATACAATGCATGTAAAAACATGTATTTTTCTTTAATGGAACACCCTACCCACCGTGATGTGAAAAACACATTAAAATGATGTAGACATCACAATCATCGCACCTCTAATAATTTCGCAGATACGTATTTTCCACATCATAGTGATCATTAACGCCAGTGATAACCAACATAAACGGTTATTTAAAAACGATGTGGCAAAAAACCATGTTAATGCCAACATAATAAATATCTTCTTTTGTTTAATCTGTTATACATTAACATTTTGGTTAATGACTACCACTATAAAATAAAATGGACATCATACCTAACCTTAAAAATGATATAAATGTATATGCATGTCAGTTGGGTGTAGGGTTGTAATCATATGAACGCAGACAATTTTACTGTAAAATAACATATAATACTCCCAGAAAACAAACGGGCTCTTTGAAATACTTAAGAATAATTAAATTAACTGAAATTTTTTTTTCTCACAATTTTAATCTTAAGCGATGGTAGGGTCAAAAGCAACGATTATTTTAATCATTATTTATGATTTATCTATTAAAATGATTAAATTAACTTTAGTATTTAAGTAAAACTTTACCATTTCTTTCAGCTTATTAGAAATTCAATATGGCCGCAAGAAGGTTGGTTCTCGAGACGTCATTCTTATTCTCAATGTATCTACAAATCACGTCTTAGATGTTTCATCTATTATCTGACAGATGTCCATTTTTGTATAACTCATCAAATTGTTTTATTTTTTTACTCCAATTAATTCTGTATTACCTTTTTTGTTAATATATTCTGTGTTCTTTAAAGTACACTACTTTTCACAAAATATTTAGTATGTGAGAAGAAAAATTGACACTGGGTTCATTATTTAGTGACCTCTACATGTCATTAGATGAAGCGAGACGAATCATTTGTATTTGTTAGTTCAAGTTAAGAAAAATATGCCTCTTTGACACATAATATAATAATACCTATTGGCCGAATGCGCTTTTCCCATTATAAATCGTACTTTATGCATGTGATTAAAAATAACGTTTCTAAATACCAATTTTTTTATTAGGTATTTCAAGTGATATTTTAAGTATCACAAAGATCACTAAAGTGCCACGTTTTTAATAACGTAATAATTGTGTAGCTGCAAAATTAACTAAAATGTGCCGAGGCAGAGACCTCATGTAAAATTACATCTTTTAGAACCATGTTTTTATGATGTGACGCATTTGGAGTTGAATAAACCACTGAAATGCGAGTGGCTGTGATGTTATATTATCATTTGTATTTAGTGGGTATATATTCTTACATATTTGGATTTGTCTATTTTTTTCTGATTTCAAAAATAAGTATATTTCGTGTAATATTAAGGAAGTTATTAACAAAAAACTTCGAATTCCAAGGGAGATTCACTGTTGATTGATTTAAATCACTCTTTAGGAAGCCGTGATGAAACATTTGAAATACAAATATTTTGACATGTTTCTTGTATAGGTCGCGTACGCGTGACGTCACAGTTCTCAGACTGACAGAAAACAAAACAATATCTTTTCAAGTTTTACGCTGATTGATTTACACTTTTCCGTAAAATCATTAAATTTGTTATATTTCATAATATCTGTGTTGTAGTGGACTTATATTAATACAAATACAAAATAAGCAACTCAAAATATTCTTCTTCGTGAACATGCATTGCACAATTTAAAAATGGAAATATAACCAATTTATTATAATAAATCTGATACTGAGACTGATAATTGATCTTATTCTTACCTTTGCAACAAGTTTTTCTTGCGGGAAATTCCTTACAAAGGACTTATCCTTCACCCAACCACAAACACATACACATACAAAAACTAAATAACTGACAATATTTCCATGTGCAATATTTAAAAATATATTAATGTTATAGCGAAGTCTTCTTTTTCAAAGTATAAAAGCATCTAAATCAATGGAACTTTTTCCATATATAACCTGTACATAACGGGACAATTCCGTAGAATACAAACTCATCTTTACCTTGAGCACACAAATAACAAAATAAAACAATAAAAATTGTTTTAGATGTTATGTACCCAATATTAGTTTTTAAAACTGCAAAATACACTTAAAACAACACGCTGTTAGAAGATCACGCAGTGTTTGTTTTCTTTCAGTCTCAAAAGCTATGACGTCAACTCACGCGATCTATTCTACTGAAAATGCATCATTCTTAGGAAGAAAATAATGATATATATATAAACATATATATATATATATATATATATATATATATATATATATATATATATATATATATATATATATATATATATATATATATATATATATATATATATATATATATATATATATATATATATAAGTGTATATTGGGAATAACAGAAACGCAGCAGCGACTATAAAAGAATATGGGAGAAAGTATCCACAGAGGAGGCAACCATCAACATTTATATTTAAGAAAACAGAAACTGTTTAAAGCCACCGAAAAGTTAACAAAACAAAAAGAAAGGAGAAACCTGTTTCAAATGAAGAATTTGAGCTAAATATTTTATATTTTGAAGAAAATACTGAACAATCAATTAGAAATCGTTGCAGAATATTTGATGTAAGTTTTGGAAGCATTCATTCTATTTAAAAAAAAACACAAATATAATCATATTCAAAATTGCCCGTTCAAAAATTACTACCTCCCAATTTCAATGCGCGTTTATTATTTTGTGAAAATATCACGATACAGAAATTATAATTCTATTTTTTCGAAAATTTTATGGACAGACGATTCATCATTTTCAACTTCCAGGTGTTTTAACAAAAAAATACACATCACTAGGCATCGAAAAATCGTCATTATTATAAAGAAGTACAACATCAAGACAGGCAGTCTATCTAGATTTAGTGTGGCATATTAAATAATAAAATAATAGGCCCTATATTCTGAATGACAATCTCAATAGAGTAAGGCATTTAATTTTCCTAGAAGCAAATATTGAACAATATTTAAAAGATATACTATTAAGACAGTTAGAAAATATTATTTGGCAACAAGATGGTGCACCCTGCCATAATACAATTATAATTAACATACATAATATATAATAAACAAAAAATCGTTTTGCATTTGTAAGTAATTCTTTTCTACTGACGTTTCCAACTGCATGCAGTACACTTTTTGAACCCACAAACAACAGAGGTTTGAAGGTTCATGGCAAATGTAAAAGTGACAAGTATCATCATTTATCACTGAATTTCTATCAAAGGCCAAAAAATTCCACTAAAATTATGACATTATACACGCCAATAGAAAAATAAAACATTTTTCTTAATACATTTGGTAAACGTGTTTCCCACACCCCTCTAGTGATTACAGTAATGATTTGCACTTGTATGGGAAACACTAGCCTCCTGAACATGTTATGAAAATAACTATTACACAAGTTGAGATTACTTCATGTGTGTCTTTATATCACCAAATAATACATATGAAATTTATTATTTGGTGTTTAAAAAAGATCAGTTGCTTTTGCACAATTTAAAAAAAAAAATCAAACATTAAAACCATATTATACCCGATGTTATAAGTCAAAAATCTGCAAATTATAATGACTGGCAGCCGAAAATTATCTAGTAATAATTAATTCGTGTGTCCCGATCTATTCCCTACCTTTACCATTTTATATTACTATTATTAGTTACATGCAACACCTTCAACATAGGCATAGCGCATATTAACACTTGGTTGATGTGCAACAAATTTTCTGATAACAACCAGTCTTAATGTTGTAGGAATCTCAGAAACTTGGCTTGATGCAGATATGAGTTCCCTACAGTATTACATGCAAAATTTCTCATTGTTCCGTTCAGACAGAAATGGAAGAGGAGGGGGAGTAGCTCTCTATGTTTCTGGTAAATTAAAACCACAAGAATTAAATCAGATGGTAACAATGGCATTGATCACCTCTGGGTTAAAGTAGCATATAATAAATTAACTATCATCCTCGGAGTTATCTACCATCCACCTTCCGTAGATCATAAAGCATTACCATGTCTCTATGATATTTTGCCTATTCTTATTCAAGATTGTGATATGTGCATATGCACATGGGACCTTAATATAAGCCTCTTAAAAAAAGATAGGCCTGAATATACATATCTCATGGATCTCTTGTAAAGCTTCAATTTACACAAATGATCGTAGATTCAACTCGTGTTCAGGATAAGTCGGAGAGTGTTACTGACCTCATCATTACAAACAGTAGTGAAAATATAGCCGAAAGTGGTGTTGTGTTGTGATATCATCAAAACTGATCATGAAGCAGTTTATTGCTATTTAAATTGTCCTCGAGTTAAGTGTAAGTCCTAAAGTATAACAATACGAGACTCTAAGAACATCGATATCATACAATTTGAGAGCAATCTTGTGGTTGTTGACTGGCATCCCCTCTATGTAACAAATGAAATTAATAGTAAAGTAAGCATATTTAATGATGTATTACTAGATCTGTTCGTTACATTGTACATGTAAATTGGTGAGGGTAGGTAATCATAATATACCTTGGATAATTATAATTTAAAACTTGTGATCAGATTAAAAAATAAGGCATTTTATAGATACAAACAAACTCGTTTACCTGTCCACAAATGGTATTATATAGATCTAAAAAATATTGTTTCCAAAGCAATTAAAAAGAAAAAGCAGGCTTACTATACACATGAATTAAATCAGTATCAAAAAGACATTAAAAATGTGTGGAAAAAATAAAAAAACCTGCAAAATTGTCAATAAACCTGTTGAGATACCAGAACACATTAAAGACTTAAATTTAACTAATAATCACTTGTTATCGAATATACCTTCAATAGCTGTCAATCCAGAAACCTTAAATAGATATGCCACACTTAATGCCAATTATAACTCAGTTTTCAAGTTCCACACCAAAACGCCATCCGAAGTCCTTAAATATCTTAAAGGAAATAAAAGTAACGCAACGAGAGGGGATACTATATCTGCTAAAATATTTTATCCCTCATTGTTTAAATCCCTCTGATGAATATTATAAATTACTCTTTACAGATTGGCAGTGTGCCTAATTTGTGGTAAAAGGCCTTTGTTACCACCATTCAGAAAAAAGAGAAACCTTAATAACCTAAGACCCATCAGTATGCTACCAGTACCCTCCAAAACTCTGGAAAAAGCTGTCAATGCACAGCTGGTTGAATTTCTAGACAAACACAAAATATTATCAATACGATTATCAATCCCGATTTCTGATAAACTTTACCTGCAGTACAGCTCTTCTCAAAATAACAAAAGGCTTTGATGAGTGCATACCTTTGGTGCGGTAGACATGCCTAAAACATTTTATCCTTTGTACATCCAACTTTTAATTGCTAAAGTGACATATTATAAACTGAATTCTACAGCTATTGATTCTTCTTGTTATTTACAGCCAATATCGCAGAGGTAATCAGGTACTGTTCATGGCACATGTATGCAGACCATTCGTTACCTATAAATCCTACAAAGACAACAGCTATAATGTTTAATAGTAATTGAATCAGTGTATACAGAAACGACACGTCCATTTTTACCTAAAATTTGCTGTTTAAGATATAATCAGGAGAAACGACACAAGTCCCAGACATGTGCGGTTTTTGGCAAACAAGAGATCAGGCATGCATGCACTTTGACGCCAGTCATCTGGGAGTTTTGTATTCATAACATCATAAAGAATACTGCAACAATGTATACACGAAGGGGAAGCTAAAAAACAGCTAAAGAGATTTGTTCATTTATCTTAAATTACCTAAAGGAAATTTCAGAAAATATAAAAGAAATTCATTTATTTAGTGACAACTCTTGGGGGCAAAATAAGAATCATATCCTAATTCGTATGCTTCTTGAATTAACGGAGAGTGCTTGATTTTTTAAAATTATGCACTATTTCCCAATGAGGGCACACTCATTTCGTCTCTACTATAGATTGACAAAATGCGATAGATTTTTTTTACAGTTTATCAAATAAGTAGTAGTAGTAGTAGTGCCTTAAAGATTTTACGGTAAAATAAGTTAAAATAAGATATAATAAAATTCAAATGTTGGTGGCCAAAGGTTTACAAAAAAAACTGTATATCAGAGGAACTGCTTCCAGAAGTATACCACGAAATATTTACGATAGTCAGTTGTGGTTTTGCAGTTTATGAATGGCGATTTTAAATACACGTTCCAACTGCAACAACCATGAAAAAATATCACAGTGTTACCATCTGAATTTGCCCATCCGTTAGGAAACATTCCCATAAAATTTTAAAAAAATTGACGTTATAAGAAAATGTCCAGTATTTGTAGAATATCAAAAATTTTATTTTTCAATACTTCTTTGGTCAACTACAACTAATTAGATGTTAAGAATTTGTTTTGCAACATTTCTGATATACAAATTTGCTTTAATAAAACTGACTACCATTTTTTAAAAAATTGAAGAAAATAAAATTTGTATTTTTAAACTAAAACCAATATCTCATTCTGTTAGAAATGCCTTTAATTACCATTTTAAACTGTTAAAATAGAGCATGTATTTTGAATAATAGTAAAAAGTTGTTTCCATTTCCTCGAAAATTGCTTTTTGGACGTGACGTTTCTGACTACACCGATTCAATTATTTTAACACAGAAAATTTAGTAATTCAATTGAATCACCAGACTATTCATTGGTAAAATAAAATAAAAAATTTAGATTTACATATGGCTCAAACATTAAGTTTCAATGTGCATGTGAACCACATATGTAAAAATTCATTTTTTAAGCTAATGTATTTTTGAATTTCGTGAACAGCTACCCATTCATGCAAAGAGTACTCTATCAGATTCACTTGTTTTATCACAAACCAATTACTTAGATTGTGTTTATGGACCATATTCTATCTGAATTTAACAAATATCGCATTCAAAAAATACAGAATTCTTGTATATGATTTATATACAATTTATAAGGAAGGGATCATGTTAGTCAACATATGCAAGATACCAAATGGCTCAATATGGGACAGAGACGCTTTTTACATATGAGCTGTCAGATATACAAGGTCATATCAACAGACACCCCATTATATTTAACAGAGCTAATCATTAAACGAAGGGAATTGCATGGCATTAATTTAAAGTACAAAGATGCCTTACTGATTCCCAAACATAAGACTGAATTTTATAAACATTTTTAAAAACAAGATCAAGACTTACATTGTTAAAATTAATTTAGTCTGTGATATAGTTGTGAGAGTTAATAGGTACCTATTAAGTTTTAAAATGTTTATTAGCAATTCTATAATTTTATCTCCTGGAGTTATTTAGGTATGTATTAAGTTTTAAAACGTTTTTTTATTAGCAATATTATAATTTTATCTCCTGTAATTATTCAAATATGTTATGATATAACTGTTTATACTAAGTATATGGTGCAAGTTAAAATACGCTATGTGGTACCTTCCACCAATTGTATGTATTACCCTTTTCATGCAATAAAATTATATTTATATTATTTGTGTTCAAAATGATGCCTCAAGTATTGAATGCAGATTTTTCACATTTATGATATAACTGTTTATACCAAGTATATGGTGCAAGTTAAATTCGCTATGTGGTACCTTCCACCAATTGTATGTATTACTCTTTTCGTGCAATAAAAGTATATTTATATTTGTGTCCAAAATGATGCCTAAAGTATTGATGCAGATTTTTCACATTTCATAGATAAACTACCTGGTTTTAGTTTTTATACACGTCTAATGACTTTTATTGACAACTATTTTTTTATTTTTTACAGAACAGACGTACAATTTTGTATAGTCATTATGTAAATGTTGTCGAATATATGTACTTAATAATAAAAAAATATTTCACTTAATTTTAATTGTTAAATAATTTACACCAAACAAATTAATAGTTACTACTAAACTACTAAGTTCTATATAAAAAGGCTTACGACGGTTGCAGGTTATTACACGACAGAGTTGTTTATTCGTCGATTGCAAGGTCGCCTGTCGCAACCCGTAATTTCTTGTAATATCCCTGTAATACATAGTTATACCCAGTAATATCCACATAATAAGATATAATATCCAGTAATACCTACTAATTTTAATTTCTAATAATACCCAGGTAATACCAAATAATTCCTTGTAATTCCTGGATCTTGTAGACCAACATTCCCCAGCAATTTTCCCTCGGTAGAAAACTACACATGAGATAACTTTATTAAAAGCGGCACTTACTTAAAAGTTAGTAGAAGCGTTGAGCGGAGGAAACAATTCAAAACAAACAAACAATGGTACAAGGGGAGCATACGACACGTGATATACACTACATGACTGTCTTCAACTGACTCAGATTTAATACATATTAAATCTATGTATCGGATCCAAACACAAGTGGCGCCTCACTAAATGTTGAACCCAGCGCTGACTACGAATTTCAACATACACTTGCACGTCTTTATATATTCCTTCACTAAACGCTTTTGGTTAATTATTGTACTGCATGTCAACAATAAATCAATGATTAGTATTCGCGAAAAGTAAACAAAATGAATAACTCAGAGACTTTACAAAATTCTCAAATATGTAAGTGATAACAGGAACAAATATATTGTCTATAGTTATTTATTTGTGGCATCCTATAATGTTTCGTCTCACCTTATTTGGATATTAAGCCACTATCCTATAAATTATTTAAAAAAAAATTGATAAATCTCTACGCCAAAAGGATCAGTCAGAGGTTGGTTTTTGAAAAAATGCTTTTTTTCTATTCAAAAATTTCACACCTAAAAAATATATTAATCTGAAAAAAAGAAACTTAAATGTCAAATATTGTAATTAATGATTAAGAGTTGACATTTCGGAATACTCTCTAATAATTTCCTGAGCTGTTCATCTGTTTGGTTTTCGTGAATTACGCACTATACTACTTAATGTCAATCTTACATCAATCAGTTGATAAGAGGCTATCATTAATTATTTGCAATAATAAACTATTTCATTGATGCAATTTGGATCAAGATCAACTTGCAACTATATTGGAATTTTACAGTTCATTACAAAATTATGTTATTAGTATTTACGTGTGTATCAACTGACAATTTCACAGAAATATTTTCTTTTCTAAAAACCATTTTTACATAATAAATTGAAGTATTACAAAGAAACAATTATTTAGGTTCTACTAATGACTTTTTTGACATCCCAATTATACCTAGTAACATAAATACCTAAATCTATTTTGTAAATGCTATAAAACAAGTAAAATTACAACTGATCATGCATAAGCAACTGAACTAAGGTAGACCTGGTAAAGTCAGTGGAAAACGTCAACATACTATTATCTGTAGTTGTTTTGTGAGGATCTAAATTACATCTAACATATTTATGAATAGAAGCATGTGCCTTATCAACAGCATTTGTGGAAATGAGATCATTATTCTTCGTATTTCGTCTAATATAACGCACCACATTATAATTGAAATCATTAGCAACCTCAAAATTTTGAAGAGCAATTGGTTTATTCATACTTAAATTATTTATGCAAAACTTTTGTACAGGCAAACTTAATCTATGAAAGTCCTCCCCAAAATCCTTAACTAGAGAATCAAAACCTACAGCATTTGTAGGTACAATATATTCATTTATTTCCAATGTAATAACATATTTTGTCTGACCAAATGTTCGTAACAAGCAATCATTTTCAACAATAGACCGTATTAAAGAGCTCTCACCTTTAGGATAATTCCAAGGTAAAAAACTGGCTTGAATAGCAAGTCTATTAGATAAATTTACAATCAATTTTGATAACCTATAAGGAATATCTTTATCATAAAAAATAAAAAGATTCAATACCAATTAGCTTATGAAAACTTAAAAATTCTATAAATCTCTTTTTACTGAAAACAGAGGGAGATACACAAATTGTGGTGTTTACATTCAATTTATGGCTTAATGTGTTAGTCAATAATATTTTCTTCATATCACTATCTCTTTTTACCTTATAGCTGAAAGATATAGCATATGGCACGTTTTCTATATTCGGTAAAGAACAAATATAAAAATATGAGGTTAACACAGTGTTCTCATCATTCCCGATCTTGGAAAACTTAAATTTTCCTGGTATAGCTTTCTTCTTATCCTCAAACCAAAGATAGCAGTTTCTAGGGATATTCTTAATGCCACTTTGCAAAGCAATTGCTTTTATCTCAATTTTTCCCGTAAGAAATGCAGAATAAACATATCCATTATCAGTTTCTTGCCAAAATGGTTGTGGACCCCAATCGTGTTGATTTAAAATAATGTCAGTTTTTTGTAGATCAGAAAAATTACATGGCTGGCCAAAAAAATTAAACACTTCCAACACATAATGTAACCGGTTGTATTCATGGCGATAAATTAAAAATAAAGACAAACTAATTATAGACACAATTAACAGAAGCAGTTGATGATACTTCTTCATGTTTTACAACGTTACTTTAAAATTTCTTCACATTTCGAATTTATTTGGAAGGTTTAGGTTATGTACATAATTTAAATGTCACAATTATAATCGTGTCCAGACAGGAGCGTGTTCGAAATGAACCTAGAGCTTTATATAAGTTTAGGTACAGTCAGTGTTTATACTTTATAAACACTGGTACAGTGTATATACTTTATAAACACTGGTACAGTGTATTTCAAACTTGTTTGCAACATAAAAAATATTGGCATCTTTGATGCATTTGCCGCCGTTAATAAAGCTGACGTTTTTTATGTTACATATAAGTTTGAAATAAACTATATAAGTATAACGTCACGTTACCTTTTAATGAAGGCTACCGTTTTAGGCTCACCAGTTGCCACCATTGGCTAGTAAGGTAGCTGTCAATAGTTATTGTTAGGTGCGAAAAAGTTTATAGAGTTTTATTATAATTATTTCGAACACTAATAATAAAAAACTTGTTAAATATGCCTTAGTGTTGTGCAGTTCCACTTTGTTCGGAAACAAAAGGCGGACATATGTTTCCGAGAGACAAAACTCGCCTAAAATAGTGGCTGGGAGCGATTCACAGGGATAACTTTACTCCTTCGAAACATTCGTGTGTTTGTAAGAAACATTTTAATCCTGACGATTATGTTACCAAAGGAGCCTATTACAAAAAATCGTAAGTAATAATCCTGCACATTCGTTGTTTTCATCGTGCTCATACTTGTTATAACCTGACTTTAATGACATAAGACACCTCTGATAAGTACAATAATTTCCCTACTGAGCAAGTAAATTACTACTTTTTTTCAGCTAATTTTTATAAGAAATCACTAAAAACTCGCGTTAAAATGCCATAATAAACATTAACGTTCAGGGACATTTACCTTACCCTACACTAGCGCCTCTCGTGGTGAATTCAAGCGCGATAGCACTCATTACTCTGTTTTATGAACGCAAAAGATTAAGTTTGGTATAAGTTGGTTACTTTTTTTACTGTTTCTGTTTTTGATGTGACTAACATGCATTTCTTTATAATTTTACATATAGACGTTTTTTGAAATGTTAATTATTATTTAAATATTATTCTGATTACATGTTTTTGGGGTAAAACCCTGAAAAAGTCTTTTTCTGAAATTAAGATTAATTGCCCACTACTATAATAGTCGTCCCTATTTTTATCAATCCAGCTAATGATCTTTAAGTAAAACCACAAACTTAGGTGCGTTAATCAATACGCTTATCTTATTATACAACACTATTTTCCTATTTGAATCTCTCACAAGTGTCTACAGACTATAATGTTTTATACATATCAACCACAACTATTTTTTTCTTTGATATTGAAGTAGGTATTTAATGCACATCGCAAAATAATTATATTTGAAATATATCAGCTGAGAGCTCATTTGCGCATAGCGAGTAAACTTTAACGTGCCCATCGAGGTGTTAAAGTAGTGTGTACTCGAAGTGTTATACCGACAATTTACTAACGACATTCATATTTACCCAAAAATTATACCACTTTTCGAACGGCTAGTGTGCACTTTGTATATTGCTTAGGATAATTTCGAAAGGCCTCCAGGGGGTATGCCCCTTTTCGTAACAGAAATGAGCGCGTTTCCCATTAGCATTATATAAATTTCTTAATAGATAATTAAGAGTTAAAATTAGATAACAGTGTCAACTTTCAACAATAAAGGGTGTTATTTTAAAAACAATTGTGACAAATATTACAGGCCGGATTCACAAAGCAGGATTAGGATTAAATAAAGTGGGAGCAGCATATCTTCCATCCAATTTTTTTCAAAACGTTTGTCTTAGCTCTATAAGTTCCCTTCATCTACATGCCCTTTTAAAATATTGCCATACTGGGCGACAGTGTTGCCGAGTTGCCAGTAATTACGGGCATTGCCAGGAATGAATAGTCCTACCGGGAATTACTTAAAACCAGGAATTTTTCAGGAATAACATTGTCAGCGATGACGAATTGCTAACAACTTCCAACACTTGCTTTTTATATTAACAGATGACGAATCACAAAGATTACTTAAATCGGTATGAAAAATGTCGATTCACGATAGGTAGCGTCACTAGAGAATACCGCGCGCCTCTTTACTATTATATTTTTGACATACCTATAGCCATCTCCCTCGAAGGATCTTCACCTTGCTCGCGGTGAGGGGGCTTGCGTGCTCTAATGAACTGAGGGCTATGCCGGCGGTAGCTTAGCTACCGGCAGGGACTCCCATGCCGGACAGGCCGAGGGGAGGAGCCAGACTAAGAGAGATCCACTCACACACACATATACACCTTACACCTACACACAAATGCTTGGTCAGAAAGACTCCGGGGTTCGCCCTCTTCCAGGGGGAGATTCGAGGCGGGGCTCCTGGATTGGGATCGTTTTGGAGAGGTAGCAGTGAAAGAAGCTGGGGATGGTACACCCAGTGCCGCCGGATAGTATAGGGGCCCACCCTTGCATAGCCAGAGTAGGGGGCTGCCCTTTCACCCGGTGTATAATCTCGGAGTTTGTAGTAGTGCCAGGTGGCGCCTGGAATAGGGCCCTGCTGCTTTCTTCGGGGGGCTTCACTAGTGGCTGCCAACCTTTCTCGCCGGGATAAAGCCTAGCCTTGTGCTTCACCGGGAGGAGGGAGAATCCGAGGAGTCAGACAGCCTAAGCATACACATACATCAACACTATACACACACACACACACCTACACTTACACACAGAAACATCTAGACACCAAAGAAGAAAAAGTCAACGTACCCGTTGAATCAGAGCTCCCTAGCTCAGAAGTGGAGGTGGTGGCCACCGAGCCGCTACCTCACCAGGAGGAAGATCTTCTGAGGTCTCCTAGTGACGAGTCTGAGGAGGGACCGAAAGGTTCTACCACGGACGAAGTCACCGAGGATGCCCTCAGAAAAAAGAGGGAAAAGAGAAAGGCTTACAAGAAGAAAGTCAGAAGCAGGAGGGAGGAGCAGAAGGCCAAAAGTTCAGTGCCGGGCGATTCACTTCAACCGGTAGAGCTGGAGGGCTCTGTTCTAGCCTCTTCTTCTTCGGCGAGCGCCAACCAACCGGCCCCGAGTTCTAGGCTTACCGTCAAGGAAAGCCAGGAGCACCGGACTGGTAGGCAGGCGTATAGAGACCGACCCTCTAACACGAGGGGCCCTAAGGCAAGGTGGGCAAGAAGGGAGGAAAGAAGGGAAGCCAAAAGGCAACCCATCTCACTCCCTTCTGCTCCAGCTTCGGTGAGGGGGGGTAGAGGAACCTGGGAGTCAGCAAAGACTTCCAACTACTCAGCCTCCGACCAAGGGCTCCAAGCGGCAGAGGGTCGCGGAGAAGACCATCCCTCCAGAGCGGCGGAACAAGCGGGCCAGGGCGGTCCGGACACCCTTGAGGCTAGCAGGTGATGCGGTCCATGTGTCTCCCTTACTTAGGGGGAAGCACAGGGGCTGCAAACCTGCGGGCTTCGGGGGCCGGACCACAACTGGCCAGCTATAGTTCTGCTGCCAGGAGAGAAAATCAGGTCGTTATAATGTCTAGCCGCGAGGCTGGTACTATCACACCTGAAGAGGCAGAGCGTCTGAGAGGACATCTGGTGGAGGAGATGTTGCGGACCATGGCGGGCCCCGAAGGGGGTCCTCAGGGTCCGGAACTTCATTTCAGGAACTCGGGCCGGGTAGAACTGGGTTGGTTCCTGATATCTGCCGAGGATGAAATCTCCAGACGTTGGCTCCTAGAGGACTGGGCAGCTCTGGTCGAGGGAGACGTCAGCTTCCGCGCTTTGCGAGCGGCTGATGCCCCATGGCCGGAGAGGGTTGGCTTCTGGCTGAGAAGCCAAGAGGTCGACCTTAGCCGAGTTCTTAGAGTGTTGGCTCTCCAGAACCGCTCCCTCAACGTTGGGACATGGCGGCATCTGAGACAACAGGAGATCCTGGTGGGTGGCACCTGATCTTCATGGTTGGCCAAGACACGATCAGACACCTGGAGGGCGCCGGGTGGGTGCTCTACTATGAGCTGGTAACTTTGACAGTACGCAGGTTATCGGCTTGGAGTGGAGCCACTCGCCAGGGGCCTTCCGGGGTCGACATGTCGAGGCCGACCGAGGAGAAAGGGAAATAGGTCACCCAACCCGTACCATGCAGATCCCCCCATGGACCTATTACGGGTGAGTCAAATAAATCTCCAGCACAGTCAGGATGCCACTGGGGAACTGGTGAACATCTTGACAGGTAAAACTGGAGAAATTGTACTAATTCAGGAACCCTACGTTTTTAGGAATCGAGTAAGGGGATTAGGAATGTCCGGCTACCAGGTGATAGTCGGAAAGGAAGGAGAGGACGACCGACCAAAAACTTGTATAGTAGCCTCCAAGGATCTGCAGTTGGTGCCACTGCCCCAACTTGGAACCAAGGATGCTACAAGAGTCGTCCTAGAATATAAGGTAAGAGATATTAAATATAAGGTAGTAGTTAGCAGTATTTATCTCCCATATGATAACGCGCGACTACCGCATACTCAGGAATTAGAAAATATAGTCACATTTGCAAGGAATGAAGGTCTTCCATTAATAATTGGATGCGACGCCAATGCTCATCATATAGTGTGGGGCAGCTCCGATGTCAACACCCGGGGCGAGGCTCTACTAGAGTACCTGGCGTCGACGAACCTACAGGTTATGAACAGAGGAAAAGAGCCAACGTTTATCAACCGTATCCGCCAGGAGGTGATAGATATTACGTTGGTCTCTCAAAGTTTGATGGAAAAAATTTCTGACTGGAGGGTAACTCAGGATATCTCGATGTCTGATCACAGGATGATTAGATTCGAGATTGGGTGCGATAGGACAGAGGACACCCTCCGAAGAAATCCAAGGAAAACTGACTGGGAGAGGTATCTCCTTACTCTGGCAAGTCTTCAAGACGAACCGGGGGGGAGGATTATCTCCCCCTGAGGAATTGGACATAAAGGTAGCTAGCCTAGAAAGTCATATAGTCTCAGCATATGAGGAAGCCTGCCCACTCAAGGCGGTGGGAGTACGCAGGGCCCGATGGTGGAGTAGGTCGCTTGATGACCTGCACCGGACGGCCAGACGTGCTAACAATCGAGCCGTCAAGAGAGGGACGGATTCCTCATGGGACGACTTCAAGGAGGCTAGGAGAAATTTTAAAAAGGAACTAAGGCGTAGCAAGAGAGAAAACTGGCGGCAGTATTGTGGGGAAATGAACTCCCTACCGGAAACCGCCAGACTGATGAAAATACTCAGCTGCGAGACAAGGAAGACAATAGGATCACTACGAAGGCAAGATGGGACTTGGACTACTTCTAGGGAGGAGTCATTAAGACACCTCTTAGAGGTTCACTTCCCGGGCGAACGCTCTGTCGTTGCAGTACCCTCGGAGCGGCCGATGCCACCAGTTGACTGGCGGCTTGCCGAGGAGATTGTAAAGGACGGAGCTGTAGTCTGGGCAGTGAATGAGTTCGAGCCCTTTAAAGCAGCGGGGCCAGACGGGATCTTCCCAGCTCTGCTTCAGAAGGGCCTGGATATTCTTCTACCGCATTTAAGAGGAATATTTGTGGCCAGTCTGGCACTGGGATATGTTCCCCTGACCTGGAGGTCAGCTAAAGTGGTCTTCATTCCCAAAGTGGGAAAAAAGGACTACACAGCTGCCAAATCGTTTAGGGCGATCAGTCTCACGTCCTTCCTGCTGAAAGCACTGGAAAGGATAGTGGACAGATATCTGTTGGAGGGGACCTAGCCAGGTACCCATTCCACAAGAATCAGCACGCATATAGGCGAGGGAGGTCCACGGAGACAGCCCTTCACGCCGTCGTGCATAAGGTAGAAGGGGCCCTCCTGCATAAGGAGGTCACCCTAGTAATATTTTTTGATATAAAGGGTGCCTTTGATAAAGCAAGGACTACTACTATCTGCCATGCCCTTCGGACTAGAGGTACTGCTCCAGTACTGGTCAGATAGGTGAAATCTGCGCTGGAAGAGAGACGAGTTAGTGCTGCTTTAGGAGACTGCCAATTGGACGTCGGGGTGAGGGGCGGCTGTCCACAAGGCAGCTGCCTATCACCCCATCTATGGTGTCTAATAATGGATGGTCTCTTGGAGCGCCTAACTTCGGAAGGATTTTATGCGCAGGCATATGCGGACGACGGGCTGGTCCTAGTGACCGGCCGCTTCTTAAATGTCGTCTGCAACAGAACGCAGGTAGCTTGTAGAATAATAGAAAGATGGTGCGGCGAAACAGGTCTCTCAGTCAATCCATCTAAGACTGAGATGATCCTATTCACCAAGAGAAGAAAAATAGAGGATTTTAGGGCACCAACCATGTACGGTAAACCTCTTGCGCTTGTGCAGGAGGTTAGGTACCTGGGAGTGACCCTAGATAGCAAACTGTCATGGGGGCCGCATATCGACAACGTCATCAAAAAGTCGACTGCGACCTTCTGGCAATTGCGCCGAGCGGTAGGTAGGAACTGGGGCCTCAACCCACGGATCCTACACTGGCTGTACACGGCGGTCATCAGGCCTAGGCTCCAATATGGATCCGTGGTCTGGTGGCCGAACGTGGACAGAGCGATGACGTCCCGAAAGCTGGCAAAAGTCCAGAGACTAGCCTGCCTAGGGATCACTGGCGCAATGAGGACGACACCGACAGCTGCTCTGGAGGTTCTGCTAGGCCTGCCAACGCTTCCCTCGTGGATAAAGAGGGAGGCTATGGCGGCCTATCTGAGAATGCGGGATTCTGGGAGCTGGCAGTGTTCAGGCAGAGCTGAAGGTCACGCAGCAATTGCTGGACTGACGGAGAGGGAAATCCCTCTCTCTGTCCTGAAGGTGAGAGAAGCGAAAGATCAGCTAAGGTTGGAAAGGAATTACACTCTCACTCTTCCTAGTAGGGAGGAGTGGAGTGAAGGAAGAATTGACTTCCGCCCGGACTCTCTGTTGTGTTATACAGACGGATCTCGGCTGGCCACTAGATCGTCTTCCGGGGCGGGGAATATATCTGGAAGGCAAAGAAGTACAGCAGAGCTTTGCTCTAGGCTCGTACACCACGGTCTTCCAGGCAGAGGTTTACGCCATCCTATCGGTGGCAGGTAGGGCTGAGGTTAGGAATGGGGCGGAACAGATAATATACATCTGCTCCGACAGCCAGGCTGCTCTAAAGGCGGTGTGCTCCCCCAGGACGAGATCAGCTCTCGTCCAGGAGTGTGGGGATGCCCTAGAAGAGCTGGCCAGGCATAAACAAGTGAGACTGGTATGGGTCCCGGGACATATGGGAGTTCCAGGCAACATAGAAGGCCGATGAATTGGCTAGACTCGGAGCCGAGGAACCCTGTCACGGGCCTGAGCCTATGTTAGGTATTTCAAGAAGGCAGGTCACAACGGCCCTCAATGAGTGGGCCCACGAGACACTGAGGACGCACTGGAGGACCAACAGGGCCTGCAGGCAAACCCGAGATTTTGTGACGGGGCCGAACAAATCGAGATCGGCCTGGTTGCTGGGACGGAGTCGTAAGACTCTGAATCTCTTAATCGGTGTTCTGACAGGCCACTGCAGACTTAAGAGGCATCTATCATTGATAGGTATTGAGGAAGACCCTACATGTCCAAGATGCAGGAGTGATGAAGAGACATCTTACCACTTCCTGGGACAATGTGAAGCGTTTGGGCGCCTGAGACACAGTATCTTCGGCTCTGAGGCGCTTCTAAGGGAGGAGATGAGCTCCCTCGCAATGAGTGACATCCTGACCTTCATCAGAAGGTCGGAAAGATTCGATGAGGGAGCAAGAGAAGCACATGGCTGAGGGGACAGCTGGGGGTTGGTAAAAAGGGCCTGTCTGTGGCCTACTTGCCAGGCGTCAGCCTCCCCCACCATTACCATTACCATTACCTATAGCCATCCTTGTCTTATGATGCAGAGTGGCGTACAATGATAGCATACATTGAAGGATACGATGACTGTACTTTCACTCTCCGAAATCTAAATTATTTTTCTCTCTTCCTGTTGGCACTTAACAATATGGTAAAAAAAGATGCAAGTTGCATGTAAAGACTGTAAAGAACATTAAGTAGTGTTAAACATAGAAAACTAATTCGTATTGGAATATTTGGTAAAAATAAAACAAATTTTTAGTTCTCCGGTTCTCTATATAATCTCCTTGTCGTGTTACTCAATTCCCTACGAAATAAAAAGTTAATGGCCTATGATCTGAAGCTGAAAACCTTTAGGACAAAGGTAATACACATCAAAATAATAAAATTAACGAGTAAACTGCCAGGAATTGCGAGGAATGCGATATTTAAATTTTTGCCAAGAAATGCCAGGAATGCAATCAAATTTCGCCAGTAATTTCATATTGAACTATTGGCAACACTGCTGGGCGATAAAAATAAATATTAAATGCGTAAAGTTATTGTTATTATTACCAGAGACACCTAGAAAATAACAGTGTCATTGTGAACTTTATATTCGTAACACTTTTCGAAGTTCAGTAAGACTTTTTTTATTTTCAAAAAATGGTATTATTTCACTACTCTGCCAATGTACAATTAAAAAAACACACAAGAGCTTCCTTGAAATTGCTATTTCTAAGCTCTTTGACAAAATCTGCGGGTCTTGTTTGATCAGGTCCAGAAATCACGTACATACGCTCATCACAGTTACCGCCTCGTAGAGATCTTTCGTAATCTTTAATGGACGGTGTATTTATTTTCGATAAATGATATCTACACACTAGAAGCTCATGAAGAAGCTGATACGAAAATAGTTTTTCACGCGTGCAATATTCTGGAGGAAGCTAACATTATAATAAAATGTTCCGACACGGACATACTTATTATAATGCTAGCCAACATGGATAAGTTAAAAAAGAATAGTAAAGTTTGGATTCAAACGGGTATTTTAAGCAAACAGCGTATAATTGACTTGTCAGCACTTTATGATAGACACGGAGAATTATTTTGTAAATCTTTATCAGGGTTTCATGCATTCACTGGATGTGATATCAATCCAGCTTTTTTGGAAAAGGAAGACAGCGTCCTTTAAAATTATTACTGTTAAGCGAACAATTTCAACGCACATTTGCTGAATTAAGCAATGAAGATTGTGATAGACTTACTGTATTTCGAAATATTGAAAAATTTGTTTGTTCACTTTATACGATGAAATCACTTGATTCCATAGATAATGCTCGTTTTGCGCTTTTTTTTAAAAAATTACAAAGTCAATAACGTCAACGAACCATTTCAAAAAAAAAAAACCTAAACAATTTTGATGCTTCATCGATACCTCCTTGTGCAGCTGAATTAAGACCACAATTCTTGAGATCCATGTATATCGCCAGATTGTGGAGCCACGCTCACAAGAAAATTCCGACTAATTTGGTGCCAGAAGACTGTGGATGGGTAATAGTCGACTCCAAATACCAGTTCCAATGGTTCCATGGACCTCAGATACCATCTAGCGTTAAAGACGTTATTATCGATCAAGAACAGCCTGAAGGTACAAATATTTCCACACGCTTTCGTTCTTATATTTGTTAATAGCCATTTTTAATTTTGTTTTACAACAGATGTTAACGAAATTCAATCTGAGGAGGACATCGATTGCGAAAGCGAAGAAGATATGCAGTACGATGAATCCGACACAAACAGCGAAATAGAATAAGTCTACAATTTATTTGTATTATTTGTTAACAAAAAAAAATTATTTTAATGGTGAACATATCTTTTAGCACTTGTATAATATAGGAATTGTTAACTTATTGTCCTCATAATATAATTAACAAAATAATAAATCGTTATAATGCATCGTACGGAACTAACTCGTTAAGCGCGATCGAGACCGCGCTCGAGACCGCGCTCTTCAATACAGTCTGCCCCGATGTTGTCTTTAATTTTTTCGTCTGCCATTGACAACATAGCTTCCTCAACAGTTTAACAATCATTCTCAAAAATTTTTAATCATGAGGCTTATCATTTTTTTCTCACTAAAGATAACGCCGCTTTGTTGAAGTCTGCCGGCCATTTCACTTCCACGAAATCGTCTGCCAATAATTTTCCGCGTTTCGTAGCAACAAATACTTCACTTCCCAATAATTTTTATCCATGAGCATTATCATTTTTTTTCATTGTAAAATTTGTCATCTTTGACCGTCCGCCCCCGCCTTAATCTTCCTAATCGCGCTGGCAGACTTGCCACTCGGTGTTCGGGAGCGCTAATGGAACCTCTCTAGCTATTCACATTTCATGTACCTTATACCTTGCTTTTTTATGTAGCCCGCTCTTAGACTATAATCTGTAGCACTGAATTATGGGGTGTTGATGTTTTGGAGTAGCAAGTGAACCATTCTCGCAACGTTAGAAGATGGAAGTGTGACTTTACCGAGCCGTTGTTTATATATATAAAGTGTGTCCCCAGATGGATTTTACAAGAGGAAAAACTTTTTAATTTTTGATTTTACGACAAAAAGTTATTCTTGATGAAAACGTCTGCTTAGTTGAAAAATATGATTGGAATCGTCAAAATTAATGTGGGATATAGGGTCACTTGAAAAGTTACAAAATGTTGAGGGAAGTACTCTTATTTTTCATTTTGTAACAAAAAAGATAGAAAGAAAGTTGTTTAGAATTATAAGGTCATTTTATTTTCAAAAAATGATTTAGAAAATTAATTAAAATTGCGAGAGAAAACAAAGTTATTTATTTATTATTGATTCACTTTAATAAATAACCTTGTTTTCTCTTGCAATTTTAATTTTTCCTAAATGATTTTTACAAAATAAATTGATCTTATAATTCTGAACAACTTTTCTTTCTATCTTTTTGGGCGATTCCATTTATGCTTTTTAACTAAACAGACGTTTTTGCCAAGAAAAAATAAAAGTTTTTCTTGTAAAATCAATTCGGAGTCACACTGCATATATATTCCTTGAATAATCATATATTCCGTGATTATTCAGGATAGAGAATAATCTTGAGTCATTCCTGTAATATTCCATATATATTCCGTGAATAATCCTGTCATATTCCTTGATTATTCAGGATTATTCCATGGGAATATTCCTGGAATATTGAGAGGAGTGTACTTTTCTGATTCTAAGAATATTCCAAGAATATGTGGAATATTTAAATGTTATCCATGGAATAATCCAATCTTCCAATTGAATATTCATAGAATATTACTGGAATATTTTTTGTGCTATCTGGGCTGCGGCCATCCGCAGGCCTATTTTGGCTCACGCCTGATTTTACATGAACTCAATTATGGCAAAAAATGTAGTTAGAACATTATAATTCTCAGGTGACGAACTATTAAAATACTTCCGAAAAACATTAGAATGCAAAAATGTCCAAATACTAATCACAAATTGGGCCTATATAAAGACGAAAAAACACAAAATAAAGTTTAAAACACTTGATTCTAGTTTATTTCAAACTTATTTGCAACATAAAAACGTCGGTTTCTTTAATTGCGGCAAAGAGATCAAAGAACACTGTACGATGTTATTAAAATTTCATTATCACTCTAATACGTTTACAAATAAAAAGCTGAAGAGAAAACACATATAATAACACAACGTAAACACGCAGGCTTTCATTGGGCACGTTTAGAGAACACAACCGTTAGGAGATTGACCGGCAGCAGTTCTCTAAACGAGACGGTTGACTATGCGCTAACTGGAAGCTGTTGCTCAACGTAGTCAGCGACAATTTTTTATGCTCTTTCTAGCCAGTACAGGTTGTAGAATGCTATGTCTTCGATCATTGGTCAAAGTGCTATGCTATGCAACTTCAAAAATAATATGACAGGAATCGCCATCGATAATATACCTACAATTTATGTTTTAAATGATTGTGTACAAATTAACCCAAAATGTTCCGACTACTTGCAAATGTAAGTTTGAAGTTTTATTTAAAATTTCAAATATTTATGTTGAGGAATGAGGAAGTTTTGAGAAAAAAATTGAGAAGAAAAATGAGAAAAAAGTTACAAAAATGTGCTGCCAACCCAGATTCCCGCTAGATCATTAGCAAAATATTTGCACCTTTTTTTTTTCGTAATCAGAAGGAAAATTTATCACCCCATTTTTTTTGGTTTTCGAAAATTTTGATTTTTTGTAAAGTTATGACATTTTAAAATTTAAGTTCTTCATTAAGTAAATTTCAAAATGTCATAACTTTATAAAAAATCAAAATTTTCAAAAAACCAAAAAAAACGCGGATAAATTTTCCTTCTGATTACGAAAAAAAAATAGTTTGCAAATAATTTACTAATGGTCTAGAAGTAATCTGGGTCGGCAGCGTATTTCTGTAACTTTTTTTTCTCAATTTTTTTTTTTCAATTTTTTTCTGCAAAACTTCTTCATTCAGTACTGATAGTCCTGCCTTAAAATATTGCTTAGGTTCCATGCTCCATTACTGAGATATGGCATACTGGCATAACCTAAATCCACCAGCCGCCACTGCTGCACTGTTAGATGCGTCACAACCGTTCACTGCTCGGTCCGTACACGGGCCAATGTGTTCTGAAAGAAGATTAGTTTATTCTTCTTGGTTCTTATGGTGCTAATCTATCGTCTTTTTATTTATAGTCCTTGGCATAGATTTTTCTATGGTCCTTGGTCACTGGTGACACGTCAGTTGTTTGAACCCGGCTTCAAATGTTCGGTCGAACGTTGGAATCAACAGCCGCTTTCTTTCGATTTGTGATCATGATCACAAAATCATGTTTACAAGTGATCGCGAAACAAGTTCAGCATTCAAGGTTAACGAAAGAACTGTAAAATCAGAGCAGACAGAATATCTTTGCAACCATGTTTTAGGAATCAAATCATAAATTTTTTTTGTTCCACAGGGAAAAAGGGGATTAAGAATCATGTTCGCGAATTTTACTGTGGAGAGGATGGATCACGAAATGAATTTTTGTCGATAGAACGGGATATCTTATTCAAAACACGTTGTGATTCTATGATCAGTGTCGAAAGAAAGCGGCAAACGTTCAACGCATCGTGTAGCGCCGACTTTAAATAATCGGTGGAAAATTTAAATATTTTAATTTTTAATCTATGAATAAAAATAACTAGGTTAGGTCTTGTTATGATAACTCGGCGTGCTTAGGAAGTATTTTTAATTAATCATTTTAAATCCTTTATTATGAGTTATGTTAGTGATTTAAGTCAATCTCAAGAATATTTAAGTTTTCGTAGTAGTGTTCCCTTAAGAAGAATAGTGGTTGATTTAGATAATACTAAGGTAATAATAAGAGAAATCTGATAGTATACCATATATACCACAAATAATTTACCCTCTTCATTTAGGGTTGGAGAATATACGACTGTGGTCCCAAAAAAGTACGTTGTCCATTAATATGTCTTCCCTCGGTTTCTGGCACTGCTGATATTTTTTTCAAACAAGCATTAGCTCTTTCAGCAAAGGGTATTAGAGTTATTTCAGCAGAAGCCCCAGTTTACTGGAATGTAAGAGAGTGGTGTGAAGGTTTTAAAAAACTGGTAGATTATTTAGATCTAGATAAAGTTCATATATTTGGATCATCTCTAGGTAAAAATTTTTTTTAAAAATTAACTACTTGCAAATTTCAAATATTGTTTTATAGGTGGATATCTTGCCCAAAAATTTGCAGAATACACAGCAAACTGTCCTAGAGTTGCTTCGTTAATATTGTGTAATACATTTACAGATACTTCCATATTTAACAATCATGATTCAGCAGCAATTTTTTGGATTTTACCTGCTTTAGTTCTGAAGAGAATGATCATGGGGAACTTTACTTCTGAAAAAGTGGATCCAGATATGATTGAAGCTATCGATTTTATGGTTGAAAGAGTAAGCACTGATTTCTTTTTATTTAATTTATGATTCCCACAATAATTAAACGATTCAGGAAATATGTACTTGAGTTTACAGCACAACTGAATTTTTAAAATTACCGTGAAAGTTCTCACGTTTGGACACTTTGGACCTGAATCTTGCCATAACTAGTGAACTGAACGCTAGTTAACTTTGGAAAAGTACGAATTGGTGCCAATGAACTACTAGCAAATAGTTACCCGTGAATCCATATTTCTGTAAATAAATTGTCCGAAAAAAGTAATAAAAATCGACTTCCGAACTTAGGGTAAAAATATCCTAACCTTGGACAATTTATGTTCATCAGCAAATTTAGCGCAAAATAAAGTATTTCAAAGAAGAAGCATGATACTTTAGTTCGGACACTAATATACATAAAGTCAACAGAAAATTTCAAAGAGAAAATGAAACACATATATCAAAACGATCATTAAAGATCATAGTATAAAATAAACAAAGCATTCCCCTTAAAATAACAAAAATGAAGAATACCTTGCAGAATCTGAACAAGTTAGGAAATTTACATTGTAATTAAAAAATAGTTTCGTTAAATATGTTTCCCACAACAAATCGCTGGATCACTTAAGACACGACATATTTGGTATAAAATTACTATTTTAATTAAAGTTGCTATACAGACTTAAAAAATATATTTTTTTATATAACAGAATGTTTTTATAAACGGAAAATATCACTTTAACACATCATATCCCTTGACATGCAGAACTAAGAGAAGGGTCGATTCAAATTTGACGCTAGATGGAGAAATTTTTTTCGTGCCGGATAACTTACATAATTTGTTGAAAATGTTTAGAAAACGATGTATATTTAACAAGGCTAATGTAATGAATCTAATTTTTTGTTGTGAAAATATACTTAAGTAAGTTTCAATTTTTTTTTTTTTTTTTTTTTTTATATCACCAATAAAAAGATACATAATGTATATTTGGCAAGTCAAGATAAAATATAATAAAACAAAATAAATATGACGTCAATATAAAACAATATCAAAGTGTAAATGTAAATACATATTGATACATACATACATACAAATAAATAAATAAAATTATATGAATAAAATTAAAAATTTGAATTTATAACCTAATGGCTATTTTGTCTAACCTATTTATTTAATTTACTACAAAAATGATACAAATGTATCTACATATAGCAAGTCAAGTCAATAGAATTTAAAAATATAAGAAACAATAAACATGCATTAAAATATAAATAAAATACTTATAATTTAATAAGTAAATGTCACTAATATATCAATATAGAACACATAGGTAAATAATCAAAATTTGTATATATATAAACTGCATTAATTTCTATGCAGAAATTCTTGCACACTATAGTACCCACTTTCTGCGAGAATATTTTTGTTTTTTTTTTTTACCAAATTGCCACCATTTTTTATGTTATTCAAATTGGTAATGCCTTGTAACAAACTATGCAATTATAATAAAAGCAATGTTTGAAATTACTAGTTCTGTGGTTAGGAGTAGAAATGAGATCCAGTGGCGGCTGGTGGCCTTAGGTTTTACAATATCTCAATATTGGAGCCTGGAACCCAAGCAATATTTTAAGGCACGACTATTAGTACTGATTGAAGAAGTTTTGCAGAAAAAAAAAGTTACAAAAATGCGCAGCTTCCCCAGATTCCCTCTAGGCCATTAGTAAAATCTTTGCAAACAATTTTTTTTTTCATAATCAGAAGGAAATTTTATCACCCCGTTTTTTTTTTGTTTTCGAAAATTTTGATTTTTTGTAAAGTTACGACACTTTGAAATTTAAGTTCTTCATTGTGTAAATTTCAAAATATCATAATTTTATAAAAAATCAAAATTTTCGAAAACAAAAAAAACGGGGTGATAAATTTTCCTTCTGATTGTGAAAAAAAATAGTTTGCAAAGATTTTTGTAACTTTTTTTTCTCAAATTTGTTTTCAATTTTTTTTTTGCAGAACTTCTGCAATCAGTACTGATAGTCATGCCTTCAAATATTACTTGGGTTCCATGCTCCAATACTGAGATCTGGTACAACCTAAATCCACCAGCTGCCACTGATGAGATCACCATGTTTAGTGTTGTAGTTATAACTTGAAGAGAGTGTTGTAAATTTATCTTTAAGTTTGGTTAAAATTGTGATACATTTTAACATAAATATGCTGGAAACAGTTAAAAAAAATTTTCAGTTTAAAAATGTGTCATTATTCTTTTTTTTAAATTACAAATACTCTGTTTACTTCAGTTGCCCTATCTATATAATGTACGAACTACATGAATAGCATAGAGAATAATAGACGTCCAAGAGTACTTGCTCATTCATCGAAGTTTTTAGTTGAAGGATACCAAAGAATGCCCTATTGAGCTGTTTGCAAACAGTTCAATTTGAGTATTCCACGACAATCTTTGGCCCAAGTAAATTCCTAAAAATTTTACATCATTTGCAAACATTATGTTTATTATAGACAGCAAGTTCTCTTGTAGATGAAAGTTTAAGCATACAGTCTTTTTATTATTTAATATTAACTTATTTCTATCGCACCATATCTTTAATTGTTCTACAGCTAATTTTGCTGCAATCTAAATTTCCTCAGAACTTCTAGCCAATACAGATATTGTCATGTCATCTGCAAACATTCTAACTCTACCATTCGTAATATTTAGTGAAAGTTCATTCACATATATACCAAGGACCAAGAACCGAACCGTGGGAACATCCAATTTAACATTATATGAGTTTCTGATGTAAAGTTACCCAACTTGACAACAAACAGGAAGAAAAGGATCATGGTAATGCCCACAAAAAAGGATGAATCCGCCGACACGTGTTTCTGAGTCACTACTCGTTATCAAGACGGCTATAAGTTGTAAGGATAGGCACAACTTAGGTTCAACAACACAAAGGAAGCCACCGACAGGAAGCCAGTCGCTCATTTGTAGCTGCAATTGAGAGACCCCGTGTTTACAGGGCAACAGACAATATTGCCATGGAGGCAACTAGCCACCTGCGTGGTATTCCCTACCCAAGGTTTAAAGCAACAAAGTATAGAAAGTTACTGCGGGATGAGATATAACAGGAAGAAAAGGATCATGGGTACTGCCCGCAAAAAAAGGATGAATCCACCGACACGTGTTTCTGAGTTACCACTTGTTATCAAGACGGCTATAAGTTGTAAGGATAGGCACAACTTACATTCAACAACACAAAGGAAACCACTGACAGGAAGCCAGTCGTTCATTTGTAGCTGCAATTGAGAGACCCCATGTTTACAGGGCAACAGACAATATTGCCACAGGCAATGTTGTCTATCTTATCTTATTCTTAAACCTGACCTAACATTGATACTGACAAATGAACGAAAGTTTCAACCATTAATACCTGATCTTATTTTAGGTAATATTGAATGTACTAATTATTTATGAAAAAGGCATTGAGAAATGGCTTTATAAAGAGTCTATCTGTAAATCATTTGGTACCACCGGTCACATTCTATTAAAACCTCAAACCCCAAACATATAGAGTTGTAATTTGATTAACGTTGCCTTTTCACTCATAACAAAAGAGACTAATTGAATTTAGTGAGCTCGCTTTCGGAGAGAATGGCAACGCGGCATAAAAATTATTTAAGGCCGACCTTACCTATTCGTGTACACACGGAGAGTTCAGCAAGGTTGGTTCCGTGGTAGGCTCCGTGTTATTTGTCTCGATGTTGGCGAGGACGTCGGCGATGCTTACGCCCTAGTACAGAGCAGTGTAAAGGTCCTCGGTCACAGAGACCAGGCTACAGAGTTTTCTCTACAAAATGTGCTATGGTTGCCAAAGGTCTGACCACGACAGTGACGGCGGCTATGAAAGCCGGGACAGCGGTCTACCTTTGACTTCCAGGCTCCGGAGAGCCAGTGTAACACTATAGTTGCCCTTTGGCAACTAGAGATGGTGTAGAGTCGTGGTCACATCTTTATGTGACCACGACTCTACACCATCTCGCATATTTATATGATTTCCCGTGAGGGAGTTCGTTGGTCAAGTCTGTAAGCTTGACGGAGATAGCAAAACGCTAATTCCCTAATTGTGGTCTTCGAACGAGACTCTTAACACACGATACTTAAAGTGAAAAGTGACAGCCTTCGACCCTGTTCTTGGTAAAATCTTCTGCAACCCTACGTGATTACGTTGGTTTGTTTATTTTACACCTTCTCGGCTGGCAAACGCCTTGAAACTTTTATACAGTTTTGTCAACGTTTTAAAATATTTAAATGAATACTGTGTGTTCTTTTACATGATGAATAATTTAGACTCTATAGTTTTATAGCCATTGAATAAATACGTTTTTTTGCCAAAATTATAAGAAAATGATTTAACCTTTTTATGTAATAGTTAATTTGGAATTTAATGAGATAAATGCTTGGAAATAATTTAGTTTTATATAAAAAAATATAGGAAAATATCCGCGATGAAGCAGCCCAGGGCTGGGATGCTTCAATACTTAGAATTGATATTTGTCTGTAATTTTTTATATTCTTTAAATCATCTTTTTCATGTAGAGGTAGAACTGATACCATTTTCAATACATCAGGAAACTGATGACTTCTAATGACAAAAAAAATGGATATACTAAAAGTTGTATTATCTTACTACTGATGTGTTTTAACACATGGGTTATTTTATCAAAACCACTTGATTTTGTATTTTTTAAGGAGTCTATAATATTTTTAATTTCAAATTCAGTTACGGATTCGAAGAAAATTGATTGTTCAATAATATTTGTTAGAGTACAAGGTACCAAATTAGCTTACAAGTTTTTTTTCAGCTAGTGTAGAGAAACGATCTACAAATAAGTTAACAATTACATCATGATCTGTTATTACATTGTTATAAAAATTAAGTATCTTATTTTTAAAATCTAAATTTATGTCTCCACATAATATAATATAGTCTGATTTTGTAGCAGCAATTGTGAAAGCTTTTGATGCTATAACATTTATATCACCCGGCTGGCGGTCTATATATTGCAATTAATATAATTTTTATTTTATTAGTACTTTGTTATAAAATACCACACATTTCAATATGCATTTCTACCTGTAGTTTAGTGATTTGATCCAAATTAATAAAATCTATACAAGGTTTTGCCACAATTAGCACACCACCATATATATGAGTACTTGTAACATAATGAGGAATAAGATTAAAGCGAGAAAAGTTAAGATTAATTATATCATTATCTGTGATCCAGTGTTTACTTATAAAAAAAATATCAATATTTTCAAGTATGGCAAATACTTCAATTTCATTAAATTTACTCATAAAGCCCTGAACATTAGCATGACATAATTGAATTTAATGTTACAGTGGGTTCTTCATTATAAAAATAAACTTATTATTCAGTCGTCCATTGTTATTTGAGACAGTCGAGGGTACAAAAAAAAGTGTATTTCCTTGTATATTTACATCAGGTGATTCGTTACTGATCCCATCTATTACAAAATTAGATTTATTGTTGTGCCCTTCTTTCTCCTCGTTTAAAAATACATTTTTTTTCTATTAAATTATTTATTAATAACACCATGTTTATTCCAACAAATTTCTTACTAAATATGATATTTCTTTGATTCACATCTAAATACTCTATGTGTCCTTGAGTAAATTGGTCCAATTTTTCACAAATATTTTTTAATTTCAAGTTTACTTTAAAAATGATTTTGTTAATATAGTCGTTTCTAGAGCATGGAATAGATAATATAATAATATTTGTTTGAGAACATAATTTGATATTGTCATTCAAAAATTTGAATAGAAAATATTTTCTGTAAATAGCAATATCATTAAAACTTGCTAGAATTATTACATAGTTCAAGTCAGTAAATGTTTCTGTACATACTTTAATGTTATTTACATATAATATCAGCCATTGTGGTATTTGGTTTAAGTAAGTACTGTTAGATTGTTAAGCAATATTCATATAAAACACACAAGGGCACGAAATAACTTTATTTTCTGTCCTCCACATATGACAATTTTTACCAACTGGCCTACCATGCCAACCTAACATAATATAACTATCATAGTTCCCTAGGAACAGGGCTGCCCAAAGTATCACATTATCAGAGCTTCACAAGTATAAACTAATCTACCACATCTCCCTTTCTTTGAAAGGTTTTTGTATCCAACATAAGATTTTATTCTAATAATAAACAGTGCGAGCAACTACATTTTTGTTTTACTTCTCCTTAAAATTAAAACTAGATTTTTAGTCTTCATAACATTTTGGTTTCTTTCTTACTCTATCACTTTTCCTTATTACTTTATTTTTATTGACACTCTTATTACTTTAATTTTTATCACTATATTTATTAGCATTAACTTCTTCACTATCATTTATATTACACTGATTATCTCCCTTTTCAAAAGTCATGCTGTTTGATAACTGTGTTGTACTATCTTCTTTATTTTCAGGTAACTTTATAAGGAATTTTCGATTTCTTCTTAGAGATCCTTCGTCAGTCTTAATCAAGTATGAATTCGGTTTGTTTGTTCCCCTTCCATTTCTCTTCATGTCCTTTATCCATACCCAATCATTTTTATTTAAAATGGGTAATTCTTTAGATCTATCTCGTTTGTCATATTGTTCTTTTGACTTCAATTGTTCAGTCTTTTGTCTTTGTTTAATTTCTTCATGATGTGGTGTTTTAGGTTTCAACTTATCGCGTTTCATAGGTAAGACATCTCGTAGCTTCCGTCCAAGTAACATTTCAGCTGGTGACGCTGCACAAGGCAGTTTTGTTTCTATATGTTAATAAACCTAAGTGCCAACCTTTGCATTTTTTTATTATTTGTTTAACGAGCTGTACCGCTCTTTCATAATGTGCATTGCTCTGGGCAAATTTTGGGCTGCTCATGATATGTTGAAATCCATATTCTTTTTGCAAATGTGTTGAATAAATAGCTGTCAAATTGTGGACCTCCGTCTGAGTAAACTATTACGGGTATTCCAAAACGCGAAAAGATTTCTTTTAATGTTTCTATAACATTTTCACTTCGTGTTTTGCTCAGGCGTTTACTTCAGGGTATTTGGAGTAGTAATCTTGAACCACTATTTTGATTTTTATAATGACACATATCTGTAGCGATGTGTTCAAATGGTAGCTACGGCAATTCTCTCAGTCATGAAATCGGTTTCTTGATTTTTATTCTTAAGACATTTGTGGCATTTTTCTACTGTTTCCTCAATGTAGCTGTTTATGTTTGGCCACCAAACAGTGTTCTTTGCACGTGACTTACAGCTATTTATGCCTTGTTGCCCCTTATGAATTTTGTTTAATATTTCTTTGTACATGATAGGGGGAATTATAAATCTATCTTTATAATAAAGAAAATTGTTATAAATCGTGATGTCATTTCTAAATATAAAGTATTTTTGACACTTCCGAAACTTTTGTTTTAGTTGGCTATCCGTTCTTTGTGTAGCCCATCAGTGTTCCAAAATGTTCTTCTTGGGCCTTAGTTATTTTACTTTCTTTTGTTTCCAATTTACTTTCTAACTCTTTTGTTATAACATCTATGTGAGCTATTAGACTCTCTTCGTCTAGTATAACCTTGTCTTTAATTCCCTGCCTAAGTGGTTTTCGTGACAGTGTATTAGGAGTATAAAATGATTTTCCAGGAACATGTACAATGTCAAAATCAAATCGGGCTAATCTAAGCCTAAACCTTTGTAGATGTATTGTAAGGTCATTGATTGACTTTTTTTGATAAAATAGTCAGTAGTGGTAAATGATCGGTCTGAATTGTGAAATGCTTACCAATAATATACTCCTGTAGCCTCTCGCATACCCATAGGACCGCGTATGCCTCCTTTTTGATCTGAGCATATTGTCGTTGGGTGTCACTCAGACTTTTCGAACAGAATAGTATGAGTGCCCATCTTCCGTCATCCTGAAACTGTTCCAAGCACCCGCCAGTCCCAAATGATGACGCATCCGCTAAGATTCTTGTTTCTTTTTAGTATCGTATATTCGTAATACAGGTGCTGTTATGATTACCCTCTTAAAATTTTCAAAGCATTCCTCATGTACTTTAGTAAATTGAAAGATGTTATTTTTTTTTAGTAGTTCCCTCAGCGGTTTTGTGAGGTCTGTCGAATTTTCTAGAAATTTTGTGGGATGGTTTACCATGCCTAAAAATTCTCTAACTTGTGTGACATTTTGTGATTTTTCAAGTTCTATTATAGCTTCCAAGTTGCTTTTGTCCATTTTCAAACCTGCTTCATCAATAATGTAGCCTAATAGTTTTATTTCTTTAATTCCAATTTGGCATTTGTTCTTATTTAATGTTAAGCCATTTATTTCTAGAATGTTTAGCACTTTATTCAATATTGCGTCATGTTCCTCTCTGTTTTGTGCAAAAATAGTAATATCGTCCATAGGTATGAGTACCCAGGGTTAGGTTAGGTTTGTTGTGAGTGAGTCTCAGTAGACCCTCCACTGCGGCCATCAGCAGGCCTATTGTGGCTCACGCCTAATTATATTTCACCCAATAAATTCAGTCTCTTAATGAAACTGATAACTTTATTGGGTGAGAATGTGTCCAGATCCTCTGGCAGCAGTTGCCCTTTACCAAATATTGAGAATCGGTTCCTCTCCACAGCGGGACAGGTGCATAAGATGTGGTCTGCCTTCTCATCATCCTCCAGGCATAGACGGCACTCGGCGTTTTCCGCTAGGCCGAGTTTATGCAGATGATAGTTTAGTCGGCAGTGCCCTGTTAGAGTTTTCAGGTTTATCCTGTTTAACTCTAAAAGTTTCTTAGCTCTCGATTTCAAAGGGTATTTTATAAACGCCTTCGAATGAACTAATCCTGGTAACTCTTGCCAATACTGGAGAGTTTGCCTTTCAGCCCAGGTTGAGATAGCCATCTTGGCAGTACTTGAGGATATGCCAAGTATTGGTTCTGGTCCGATGAATCGTGATCCCCCTCCTTCTCTGGCTAAGGAGTCCGCTATTTCGTTACCTTCCATACCAGAGTGGCCGGGTATCCAGACCAGAGTCACTTTGTCGTTCTTGCTCAAATGATTTAGAGCTTTCTGACAGTTCCATACCGTTTTGGAGTTACACCGGTAGGAGCCAAGAGCTTTTATAGCTGCTTGGCTATTTGAGAAAATTTTTATTGATCTGCGTGTAAGATGCATATATTCCAGCCTTCGTACACACAGTTCAATGGCATGAACCTCAGCCTGAAAAATAGTTGCATGAGTATCTAGATTTTAGACTATCCTTACCCTTGGTCTGTAGCTGTGTACTCCGGCTCCTGTTCCCTCGGGAGTTTTGGAGCCGTCTGTAAACCAACAACTGTCTGCCTTCAGTAGGTCGGCTTTATTCCGATCCCACTCATCTCTTTCTGGAAAAAGGATGTTGAAGGTCAGCTCGTAGTTGGTCATAGTAGGCATAGTATCCGAGGGCATTCCCAGGATGCTGTGAGGACACCCTAAAACAGTTTATTCATAGCTTGCTGGAAAACTTCTGGGGCAGATGTGATTCCAAAGGGAACTCTCTTGCAGACAAATCTGCCAAATGGGGTAAAGAATTCTGTAACCTCATTGGAACGTTCTGAAAGTGTTAATTGCCAAAAACTTGAAACACAATCTAATTTTGAAAAATATTTTGCATTCTGAATTTTTGCTATGGTTGAGTCAACTGTAGGAAGCATGATCTTTTCTCTTTTTACAAACTTATTTAATTGAGTGAAATCGGCACAAATGCGTACCTCACCTAAATGTTTGGTAACACAGACCATCAGGGCGCACCATGCTGTGGGATTATTCGGGCTTACTTCCTCTATAATACCCTCTGCTACCATTTTCTTAAAGTTTTTTTCGATTTTCTCTAAAAGTGGAAGTGGCACTCTCCTTGGAGTGGTGATTGAGTAAGGCACAGCGTCTTTATTCAGTTTTATTTTATGTTCAAACTGTTTAAGGTTACCTATGCCCTGAAACAAATTTGGATGCTGTTTTACAAGTTCCTCCAGTGATCATTGCTCGCTGATTTCGTTTATGGATTTAATAATGTTGAAACTTTTAATGGCAGGCCTTCCCAGTAAGTTTTCTTTGTTTTCAATAACAAACATTTTTGTTTTCTTGCTTACACCTTTGTATTCCGTAACCACGCTAACTTTACCAAGTACAGGTATGTTTGTGCTGCCAGGTCCTTTGAGTTTGGTTTCTGTTGATTTGATTTGTGGCTTGTTTTGTAAACAGTCATAATATGATGCTTTACTGAGGATTGAAACGTCAGCCCCCATATCAATCTGATAGTTGATCTCTTGGCCATGCACCCTTAATTTAATGTGCCACGCTGAGTCTTGACCATCCCTTATTTCTTCGATAATCTCATTGACATCTTCGTCTGAAGAGCTGTTGCACGTGTCTATAATTTCTCTAATATATCTTTTTATTTTAGTTCAGCACATTTTGGCAAAATGTCCTTTAATATGGCATTTATCACACGACTTTCGCAGCTGGACATGCCTTAAACTCGTGACACAGCGACCGCATTGTGGATACTTCTTTGCTTCTGATTTATGATTCGGGTTGTCCCTTTTGCTTATAATGTTTATAATTCCTGATTTTTCCTTTAGAGCTTCATTTTCCTGTTTCACCCTTTCGTTTTGAAGTATTCTTGTTTTCGCCTCTTGTAGTGTTAAATTGCCATCTAGTTGTAACGTTTCTGATAGTTTTCTGTCCAGTAGTCCTACAACCAACCTATCTCTGACAAGGTCATCCGTTAGTATACCATAATTGCATGTTTTGCTCAAACCGATAACGCTTGAAATGTAGTCTTGTGCCCCTTCGCCTTCCCTTTGGTAGCGAGAGTTGAATTTTGTCGGTTCAAATATAACGTTTACTTTCTTTAAAAAATATTGTTCAAAGAAACTAATAATTTTTTGATAAGTGGATTTGTCATTCTCAGTTATAGCTACATTATCCAACAATTTGTTTACCTCGGGTCCCATGTGAAGTAGGAGACTATCCACCTGAGTTTGCTCATCTGTTCGTGCTAGTCCCGTCACATTTCGATATCTCTTGTAGACCGTTAACCACTGGTTCCATTCTGAAGGTCTGAAGGAAAAACTTTCTGGTTGAGGAACATAGTTTACCGATGTTGCACCACCGAAAACCTGAATTTGGTTCACGCCTTTCTAACTCCGACATTTGCTTCCGTAGTTTCTCCTTCTCCGCTTGCAAATCGTCCAAGTTTGCTGTCTGATAATGGTATCTATCTGATGGTCTGGTATAATGGGGTTTGTCGCACCCGCAAAAAAAAATTTTTACGTTATCACTGGTTTGTTTTCATACATCAATTATTAACGCGTTCTACACCCAACCTGACACCATGTACTGTTAGGTTGTTAAGCAACATTCATATAAAACACATAAGGGCACGAAATAACTTTATTTTCTGTCCTCCACATATGACAATTTTTACCAATTGGCCTCCCATGCCAACTTAACATAATATAACTATCATAGTTTCCTAGGAAGAGGGCTGCCCAAAGTATCACATTATCAGGACTGCACTAGTATAAACTAATATACTACAAAGTATGGCTTGTATATCATAACTATTTTTTAAGGAAGCAAAATGTTATTTTGTTTAGAGTATAAAATGCTGATTGTATGGTTATAAGGAAACCTTAGAATAAAAAGCATTCATCAGATACATTGAACTGTTATTAATGTATATTCAAATTTTGAAGTGGCTAAACTTTCAATTAATTGAGAAGTCCTGCATCAAATGTTTTATTTAAATTGAAATAGATTGGCGGCATTGCGCAAAAGGTAAATAAGAAATAGTCAGATATACAGTATACTCTAAAGTAAAGGGGCATGCTATGATAAATTCTCGCGTTAAAATTTATAAAAATAACTTCAATTCCATTATATTCTTTTCTCTATATTTTTAGTTGAGTAATTGTTTTGTAGGATATTTATACTAATTGTGACTTAATATTTTCTAATAAAAAAATATATCGTTATTTATTTTTGTGTGCAAATACAGAAAAATATTTGAATTATTTGTATGTACATAAATAGATACTGGGTGTATCACTTAAGATGTAAATCCAAATAAAAACTTTATTATTTTAGATACAGAAAAAAGTTTTATGCGAAAGTTGTATACCAGTTGGACTACAAAGTAATGTAATCAAAACTTATACACGATTTTCAAATTTTCCCAGATCAAATAAAGTTTAGTTTTTTAAATGGAAGATTCTATATATTATTACATTTTTTGGAATTATTGAGAAAAAATGCTTTTCAAAAATATAAACATGTTGTATTGTATCTCATGAAATACAGAGTGCTCAACATTTTAAATCTATACCCTTCATATGGCATAGCCTAACAAATTATGTTTATTGTTAAAAATACAAAAAAAAAATCAAACTAATTATGCTGTATATCGATTGCAAAACAAATTGATATAATAGTATACAGTATAATCTGTTACTTTGGTTACGGCATCTGAAGGATAGATTTGAGCACCATTGAGCACTCTGTGTTTTATGAGACACTGAGATTACACCCCAACATATTTATATTTTTGAAAGCCATTTTTCTCAAGGATTCCAATAATATAATAATATGTAAGGTGTTCCATTTAAAAAAATACAACTTTATTTTACCATAAAAAATTTAAACATCCTGTATAAGTCTTGAATGCATTTGTTATTTTTCTGTATCAAAGATGATTAGGTTTTTATTTGGACTTACATCTTAAGTGGTACACCTGGTACATATTTTATCTATTGTTTTTTATATGCATATCAGTGGCAACTGGTGAAATGTAGGCTGTCATATCTTAGTATTGGAGCATGTGACTCAAGCAATACTTTAAGGCATATCTATCAAGACTAAATGAAGAAGTTTTGCAGAAAAAAAATTGTGATTGAATTTTGCGAAAAAAAAGTTGAAAAAATTGTCTCATCAGGTTATTTTTTAAATGATTTGTAAAATATTTGAGAAACATTTTTTTTCCATTCAGGTGGAAAATATAACGACAGATTTCATATTTCATAAAAAAAAATATTGATTTTTTACAGTCGCACCTTTTTGAAATTTGCACAGCGAAAAATGATTCTAAAATAAAATTTCAAGACGCTGTAACTTTATAGAAAAGCAATATTTTTTGGTGAAATTTGTTGATATATTTTTTCCACCTGATTCTGAAAAAAAAAATATTTTGCAAATTTTTTACAAATTGTTTAAAAAATAACCTGGTGAGGCACACAATTTTTTCAACTTTTTTTTGCATATTTCAATCGCAATTTTTTTTTATGCAAAAAATTCTTTATTTGGTCTTGATAGTTATACCTTAAGTCTCGCTTGGGTCCCATGCTCCAATACTTAAATGTTTACTTAACCGCCTCTCAAGTCACTGAAGTAACTCCCGGAAAATCCTATGATTTTGTGTTGGGTCGAGAGAGTAGAGGCCCTACAATTTATTGTGTAGTCCGAACCACCTAGGGCATCAACAATTCCCTCTTCCGTCTAAGTCCGAAACAAATTACAAATAAAATTTCTAATTTACTCCAGGATGGAATCGAGCCATCGATCTTCGGTACAGAGTAAATACCTATTAGCGCTTTACCCACTTGGCTACCGTGCCCCAAGATATGACAGCCTAAATTTCACCAGTCGCCACTGATGCATATCCACCTATATTTTTTATTGAAATCGATATAATAAATAACACAATTTTCTTTTCAAAACACATTCATCATTAAAGATTTTTCTAAGGGCACTATCAAGATATTCTAAGGACCTTATTTCCCTTATAATTTTTTATTAGCTTAATGAATTCTTAATAAAAATACGTATACAAAGAGTATACACTTTTTAAACAAATTTCAACTAAGAAATTACACAATTTTATGCTTAGAGAGATTATTTTGATGTCATGTTAAATACAAAATAAAAAAACAGATTTTGGAATTTAGGGTAGAATAGAAATATTGAAACGGAATTGTAACTAGGGAGGTCAACTTATAGGGCATTATAAAAATATCAACATGAAAAAAAATGTTATTTAATTTTATAATAGCAAGTCCAATGTAAACAACAGAAAACAAAAATATTTTGTGTGTGAAAAGAAAAATCAATATATCAAAACGCAATAGTGCTAAAATCAATCTTTCTTGAATAAAACTGTGAAAACCATTAATAATGTAACATAAACATTATTAAAAAAAAACAGTTTCCTCTCTACAGTGTAATCGTTTCAAGACCGACTACCCTTATATCTTCGTTATTATAATTGGGATGTGATTCAAATTTCAGTGACGTGTATAATGCTACAAAACGAAATTTGTTGTGTCGACTACTCAGTCAACCAAATCATGTATCCATTATATAATCATTAGATAATACATGTTCCCCAGTAAGTAACAATTATGTCAAATGTAGAGTCTATGTAGTGTACCGCCTCTGACTAATGTTAGCACTAAAAAGTCTTATTGCTATACACTATCTTCATAAGTTTGTTACTTTACTGTTACCGAATATTTATAAAACACAATCATAGCTGTTATAAATGTATTATAAGCTTTTTATAAATTAGTTCAATAACAGATATATGTAGGTCCATCAACGTTTTATTTTTATTTATATATGAAGCAGTTTATATTTTATATACAACGCAGTGATTTGTTTTAATCCTGTGTACATAAAATGAATACGGTTTCACTTTGATTATGATTACGAAATAAAATAGAGGCCACACATATTCTACAGCATTGAAAATTGTAAACATCCTGCCAGGGCTGTTTTTGAGAATTCACCTGAAACGCTAGTGTCCTCTTTTTTAAGTTTTATAGCTGTTTGGCAATTTGCTAATTATATTAGCAGAAAAGATATAGAAGTTTACATTTTCAGTTACTCTTTTTTTTTTTCAAGATAAACATCTTTAAAAATATTTAATGTAAACCCAACCAGTTTAACATGAATCTGCTTGTTAGTCTTGCCATATACTTATTCGAACAACTACCGAACAAGATTATTGTTTAATTTGTAATTTGAAAGTATTTAATAATGACAATGTCTTATTGTGTTAACCTTAGAGGCAATTTCTAAGTAATATAATAATACCCTTGGAATGCATATGATTGGAAGGATTTGAGATTTTTTTTCTCTAAAAAATTACTATTACTATTATTACTATAATTCTTTATTTCTAGACAACTCATTCAGAATATAATAGCCATAAAAATTTGGATGAAACATATTATAATCTGTATAGAGACCAAATAAAACATATTTGTTTTATTTTTTATACGAAATCTCAAATATTGCTAATTTCTATATTATGTATAGATATATACCAAATAGTAAGCGCATTTCAAACTAATATTCGCATACATACTTGTATAACAGCTGAAGGCGACTAATTCATTGTGTACTTACACGATGAATTGCCCTGTATAACTCTATACTGTAAATACTAGAAATATATAGTATAAACATAGTGACTGTTATTCAACGCATTTTTAAAACTCTGATCTATGACAAGTTCTTTGTATATATTAAGTAAACAATTGCAATTGCTTTTTAATTTTTATTACTTAAGACCTTTTATAAAGCCGTCAGTAGTAGTGTAGTGTTCTTTAAACTTTTTTCATATAATATAATTCAGTAGTAATGTGATTAATCAATATGATAAGCCATACTGAAATCTAATGGCATAATATGCTCAATTAAAACATGTTATGAACTGACAGTTAAGTAATCCGTCAAAATCTAACGCAAATCGCAAAACAGATATTGCGTAAACACAATCCATTTCTCATAACAGCATGTAATTTAATTACACTGGGTATACCAGAACAATAATACCATTTTTACACCAATATTTTCCAATAGGCCCTAGCTGATAGGGGTACGTAACATTCTGTGCCACATAAAGTCGTATTACGAACGCTTCCTTATGTAACCCACATTAACCCTTTCGCGCATGATGTCCTCAGATGGGGACACAACTTTTACGTGACGTAGTTACAATAATGTAGGAATTGTTGGTACTTATATCACCATCTAGTTTTAAATATAAGAATATATAATATTAAACCAGCATCTCAAGTGGCGCCACAGTTGAGGTGTTTGTGAACAATCCATATAATCCGTCAGTTAGTACAATTAGTGATTCAAATATACTGGTACGTGTAAACGTGGAACAACTTTACGTTATTTTTCTGAAAATATGGCACAAAAATGTAAGTAAAAATGATTTTTATGTTATATGATGTCTACAGAACCCATATAATATACGTAAATAACTGGATGGTAGTATTTTATTTACTATTTTTGGCAAAAACATATGTCCTCACATGGAGACATTGTGCATATAAGCAAAACTACATTTGTCCTCATGTGAGGACAAATATAAGCATCAACTACATTTGTCCTCGTATGAGGACAAATTTTTTATCTTTGAACATTTCGTTTCAGGTGACGAGTTCCTCACAGAAAAGCAGTTGGAGGAAATGGCACAAAATATTTTGATAGTCAATGATGATAGTTAATTAGAATGCCTAACAACTAATATACTTTCACGTATTTCTGCTCTCACTGATCATAATGTAGTAAAACCAAGTACATCAAGTACACATACACCTGATATAGTAAATGTACAAGAACTGCAGCCTGTATCAACAAAGAGAGGGGGCTGGAATTACAAACATAAACCTCTGACAAATACTGAACTAGATGCCATGGATGAGTCTGAAGACGGTTTAGAAAGTGATGGAGATGATAATCCCTCAAGTGATAGTGAGTATATTCCCGATATCGAAGAAAGTGACGATTCGATTTCGCCTATTCCCGAGCTTGAGCCTATTCCAGAATCATCAACTTCATCAAAAATATCTGAGAATGGAACCAAAAGCGGAAAATATCGTAAACCAGCTACTAAAGCCAAGAAACACATTGATATGACATGGAAAAATGAAAATAATCCATTTTCTGGTAAAATTCCAATATTTACGGGACATCATAAATGTAATATTCGAGGCAAAACTCCGATGGATTATTTTTCATACTTTTTTTCTGACTCATTACTTCAGGATATTGTATTTCAAAGTAACCTCTATGCTCATCAAAATAATAAAATCAATTTCAATCTCACGCTTGGTGAGCTGAAAACTTACTTAGGAATTACTATTATGATGGGCCATATAAAGTACGCCCGTGTTAGACAATATTGGTCTTCAGAAGGCGGACTTCGCATGAATTTTATTGCTGATGCCTTGTCGGTAAATCGCTTTGAAGAAATACGCCGTTATATACATTTTGTAGACGCTACATCTATCCCTTCCGATTGCAGAGATAAACTAGTACGTTTACGACCAATCATTGACCACTTACACAACACCTTTCACAGTGCAGTAGATCATGAAGAGAAAATTTCTATGGACGAGATGATGATTCCCTTCAAAGGCAGGTCGGGATTGAAGCAATATATGCCAAAGAAACCGTGTAAATGGGGCTACAAGGTATGGGCTCGAGCAGGGATATCGGAATATGTTTATTATTTCGAAATATATTATGGTGGTGTAAACGTTGATGATTCGAAAAATGCTGGTGTCGGTGGCGAGGTGGTCAAAAGATTGTGCCATGATATCGCCGGAAGAAATCATAAAAAATACGCTGATAATTACTTCTCCAACATCCAATTACTTTTGGATCTAAGGGATAAACAAATTTGGTACGTAGGAACGATACGATTCGATAGATTGCAAGGATTACAGAAATTATTGAAATCGAAAAAAGAAATGAAATCTTTAGGACGTGGTGCAACAAATGTAATGACTTCATCTAAGGGACTGACGGTTGTGCAGTGGTATGATAATGCTTTAGTTCACACGATTTCTACATATGCGGGCATTTACCCGCAGGATACAGCTAAGAGGTTTTCCAAAAAACAAAATAAGCATATTCAATTCGGACGACCATTTGCCATAAAAACTTACAATGACCATATGGGTGGCGTTGACCTAATGGACTTTTTGTTGTCATTATATAGAAATTATAGAAAACACCGTCGGTGGTATCTCCGCATTTTTTACCATTTCCTCAATGTGGCTATTGTGAAATCCTGGATAATGTGGAAGATGAATGGGCATCAAGAAACAGAGAACTTAGATTTATTACATTTTCGAGCAAGATTGGCAACAGCAAAAATGCTGGAAGATGTAAAAGAAGAGGATGTACTAGCAAATCTAGATATATCTGTAAAAGGTGTACTGTAAATTTATGTCCTGAATGTTTTGAAGAGTATCATTCTTAAATATTAGAATAAAAAATAAATCTAGTTGGTTTTTTTATTGCAGAAACATTGCACCTACGGCAATATCAGTTATTCATAAATTGTATAATGTCCTCATATGAGGACTTTTTTTTTAAATAACTGTCCTAGCCTAAAATTAAGTTAATTATCATATTTCTCCACCCAAAATTACTCAATATAACTATAAATTATAATTTTATACTTACCAAAAACTTTACCAAAAAATTCATGCACGAAAGGGTTAAGTAGAGTTACTGTGTACCACATAATAGTTTCATTTCTTAGTTGGTTTTTTAATGGATGTGATGGAGATATATTTGAGTTTTGAGGTTTTTTTGTTAATCTCAATTTTTATATAATAGATTTTGAACCATTCGGTAATCTTCTAATTTAAAGTGGGGTGCGTTTATTGGTTAAAGTTTTTTAAATTTAAAATAAATCTAAAGTTGTCGTTCGATTTGTTCCTAAGGAAGAAAAAATTTCAGACAGAAAAAAATTTTCTGTCTCTGTGTCGGTCTGGTTCGCGATAGCAGCTACAGTTTTTGAGATAAAGCTTTCAAATTTTGTACACACATTGTAGAGGTCAAGGAAGAGATTGAGCTTGTTGATGAGCAAAATCGGTCCCAATGTCTAAAAAATATATTAGTGACATTCCACCAATAAAACGTCAAAATGTGACTTTATTGAAACGTCAAAAAATGTGACTTTTTTGAAACGTCAAAAATGTGACTTTTTTTGATACGTCAAAAATTAGTTTTATTATAAACTCTACCACACGTCGAGTTTTACTACGGTGAGGCTGTTCTGATGCCCAAGTAATTGGCAGCGGTTTTTCTTTTATTTTCCCGTTTGAAAGCAAGACTTGTACTTCGGGGGTTAACCTGTAGTGTGTGAAGTAATTCGTCATTTGATGGTATTAGGTATTTTTGGTGAAGCTCTTTCAGATTTTTCTTATCCACTCCTTTTAAAATATAGGTGGGCCACCGCGCCCAAAATTACTCATACAATGAAGGTTCTAATGACCCCTCTGTCTCGGAGATGGAGCCGAAAAGACCAGTCAGCCGAACCCCCTTCTAAAATGTCACCTCATGAATCACTGTCTGAATTGTATTTCGACTCTGAACTGCTTTAGTAGGACGCAGATTTACTTGAAAATGTGTAAAAACAACTATTTTCAGGTTCTTTTAATTAAGATTAGCTTGTTCAAATGTTTTATTGGCTTACTGCACCATAAAAATGCGTAAGCAAATAACATACAAGAAGTGTTATATGATATTCTGAAACAATCAATGACTCCACTGTTCGATAACGGTTTGATGATGTTTAATAATTTGGAAGACTGAATCATCAAAGATGACCGTCCTGGCTGATAAGAGTACGTAACGTTCTGTGCTACATAAAGTCGCAGTACGAACGTTTCCTTATGTAACCCACATTAAGTAGAGTAAATGCGCGTAGGTACTCTGTATGTGATCTACGTTGTTAATTTACCAGTAAAAAGCAAAGGCCTAATTTCCCCCTGGGTGGAAGAGAGAGAATTTTATTAAAATTTACTTACTTTCCGAAAAACTGGGTCACATATTTTGCAGAAGCTTTTGTAATATTTTCTTGTATTCTTTTTGATTTTTTTGAATTTTTGCAGTCCTATTTCTCCTGCTTTCTTTTCAGCATTTTTAGCAAAATGCACTAATAAAATAACATGTTGACACTTTTGCACAGCTATGAATAATGAGGAGATGCGAGGCGGCCTTAGGTGAGTAATGGGTCTGGATGCGAGTACAAAGTGAGACAAATAAATTTCTTTTAACGTTGTGGACACTAGGCACTGACGTAAATATACTACAAGGGTTATATATTGGAGACCAAAGGTGAAGTATAATATATATTTTATTTTTTTTTAATTTTTATAATTAGCAATAAAGTTATCTTTAGCCTAATCTATATTTAAATGCAAGAAAAGTTAGTAGACTATATTAATTTGATTTAAATATTTATTCGTATCCTTAATAATATAGAGTAGTAACAATATCATACTCTTTTGTAAAAAGTGTTATTAAAATATATAATTGATTTATTCACCTTAATTGTACTTTTTCCAAAATAGCATGTGTCATTTCTTGGTATATCTAGTAGCCATTCCTTTGGATGTTTTTTAAAAGAATAGAAGGATGTAATTTGTGTAATACTGGAAGGTCATATTGAATACATTTTTGACCATATGTAGGTGTGACATCTTTGGCCAACAGTTTTACAGCATTTTATATTTTTAGGTAATCTTTGACCGCGTATTATGTTCGTGCACCTGAAAAGAAAGGAGGCTTTTGTTTTTGAAAATTTGATGACACATAGTTAATCCGAATAATTGACGAACATCTAGGACACCTGCTTCTCTAAAGAACAAATCAGTCGGATAGGTATAGTTTTTATTTAAAATAATTTTCAATGACCATTTTTGACTACATTAAGAGCATGTAAATAATTATTATTAACCCCTCCCATTTAAAGAAATGGTATCTCACTGTATTCAAGTGGATTTAATATTACAAACAGTGTGTAAAGAGAAATTATTTCATCTGTGTCACTGGAGTTTCCAGTAATACTATGATTTATAAAATATTATTTTATCAGTATTACGTAAATATATGACTCTTACGTAACAAAAAAAGAAACATTACCACATAATGAACATGTTAAAAATAGTGGGCGCAAATACGAATGTAGGACATTCTGTTATAAAACAAAGTTATTTTTTTAAATCTCATGTAGTTATATAACTACTACAAGTTTGGTTGACTGAGTATGTGTTAAAAAATATGTTTTTATGTTATATATTCAATTATCTATTACATTAAAAACATATTAAAAATTAAAAAAAGGGGTTTTTAGTACGGAGAACACACGATTCTGAAACATATTTACCGTATTTTTATTACTAATATGGGTTTTGCAAAAATCGCATTTATTTTTTATCGTAGTAGGTGCGTATTTTGTGGGAATTTCTTTTCAGCAGTACGAATGAAGCTGTTTTATAATATTATATACGTCATTAACATTTGAATCACATCCCTATTATAATAACAAAGATATCTGGTCGAACTTGAAACGGGACACACTATATATCTCAAAAATGAGCTCGTACTCACGTTTAACTAGACCACCATATTAATCTTTTTCCCTTAGGTTTTCCTTAAATAATAGTTGGATTTTTTGTTTATAAAACTACTGTTAAGTGCGGAAATTTAAAACTTTAAGCTGCTAACTAAATTTGGATATTTTAAATATAGATGAACAAAACTAAATATTTGAAATTTCCAAGGGGAGTCAAATGACCGGTTTGAGTCCCCTGCGGACGCCAATGCTAATATATTTTAATGCTACTAATAATATTAATAAAAATAATAAATTGGGCCAGACAACTCTAGTGCCTAGTCACTAAACCTGTAGGATATAGGAAGGGGCTGTAGATAATTCGCTGGTGCTTAATATGTGATCCAGAGGTAACGGAAGGGCCATCAGGCATTGTAATAACAAACTAATAGTAAAAAATCGACAAAAACAAAACGATAATATAATAATAACAGACATATTCATGACTCATTTCAATTTATGTTTTTTCAAATTTTATCAAATGATTTTGTAAAGTACTCTTAAGTATTTTAAATCTTTTTTCGTCTTGGTACAGGGGAATATGTAATTCCGAATTTTTTACCCATTATCAAAACAAAAACAAAGACTGTTGGGGTGGGGGAAAATTGGTGTTGGACCAAAAAAAAACCGGAACAGATGACTACGAGGCTCCAGGTGTTTGATGCAATTTTTACTACTCATCGAATTATGAATTTTATTTCATAAGTGGTTTCCACACAAAACTAAATAACATCAGCCAAAATAACTATGCAGAAATTATGAAGAGATACATATAAAATATGAGTAGTACTTCTTAACTTTTATGTTAAACAATTGGGCATTTGGCTTCTAAATTATTAGTAAATTTTTGCCTTTCAAACATTTTATTTTTTATCCAATCTTGCAAGCAATATTGTGATAAAAATAATTTTCGCAATAGGTAATATTCAAAATTCCAGGTGGGTATTTTAAAATTTGATACAAATATGTTCCTAGACTTCTCTAATTTAACCTCAATTATGCAACGTGGAATTCCAAAAAGGACTAAACTACTGCGGTGTTAACATGTACTGAAAACTACTGTGAAAGATTTTAGATGAAATTTTTTGAATTTAGGTAAAATGTACTAGTTGAAAACGATATTTTGAAAATTTATAGATAAAAATTGAAAAAAATCCTGGAAGTTAAAAAATAAAAATAAATCGAATTAAAATTTGACGATAAATTAAATGTGTAGATGAAAATTCGTATATAAAAAATTTGACAAATTTTAAGATTAAAAATTCGGTAGGCAAAAATTGGACAAATCATGAGATTCAAATTAAAAGCCTTATAAGATGGATAAGGCTTCTCGAATAAAATCTAATAATCCATCAAAGATGATCTCAAGCAATTCGATAAGCTAATCGACTAGTTAGCCTCCATATTTTCTACTCCGTGTTTGCTTTTCACATTCACATTGTATCAATCGAGTACGTTCGGATTTTTTCAAAATATTTTTTTCTTTCAAATTGTATAACTTTTAATTTGAAAGGTATCAAATATTTCCAATGTCATTATAGTTTTATTTATTAAATCAATATTATATTTTGTATGATTCTAAAATCCTATTTTCCCGCACCATCTGTGTAGCAAGTGTTTATCTAACTAAACTAGGTAACATAACAGAAAAGAGGAGAACTTTATATCTGGTTTGCTATACATATTCATGGGCATACTTAAATTTATTTATATTAACGTTTTTAATATTATTAAAAATTTTAGTTATATTTATTAAACAAGGCTTGTAATGGATTATTTAAATACATAGGACATTACATTGTAAGAATAAGAAATGGGTGTAAAAATATAATTTTCAGCGGATCACCTTGTATAAAACAAAAATAAAATATCAAAATAGGTATAAAAAAAATTAAAAAATAAAGAGCCAACTCTTAACATATTATGTATAGTGGTAGTATTAGTATTGTTACATAAGGATTCGATCAAGTTTTTGGTATTATTTTACAACAATCGTTGAGTTCACTCAACGGATCTACTAAAGGCGACGAGACTCCTGGGGCCGAAAGGCGCAGGGAGTGGCAGAAAGTGAGAGTAACTTTACTGCGAAGCGGATATACCTCAAGCGGGAGACCATTTATTTAAAAATTAGGACCGGCTAAAAAAATTAATTTACAATAAAAAAATTATACTTACCGTAAAAGTACGTATCTTCGGACGGTAACCAAAGTTCGAACAAATGACACTAACCCACACCAATTAGCTAGCCACATCTAGTAGTCAGTTTCCAAACTTTCCGCATATAGACAGAACGATTCAGGTGGCCGTTGGGAAAAGCTTTATTATCGGTTTTTGATGCATGTTGCATTCATTTGCCTTTCACAGAGCGGTAAAGTTGTGTTATAGGAACTGCACGTTTTTGGTTGGGTATATACTTTCCATGTAAGTAGAGCGTTATTTTGTTAAGAACGCAGTTGCTTATGTAGCACTATCATCTTCGCGGAGGGCATTGTAATCGTTTAAAATCAAATAAATTTTTATTTTATTTTGTTTAATCTGTTTTAGATGGCGCATAATATTAAATAATTGATACAGTTTTTATTTTGCTAATACCTGTACTACGGCACGAGAGATTGCACTGAAAATTAGGAATTGCTGGGACAAACCTAGTCCTGGAGTGGGTTGGCACTTTTGATGTGAAGATTAACGCTGACGTAGTTTTCCATGAAACACCAAAATACTATATACTGCACTCGACGCGCGTTTCTCCAACCAAGTTGGCATCATCTGGAGATGATTAAAGTCAAACTTATGCTAATATCTACACTGTTTATACCCAGACTATTGTCACGGTTCACCGAACCGTAACCCACTAACCAATAAAGCGGGCTATTTTGGATAGGCTCTCTGTCACTATTCACACTATTTTTACACTTTATGCCTTCCAAACTTTCAAACGCATCCAGCTGTCTAGTATTTGTTACATCCCTAATTAATCTTAAATTGCTAATATCTATTTTATGATTGTTCTCAAATGCATGTTGGGCAACACTAGACTTATCTGTTCTACCATATTTGAGATGGGTAATTTGCTCTTTGAATCTAGTTTGAATTGATCGTCTAGTCTCTCCAACATATTTTTGATTACAGTCCGTACACTAATTTCGTAAATCCCCAACTTTTCGTTTGTATCAACTTTGTCTTTTGGATTGCCTAAAAGTTGTTATAGTTTGTTTACCGATGAATGAACCACTCTCATGCCTACATCTTTAAAAATCTTACCAATACCAGGGGTGATTCGAAGATCAAATGGAATTGATGCAAATTTCGGATTTTCTCTTTCATTTTGAAAGGTCGAGTAATTTCGAGCGACTTTAAATTTTCGTTTCGTAATTTATTTTATCAATTAAACTTAACATAATATCCATTACTTGCAGCTATATCCTTAATCAATGCATTTTCTTTTCAAACCTCTCCATATTGAGGGGGATGTTTAATAGACGGTGGACTAGAAAATTAAAACTCTCCATTTTGTGTTGAGCACGATGGTGAGAGTCTTTAGGGATATATCTTAAAGTACTGGTATCTTTTCTGTATATGTCAAATTCTAGCTTATTTTCACTATATCTAATTATTAATACATCATGGTAGTTGTCTAGAGTTTTCAATTTTATATGTGAATTTAACTGATGCGAGCGACTGTTTAATTTAGATACAAAGTTGTCAATATCAGCGACTTTTGTATCAAACACTGCAAAAATATCATCCACATACCTAAACCAAACCCTGGGGAAATACTCGATTTCTTATTTTGCTTCCGTCTCGAATCTGTTCGTGAAGAGACTGGCAATGAATGGTGACAAAGAGTTACCCATTGCTGTTTCTTCATGTTGTTCCAAGAAATTATCGTTGAATTGAAAACAATTTTGTTTCATGCAAAATTTAGTGAGTTGAAGATATTCTTTTACTACATCTTGACTAAGATTGTTTAAATCGAGTAGATCTTTAAGGTAGTCCAAGGTCTGTGGTATCGGAACACTTGGAAACAATGAACAAACGTCAAAGGAGATCAAAATTTCACCCTCTTGCAACTGAATATTTTTCACCTTATTAAAGAAATCATGGGAATTAATCACAAAGAAACTAGGTGGTGCAATAGGTAAATTTTCGAACTCTTCTGTTAACCATTTTCATAGGTGGTAAGTCGGCGATTCGATTGCTGAAAAAATAGGACGTACCGACTTTCCTGGTTTATGTATCTTAGGTAAGTAGTACAATCAAGGTACACTTGGGTTAGATACATATAACCTCATATTTAAAGCCAGGGTAATAAGGTTATTGCAATAACCTTAGTTCGCGTCAGTTACATTCACATATAAAATTGAAAACTCTGGACAACTACCATTTTTAGGTATTAATAATTGGAAATAGTGAAAGTAAGTTAGAATTTGATATATACAGAAAAGATACCAGTACTCTAAGATATATCCCTAAGGACTCTCACTAGTGCACAGTGGTCCGAAATAAATAAAAATATGACAAATTCAAATTTTATAAGTATGTTATACAGCTTTCACATTCCAAGGATACATTAGGGTATATCTCAGGTAATATTTTCCAGAATATCAACCCCGTTGTTCCAGAAATTTACCTGCGGTTACCCTTAAACATGAATAATTGTTAAAAACTACGATTTTACTTCACTTTGTTGGCAGATTTCAACGTGTGACTGTGCTTCAAATATTTGTGCTTTTGTAATTTGTAATTTTTACATGAAAAACTTTAATGCAAGTGTTTTATTTACATATAAAATATTTCCACAAATTTAATTTTGAAGCACCTGATTTTATTATTTTTCATAAACGTAATTTCTTTGGCATTTTGTAACTTCTATTAGACCTAAAGAGAGTTTGTCATTAAAAGCCACGGAGATCTTCATTCTAAAATATACTCTAGGTATCCCTCTATGCCGCGGTTATAATAAATGCATTTTTGCTCGAAGTAGTTCCATTAGAAAAATATCGTGTTTTTTTTTATTTCAATACAATAATAATAATAATCCTTTATTAATCCAAGAGATCATAAAATGATATAGGACAAGTCAACTAGATAGTAATGCTAGTAATATACAAAGATACATAGGATATATTAAAACATTAAAAATTCTTCAACAGAATAAAATGCATTACTTATAAGACATTTTTTTAGAGTTGACAAAAACCTGTTTAGACTAGACACATTTTTCAATTCGCTACTTAACTTATTATAGAGTACACATCCCATATAATACGGGTTATGTTTAAATAATTCAAGTCTGTAGATCGTGTACTGCAAATTATAACCATGCCGTGTTGAATAGGCATGGTTAGCATTTAAAAGACTGAATGTAGAAAAGTTATTCTTTACAAATTTTAAAGTTTCAAATATATAAAGGCAGGGTAATGTTAAAATCCTTTGCTCAATAAAGGTGGATTTACATGATTCTCTAAAGCTTAAATTAAACATATTACGGATGGCTCTTTTTTTGCAGTATAAATAAACGATTAGCAGAAGGTGAATTTCCCCAAAACATAATGCCATATCTTAGCCTAGATTCAAAATTTGCAAAATAAAATATCTTTACAGTATTTAAATTAGTTATGAGACGTAATCTTTTAAGCGCAAAACAGTTACTTGCACACTTATTGAAAATGTAGGAGACATGAGATTTCCAGTCAAGCGCTATATCTATATAGATACCTAAAAGTTTAAAAGAATCCATCTGCTGTATTGATTTCCTATTTAACTTTAAAAGTAAACTTGAGGTAAAATGAGCCCGGACAGGATGGAATTGTATAGAGACTGTTTTTTTCTTGGTTCATTACTAATTTTTTTATAAACAAAATAGTTGTTTATGTTATTTAAAGTAATGTTTAATTTCTCAATGAGAATCTCTATATTTTCGTCACACACAGCAATGGAGATATCATCAGCAAACGCACAAAAAAAGTCTGATATACACTCATCTAAGTCATTAATATAGAGAAGGAAAAGTAGTGGCCCTAATACACTACCTTGAGGTACCCCCGTGTTTGTTGATTGAAATTCCGAGCAGTAGTAGTAGTAGTAGCTACTTATTTTACTAGGCAAATAGGCCACAATTGGCCCTTTTTACCTAGGGACCTACAGTTTAGCGTGGACTCCGAACCACGGTCCTCGACTGTCAACTAACCCACCACCTGGGCCTGCCCGCCTGCACCGCTAGCAGAGTGGCAAACCTCCTGGGTAGGTCTCTTCGACCCTCCACCTGGGCTTGCCTCTCCGCCTGCATCAGGCTAGTGGCCTTCCCGGGATTGTCTGTTGATAGCCTACCGACTGTTAGACGAGTTATCGTTCATCCATCTAATTGCCGGACTCGATCAGTGCTGCTTAACTTCACTGATCGAATATCAGAAATTAAACAGATGTCCATACCTCATCCCCTGAAATTCCGAGCAAGTATCAAAAAAGTTAACATATTGTTTTCTGTTGCTTAAATAAGATTTTAATAAGTCGCTACATTTTCCACGTATTCCGTAATTTTGTAAAGTATTTAAAAGAATTTCATGATTTATGCAATCAAATGCCTTAGAGACATCAATAAATAACGCAACAACTTTTTTACCACTATCAATATTTGTGTAGATAAAGTCTAGAAAGGTTACCAGAGCAGACATAGTTGATTTATTTTTCCTAAAGCCATGTTGCTTATCTGAAAAAACTGAATTAATATCTAAAAATTCCGTTATTCTAATTGCAATTAGCTTTTCAAAAATTTTTGAAAAAAATAGATAAAATGGCTATTGGACGATAATTACACAGCAGTTTACGATCACTCTTTTTAAATAAGGGAATGATTTTGGCTAACTTTAATAAATCCGGAAAAGTGCCCTCTGAAAAACAATGATTTATAATGTCAGTTAACGGTTCAGCTAATTGACTAGCACATTCTTTAATAATTTTAACGGAATAAAAATCAGGACCAGAAGAACCGGAGTTTTTTAAAGCGTTTATTGTATCAATGAGTTCGGATGAGTTAGTGGGTGTTATGTAAATAGAACCTTTTACATGAGTGGATGTTCTATCGGTAATGTTGAAATTATTTATGTTGTGTGTGGGTGACGTTAAATCATGAGCAACATTTAAAAAGTATGAATTAAATTCGTTGGCGATAATTATTTTATCAGTAGTTAGCGTGCCATTTAAATCAAATTCTGGACTGATATTACTATTATTTTTCCTTTTTAACGAATGATTAATTATATTCCAAACTGCTCTAGACTTATTCGAAGAGTTTACTATAATTTTATCAAAGTACATTTTTTTTAGCTCGCTGAATAACTTGACTGTAAATCTTTTTGTACTTTTTATAATAATTAATATCAATAAAACCTATTTTTTGCAACCTAAACAGTTCTTTTAGATGAACCGATGACACCTTGATCCCAGCAGTTATCCAGTTTTTATTATTATTATCCAGGTTTTTTTGTGACAAACCTAAATGATAAATTATAATACTGATAAAGAGTGGTATTAAATTCTATATATTTATCCTCAACTGTTTTCTTGCTTAAAACAATATGCCAAGTCTCATTGTTTAAAGAATCTTTAAATTTCAAAATATTTTTCCGGGAAAAAGATCTAAAAGTATGGCAGTTATTGTTCTGTGGATCATTCACCTCAAAAACAATTTTTTGACACGTGTGGTCCGATAGACCCGTCCCCATAACATATTTGTCTATCAAAACTTTATTAAAATTTGTTAATACATAATCAATAGCTGTTTTGGAATTATGATGAAAACGTGTAGGCTCTGTAAAAACTGGCTGCATACAATAAGCTTTTACAAGGTCTAACAAATCTATAGTATAATTATTTATACATAACAAGTTTATATTAAAATCACCACAAATTATTACATAAGCAGGATCGTTTTTACAAAACAAAATAGTTAAAGATTCCTCAAATTTCAACATAAATTCTTTGACATCCGTGTTAGGTGCTCTATAAATGCACATGATATAATAGACGGTTTTGTCTATTGTAACTTTAACAGCTGAACATTCAAAAAATTTTTCAACACTTACATTAACTAAATCAGAGATTTCCACTGCGTTTATTGAATTTTTAGTTAGTATTAATGTCCCACCGTGGATAGATGCTGACCTGGAAAAATAACTTGATATATTGTACCCCGGAATATTTATAAAGTCAATTTCCTGTGGTAGGATCCAAGTTTCAGAGACACATAAAATATCAATGTTTTCTTGGGATAGAAGTAGTTCCACTTCCTCAATTTTATTTTTTATACATTGCAAATTATGGTGAACCACGCAAAGTGTGTTCGTTACAATTAGTTGCTATTCACTTGTAACAGACGCTAATATCCTTTGTTTCACTGCGTTAAGTTTATTTACATAGCTAGGACACTTATTGTCTTTGGCTGAATGATTTACATCATGATTGGTATTAAAGTTTTTGTTCGATTTTATACAATTTGCACATTTTTTATAGGTGGAAGTACATAATTTGGGTTCATGACCCTCAGCACAGTGGTAACAAACTGGGAACTTATTACTACAATTTTCAGAAAGATGGCCAAAACTGCTGCAGGCGTTACATCGCCTTATATGGAATGAATCAGCAACCTTACATCTTCTCCAATTAACATAAAGGCGTCCCATATTTAATATGGAATTTCGCGTTTTATTATCCACAGCTATAATTAAATTAATTAAGCCATCGTGATGAATTTTTCTTACAATTTTAAATAAGAAGTTATCTGCGTCTGATGCAATATTATTGGCGGAAATTATATCTTTTACTAATGTCTGGTCGTCGATTGGTAAATCATTTTCTATATCATAAATAATTAGTTTAGGTATCACACATTTTGAGGTACTTATGTCACAGTTGTCTTGCAAATTAGATGATAAGCTGTTTTTAAGTGTGTTCACAGATTCGGCATTATCACAGTGTATCAAAACACCATCTTTAGTGGACTTTATTCTATTGACAGAAACTGACAAACTTGCCGGGTTTATCGACGATTTGATCATTTTGCATAAGGCTTCAGGATTGTTATCTGAATTTCGTGATTTAATAAATAGAGAATTATTTTGATGTACTCTTTTATTTTTAGCGACCGAACTATAACTTATATTGGTGTTTATTTGGTTATCATTAGTAAAAACAGCGGTGTTTTGTTGGCATATCATATCAGCAGTATTTATACTAGATACTGGTTTTTGTGGCAAATTTCTTATTTGTGTTATTGCAGTTGCATCTTTTAATAAAGATTCCAATAGTAATTTCTTCTCCTTTTCAAATTTAGCATAAAGTTCACCAAATTTATTGTCTAGCAGATTTTCTAGAGCACGCTGGAGAGGTGACAATAACATATGGCTTGCTTCATTGCATACGGCACATAACCATTTCAGACAGTTCTGTGAATTTATGACCTTAACTACACTTTTTTTAGTTCACTACACTCAATATGAAATAAACCATTGCATGTGCCATCACGGGCAATATAATTTTCATAAGTTATTAACTCACTACACTTTTTACACGAGCGAGCAGATTCGTCGTCTTCACTTTCCGCCATCACGGAATATATATACAGGGCGCTTCAAGTTATTTCAAGCCAAAATAAGATAGTGTCGTTGCCGTCAGTAGTATGGCGAACTCTATACTATGCAGACTAAAAATTTTGCACCTGTAGTACATATTGAAGCGATTTCGTCGCCCCCACCCTAAACTACCCTAGCTTAAGCAACCATCAAATTTTAATTTTTACTTTCTTATATCTAATATAAGGAAGTATAGTAATCATAATTTTTTTCAACATCGAGATTTTGATTTAGTACTGTTAGTAAAATGGGGTTGTGATGGTAGTAGCGGTCATTCTCAATATAAGCAACAGTTTTCCGAGTCCTCCCTAAGAGATAGCATTCTATTTTTAACGTCCATGGTTCCCTTGCAATAATTGTTTGTGCAATTGCCGAAAGATGAAAAAATAATTTTGTGGCAAAATCCACGTTCATCGCCAACAAGATTTTGCAGGCCTCTTGAATTCACTTCTTGAAAGAAACAACTGGCATTTCACAGCACGAGATGACCTATGTACAAAGTCAGATTGATAGATTCAACCAACGACATGGACTTCTCATGAAGAAGAAATTAATGTTTTTTGTATCCCATACTTGCATTATGACCATGATAAACGGATAACGATATCGGTAATATCGTTATCCGTTTATCATGGTCATAATGCAAGTATGGGACTTCGTCATCGCAAACATGTTACATTTTGCAAGGCCATCCCAAAAGAAATGAACAATATAGAGAAAGTTGTCGAAAAAGAGGAGACCGAGGAAGCTTTTAAATTGGGACTATCAACGTTACATGCCTGGATTAAGATAGTTCGAATGTTTGCTTCACGTATCCTGTCGTTTGGATATTAAGAAGTGGCAAGCACGTGCTGAAGATAAAGGTAGGATAACAGAGAGAAAAAAGTTAATACAAAATGAATTTAGGGCCAGAATGGGTCTGCTAGTTGATTGACCATAAAAGTGGAGGTAGTGGCACAACAAACGATGAGAACACGGCGAGAAGATTTTTTAAAGGCCCAGCTACATCGGCTTCAATCACTGGTATCGATGAAAATATTATTAAAAGATTTGCAGTTGTTCTGCAAACCATTTCATGTGGATACGAGGTCGATACTGATGCGTTCCATGAGTATACCCTACAGATTGCAAGATTATTCGTGTCCACGTATCCATGGTATTATATGCCGGCGTCTGTACATAAAATTTTTCGTTCACGGTTCCACAGTTATTAAGTTCGCCTTATTGCCGATAGGTCAATTGTCCGAAGAGGCGCAAGAATCCCGAAATAAAGATCTTAAAAAATATAGAGAACATCACAGCAAAAAAATATATCGAGTAGCAACGAATCAAGACCTATTCAATAGATTATCGATTTCATCAGATCCACTGATCATTTCTTTTCGCAAACTTCCCCAGAAGAAGACGTCAAAGTTGTTACCTGAAGTCTTTGGGCTATTAAAAGAGCTCACAATTCCATCTTCTCAGGAGAATGTGACCAGATATCCTGAATCCGAAAGTGAACGTGAAAATGACACAGATTTGACTGATACCGATGAATAACTGACGTTCCTCTCTTTTGTATTAATAAGAGTACACGCATCTTTTGCGTTAAAAAGTTATACACCTCCATTAATTATTAGTATTATACTATATTTTTTGCATTGTTTTTCTCGTATATTGTGAGTAATTTTAAACAGAATGCATGCAAAAAAAATATAAATTTCCACTGTCAAAAAACTACCCCCTACAAAGCCACCCCAGAATTTGATATTTTTTTATTATTATTTTCATATTTCATGAGTCATTTTAAATATGTTGCATGAAAAATACGTGTAAATAGGCTGCCAAATGATCACCCCTTAAAACCTATCCCAGATTTATTTATTTCTTCATTATTTTTCTCGTGATATGTACGTTATTCCTGACTTATTAATACAATAATCAAATTTTTGTCAACTTGTTTCTGATTTTGGACCACTGTGCATTGTGCTCAACACAAAATGGCCAATTTTAATTTTCTATTCCATCGTCTATCAAGCTTCCCTCTCAATAACGAGAGGTTTGAAAAAAGATGAGGCGTTGATTAAGGATATAGCTGCGAGTAATGGATATTCTGTTAAGTTTAATTGATAAAATAATTAGGAGACGAAAATTTTCGCTTCGAAATTTCTCGACCTTTCAAAATGAAAGAGAAAATCCAAAATTTGTATCGATTCCATTCGATCCTCGATTCACCCGTGGTATTGGTAAGATTTTTAAAGATGTAGGTATGACAGTGGTTCATTCATCGGGAAACAAACTACAACAACTTTTAAGCAATCCAAAAGGCAAAACTTAAACAAACGGAAAGTCGGGGATTTACGAAATTAGCTGTAAGGACTGTAATCAAAAATATGTTGGACAGATTCGACGATCAATTTTTATTTATTTATTTATTTATTTATTTATTTATTTATTTATTTATTTTATTTATTTATTTATTTATTTAGTTACACCACCCCACAGTAAAAACCAATTATGGGGTGGGAAAATACACATTATTTACATAACATACATAAAATATATATATAAAAAATGGAATATAAAAAAAGGACATTAAGAACAGTTAAAAAATACATTAAAATGACTAAGTGAATATACATTTTATTTTTTGCAATACTGCAATAAAATATATTTATCAAGCTGATCCTCAATGGACATATAAGTCTCGCACATAAAGTACAAAGGCGAGAACTTAAGTACGTTTGTTCGTGGGGTAGGTAGATAAAATGTTCTCTGATGACGTGTTTCAAATGCAGGGACATGGAAATATTTGGGCAGTCAACTAGATGATGAATTAGTTTGTGTAAAAACAAAAGAGAACAGAGTTTCCTGCGGTCGAGTAAGCTAAGAAAGGAGAACCTATTTAACAACTGACCATGTTCAATGCCAATAACAGGATATACATTATCAATTTTAAATGACACGAATTTTAGATAACGACGTTGAATATTCTCAATACTATTACAATATTTGTTATAGCCGAGATTCCAAATAAGTGAGGCGTATTCAAGTTTGGATTTAACAAATGCTGTATACAGAAGGTTTAACAGCTGAATGTTATCAAAACCACTTGAATTTCTAATTATGAAACCCAAACTTTTATAAGCAGACAGAACAATATTTTCTATATGTTTATTGAAATTCATTTTCGAATCAAAAAGAACTCCCAGGTCAGTGAACTCATCTGATCTGTTTAAGACAGTACCGTTCAATTGATAATTGAATATTAATGGTTGGTTCTTTTTACTGAAGGATAAGACATATATTTATTTAATATTTAAAGGCAAGTTATTTAGAAGGCACCAATCATTAACATTATTTAGATTTCTTTGGAGCAGCTCACAATCCTCGTCGGTATCATTAGTGCAAAATAATTTCATGTCATCAGCATATAGCAAACAGTTAACATCAACACGGTCAACTATATCGTTTATGAACAATATAAATCATAAAGGTCCCAATATTGAACCTTGGGGCACTCCAGATGTAACTAAGAATTGATCAGACTTAAAACCACATTATTCTACATATTGATTCCTGTCAGTTAGATATGAGGATAATAGAGACGTCAACAAGTCCGAAAAGCCGAATGCATTTAACTTATGAAGAAGAATACCATGGTCGAGTCTGTCAAAGGCTTTAGAAAAATCTGTGTATATAACGTCAACTTGTTTGCCTGAATCAATTGCCTCGGATATATATTGAGTGACAGAAAATAAATTTGTAATTGTTGAGCGACTCTTTACAAAGCCATGCTGAGAACTACTGATCTGCCCTCGTATATTGTGATAGATTCCGTCATATAATGTGATTTCGAAAACTTTAGCGAAATTGCAAATTATTGTAATAGGTCGATAATTCTCAACGTTCATCTTCCTTTTTTGAAAATTGGACACAGTCTAGATAATTTCCAACGATCTGGAAATACCCCAGATTTTAATGATAAATTAAAAATGATCATCAGAGGGTAGACAAATGCGTAGGCACAATCTCTAATAATGAACGCTGGTATATCATCAGGACCCTTAGTGAATTTAGGCTTCAGCCTTAATAAAGCGTCCAACACATTTTTTTCACTGAACACATTTATATGCAGGCAATTTGTTGAACTAAGTGCATTATGTAAGTTAACGTTAGAATTATTCGAGGTATACGCAGTTTTAAAAAATGAAGCAAAAGCGTTCACAATATCTGAAGGATTACTATATTCAAGGTCATTATATGTTACGTAATCTGGTATAGAACCACTATTTCTTTTGGAGTTTACATAGCTCCAGAATTGTTTAGTATTCAATTTAATTTTATTTTGTAACCCATTAAGATAATTTCTATAAGAAGTATTAACATCATTTTTTATTTTTGCTCTTAGCTGTTTAAAATCATGATAAGAATTGGCATTATTATGTTTTTTATAATCTCTCCAGAGGATTGCTTTTTTCTTGATATCCAAGATAATATTTTTTGTATACCAGGGTGGATACTTTCTAGGGCGTGATACAGATTTAGGGACATATAGTTCAAAAACATAAATAAGTTGCTTATAGAACAACTCACACGCTAAATTACAATCCTGAGTTTCAGATAAACAGCCCCATTCAAGTAAATTTAGATGATTATATAAGCTTAAATAGTCCGTTTTACGAAAATTAAAAGTTTCAGTATTATTTAAAGGAAATACATTATTTACCTCAGAAACATCTAAAGATATACCTATGGTAAGTGCAGGATGATGAGGATCCTCAGGGAGTAGTATGTCTTGAGATTTAGCTACTGCGCAGTCTTGATTAGACAACACCAGATCCAGTAACCTGTTATTTATGTTAACTGTGCAATTGCGTTGGTTCAATTCATAAAAATTAGAGAAATAACAGTGTTAGATCAGTAAAAATGTTACGTAAGCAGCAATCATGATACTCGGGGATATTGAAATCTCCGATAAAAAATATTTTACCTTCACAAATATATTCCAGAGTTTCCAAGGCATTCAAATAATTGATTGTAAATGGTTATATTCGAACCAGGTGGAATATAAATCACAAAAACAAAAAAAGTATTGAAATTTGATTTCAGTTTAGCTCCCACTATATCTATACAGGGGACGGTATCGTGAACAAAGTCTAAATTAATTCACTCAGTTTAATTGCTTTATTCGCAGCTAGTAAGACACCTCCGCCTCTTTTGACGTGAGTATGTAAAATATTTCTATCATCCCTTACAACAGAGTAATCACCACTAATAAGTTCAGAATTTAAAACATGAGGCTGAAGCCAAGTTTCACTAAGGGCTATAATGTCATATTGACAGGTGTATATCGCGTTGTAAAGATCATGTGTTTTGGTATTCAGTCCTCGAACATTCTGATAATACATATCTAAAGTGGGAATAGCTAAAGTCTGATTAGAAATTTGAATCTGAGTATTATTAATTACACTGTCATCTTGGTAACATGGTAGTTGCTAATTAGCAAATTGCAAGTTTGATTTAAATTCAGTTATCTTCTGCTTATACACAAAACACTCATTAGAGTTCCATGCTGCATGATTGATGCAGATATTGGTGTTGTTTTCCTCGTTATATTTATACAGTTAATACATTTCAAATCGGAAGCTTTACAATCTTTCACCAAATGATTTTCAGAGCATCGAGGACAGCAAATATCACTAGTACAATTCTTGGAAAAATGGTGAAAACCACTACAATTAAAACATCTTTTAATTTCAATAGAATCATACACATCATAGAGATTATACCCCACAAACAACTTACCCTTTCCAGTTGACATTATTTTATTATAGGAATCTACATCTATCTGCAGAACAGCCTGATATATATTTTTATTCTTTTTAATGGATGATATATTCAAAACTTTGCACTCAAACTTATCACTCATAACGGACTTGTTTTGAAATTTCACAAAATTCACAATATCTTCAGCACTAAATTCAGCGGTCATGCCAACAAGCCTAATTCTTGGATTAAAATTAGACACATCCTTGATTTCGTATTTATCGCCCAATTTTTGATTAGCTAATTGTTTAAATTTAGAAACTCCTGCATCGTCGTGACAATCAATGAGAATACCTCCATTTTTAATATTTTTTACGCCTGATATTTCAATATCAGAAACAACGGGGTTGATATGTTGAGGAACCTCAGCCTTGGTTACATAATTATTTTGTTGCTGATTTTTAGATTTTACTAATATGGCTGATTTCGATTCGACAACAGCAGAATACAACTTAGGAGTGTATCCGGTTTATTATTATTATTTTTATTTAATTCATCGAATTTTTTGTCAGCCCATTTCATAAAATCGTTTTTCATGAAGTTAAACATTTCATCAACCTCCTTCAGGATGGCTTTAAATTGTTCTTCATTAGACTTCGCAACATTGAAGCAAGAGGGACATTTCCAGGATAAACCAGATATTTTATTTAAATTTTTCAAGACATCAGCTGATAAATTAGAACACTCGACATGATAAAGTTTACCACAAAACCCATCACAAGTAACCGTTTTTGCACGGCGTGCTATCGCTTGATTACAAAAACTGCAAATCGACTCTTCCATTTAATTACAGTACACTTGACAAATATTATTCAAATTCAAATTACGAAGAAATTACACAATATTTCCAACAATAAATTTGGCTAGTACAATCACTAGATCTCAATGTATATAACATACAAGAAATCGTAATTTTATTTTGACTTAAAACCACTTAAAATTAACTTCAATGACGGAGTGAAAATATACGTGTGTACACTACTATACGCTAGAAGTAGATTCAAAGAGCATATGGCCCATTTCAAGGTAGAACAGATAAGTCTAGTGTTGCCCAACATGCATTAATTAGGGATGTAACAAATACTAGACAGCTGGATGCGTTTGAAAATTTGGAAATCATAAAGTGTAAAAATAGTATGAATAGTGACAGAGGGCCTATCCAAAATAGCCCGCTTTATTGGTTAGTGAGTTACGGTTCGGTGAACCGTGACAACAGTTTGGGTATAAACAGGGTAGATGTCAGCATAAGTTTGGTTTTAATCATCTCCAGATAATACCAACTTGATTGGAGAAACGCGTGTCGAGTGCAGTATATAGTATTTTGGTGTTTCGTGGAAAACTACGTCAGTGTTAATCTTCACATCAAAAGTTCCAACCCACTCCAGGACTAGGTTTGTCCCAACAATCCCTAATTTCCAGCGCCATCTCTCGTGCGGTAGTACAGGTATTAGCAAAATAAAAACTGTATCAATTATTTAATATCATGCGCCATCTAATACAGATTAAACAAAATAAAATAAAAATTTATTTGATTTTAAACACTTACAACGCCCTCGGCGAAGATGATAGTGCTACATAAGCAACTGCGTTCTTAACAAAATAACGCTCTACTTACATGGAAAGTATATACCCAACCAAAAACGTGCAGTTCCTATAGCACAACTTTACCGCTCTGTGAAAGGCAAATGAATGCAACATGCATCAAAAACCGATAATAAAGCTTTTCCCAACGGCCACCTGAATCGTTCTGTCTATACGCGGAAAGTTTGGAAACTGACTACTAGATGAGGCTAGCTAATTGGTGTGGGTCAGTGTCATTTGTTCGAACTTTGGTTACTGTCCGAAGATACATACTTTCACAGTATGTATAATTTTTTTATTGTAAATTAATTTTTTTAGCCAGTCCTAATTTTTAAATAAATGGTCTCCCGCTTAAGGTATATCCGCTCCGCAGTAAAGTTACTCACACTTTCGGCCAATTGTGTCATAGTCAAGACCGGACTCGGCTAGGGGGGCACCGCTCCCTGCGCCTTTCTGCCCCAGGCGTCCCGTCGCCTTTGGTAAATCCGTTGAGTGAACTCAACGATTGTTGTAAAATAATACCAAAAACATGATCGAATCCTTATGTAACAATACTAATACTACCACTATACATATGTTAAGAGTTGGCTCTTTGTTTCTTATTTTTTTTATACCTATTTTGATATCTTATTTTTGTTTTATACAAGGTGATCAGCTGAAAATTATATTTTTAAACCCATTTCTTATTCTTACAATGTAATGTCCTATGTATTTAAATAATCCATTACAAGCCTTGTTTAATAAATATAACTAAAATTTTTAATAATATTAAAAACGTTAATATAAATAAATTTAAGTATGCCCATGAATATGTATAGCAAACGAGACATAAAGTTCTCTTTTCTGTTATGTTATCTAGTTTAGTTAGATAAACACTTGCTACACAGAGATGGTGCGGGGAAATAAAGATTTTAGAATCATACAAAATATATTATTGATTTAATAAATACAACTATAATGACATTGGAAATATTTGATACCTTTCAAATTAAAAGTTATACAATTTGAAAGAAAAAAATATTTTTAAAAAATCCGAACGTACTCGATTGATACAATGTGAATGTGAAAAGCAAAGACGGAGTAGAAAATATGGAGGCTAACTAGTCGACTAGCCTATCGAATTGCTTGAGATCATCTTTGATGGATTATTAGATTTTATTCGAGAAGCCTTATCGATCTTATAAGGCTTTTAATTTGAATCTCAAGATTTGTCCAATTTTTGCCTATCGAATTTTTAATCTTAAAATTTGTCAAATTTTTTATATACGAATTTTCATCTACACATTTAATTTATCGTCAAATTTTAATTCGATTTATTTTTATTTTTTCAATTTTTATCTATAAATTTTCAAAATATCGTTTTCAACTAGTATATTTTAACTAAATTCAAAAAATTTCATCCAAAATGGTTCACAGTAGTTTTCAGTACATGTTAACACCACAGCAGTTTAGTCCTTTTTTGGAATTCCACGTTGCATAATTGAGGTTAAATTAGAGAAGTCTAGGAACATATTTGTATCAAATTTTAAAATACCCACCTGGTATTTTGAATATTACCTATTGCGAAAATTATTTTTATCACAATATTGCTTGCAAGATTGGGTAAAAAATAAAATTTTTGAAAGGCAAAAATTTACTAATAATTTAGAAGCCAAATGCCCAATTGTTTAACATAAAAATTAAGAAGTACTACTCATATTTTATATGTATCTCTTCATAATTTCTGCATAGTTATTTTGGCTGATGTTATTTAGTTTTATATTAACGTATACAGTGTGGAAACCACTTATGAAATAAAATTCATAATTCGATGAGTAGTAAAAATTGCATCAAACACCTGGAGCCTCGTAGTCATCTGTTCCGGGTTTTTTTTGTCCAACACCAATTTTCCCCCACCGTACTTTACATATATGTGTAAAAGAGGAAGTTCTCTTGTATGAAGTACCCGCACGCCCGCTGCAAAGCTAGACAGACGCAGATAACCATGCTATGAATTGGCATACGGGCACGATGCCGCGGTACAGAGTACTCTAGAAACAAATGACGCTGCAAATATTGGGACAACTGTCCCGCCAGAATAATCACTGCAGATTCCCCTGTCGAGAGAGAAGGTTCTAAAGTTACCATCCCAGACAACACAGTGAAGTAGCATGTTGGGTTATCTACCTCTGGCGCGACCTAACTAACAGCTGACCGCCCGAGCCCTTCTTATAAGAAGTAATATTTTATAATGTTACATTGTATACCCAACCGGGCACGTTATTATCCACATAATATGATCATTAAACTTGATCTACAATTTATACTAAATATGAATGAAAAGACAAACTGGACACATTACATTCACATTATTTTGCAACGGCGGTTCTTCTATAGGGTCATTTGGTCAATGACCTCCCACATACAAATAAAAAAATAGAGCTATTTTCTGAAGTTTAAAAATTTATAATATATATATTTTTAATATTCTTTAAAATATATATATATATATATATATATATATATATATATATATATATATATATATATATATATATATATATTTAAACTATAGAAAATGAATAGCTCTATTTTTTTATTTGTATGTGGGAGGTCATTGACCAAATGACCCTATAGAAGAACCGCCAGTGTTATTTTGACTGATTCTTTGAGCAAGTTGTATATAGCTTTATGAAACTCTGTGAATCATTTGGTACCGCCGTGCAAAACTTATTGAATTTTTTTCATTAGAAGCTTTCTTAATAATTAAAATACACACCAAATTAATAATCTCAAATCTTAACATCTCTAAACAGTCGACGTGTCAGGCTGGCCGAGTGGTCTAAGGCACCCCAAAATATATTTGAGATTCGAAGCGTGGATTCGAATTTCACACCTGACATTTAAAGAATATTTTTGTTATTCATACATTTAACGGGAAATATTTGATGGGATATATTAAATCTATGCTCAAGGAGAAAATGTTGCATGTAAACTAATTACCTATATCTACAAACAATGCATCTTTTTTACAATGAATGCTTAATGCATTCGCAATATAATTATAATAAATTATCATACTATAGACAATAACATGTATGTTTAATGCTACAAATTGATTATTTAAATTAATTGCACATGTTTAAATGGAAAATGATGTCTATACTAACAACAAGTGAAACTTCGACATAACTGGTTAGTAGTCTAGCGGGTAAAACACCGACTTTACAATCCAATTTAAAAGATTTATTAATTATTAAAATACATTATATAAACTTAACTAAGGTACACTATACTATACATATACATACATATCTACAACAAATATAATACATAAAAATACAAGTGATCGATGGTTCGATCCCTACACACTCCGGATTTTTTTTTTTTCGTTAAAAAACTTTATTAATAATTGCCGAAAAATATAAATATTGTTACACAATTAACGGACACAATATATTCCGGTAGGCCCGAACTCTCCCTACTGGTCACTAGGTGGCAGCAGCACATTTTGAATTTCCCGGGGCCGAACTGTCGGTAATGCAGATCCCCTACTTGACGATAATGACGTCACGTGTGACGTACTGTCTGGCTCAAGTGCCGTCAAGTTATTATATTCGCAAATCCCAAGCATATGGACTCGTACTTTGCTTAATGTTGCCATTTTATTCGTAATAAAAAAAGAACCTAATTGGATGCAATGAAATTTAGTAATCTCGTGTACGGAAAGAATGGCAACGTGATATGAAAACTATTTAATATCATAATCACCTAATCGCGGACATACGGAGAGTTCCGCGATGTCCGTTCCCCCGGATTCATAAGTATCCCCTGGGTTACTCGATTTACGTATTTGATGTTAAATACTTCGTTTTTAAAAAGCAAATAATTTCGAAAAATAACCAACTTTATTATTAGTATTTAAATTAACAAGCAATGTATGGTTCAAACAATGAGCTAAATCTGCGTTGGTAACCGCAGTCACATATATTTATAAACTATGCTTTGCAATGTCAGCAGAAGCTGTAATCGTAAAAATGATATCAACTTAGCATTCATAATTCGTCCATCCCTAAGATGAAAACAAAGGGGTAGGTTTGTTTTCGTGTTTGATATCATTTTTCGAATTATGCGTTACAAATAACTGGGTAATCTTATCTTTATTTTTTGATAAGTACCTGTATAATATATATAATAATATGATAATAATTAAAGTTATACAAATATAAAGTAAGATATCATTAGTTCCAAGATTTTGAATTTCTTCTAAGTCCTGAAGGTGAGTGGTTTTGGCAACGCGATAAATATCGTCTAATTTATCGGTATGTACTTCCTGTAGTACCATGGGCAACTCGTTGTGTGATAACATTTTTATTGTTCTAATAGGTAGGAGTTCGATGGGTTTTCCTTGGATGGAAATGGCATTATTTTGTAATTATTTATATGAACCGAACAGCTTTGTGGTAGGTAGATTAGATGTGGTTCGTTTATTTCGGCAAATTCACTTTCGGGGCATAATTTCTGTACCTTTGTTTTGTTTGCAGGTATTATTATAATGTGGGCGTCGTCCACTGGTTCGACTATGGTGGATGTGATTTTATGCACCTGAATAGTGGGGCAGTTATTAAGTTGATTTCCTCTAAGTACATGTGGGATACAATCATCCTGGAAAGGTGGTTGTTGTACAAAGTACACGCACAGGTCCTCAACCATGGGGCATGGATCTCTGGAGTAGTAATGGTTTGTCGAGTTTATCAGGATGTATGGTTTTGGGGGTACAATGATTTTATTGTTAACGGGGATCGGGAATAAGTGATAATAATCATAGAGATTCTCGTCCGTTATAGGTATGTGGAAGACGAAACATAATTTGTCTAGTATGTAATGAATTTCTACTTTTATAATTTCTAAATAAGATTGTTCGAACTTAAATGTAGGTAATCCATTTTTATAGATTTCCTGTATAACATTTTTCATTTGTTTTATTTCATTTAGGGGCAATAGGTTATTATGTATTATCCCTAGTTTGGCAAATAATATTGAGTTTTCGAGTGTATCCAATATTTCAATTATATTCTGGCAATCAATTATCATTACGTCTAGATAATTTTGAATATTTAGGAACAATGTATATTTATTCAAATTGCTTTCCAATGTTCTCATCTTTTTGTTGATTACGACCTGATTACTTATTACCTTGTTTAGTGTCTCTTTACTCTCATTCATAAAACTTTTTGTTATTGTAATATAGTTTTCAAGATCATGGTGTAACTTTTTTTGATTTTTGTCTAAGGCGTTAATTGCATTGTCGTATCTTTCCGCGTCGTCTGAGTCTAATAAACCAAAGGCCCATTTGGAGCCTTTTCCTACAATGTTAAGTAGTCCTCGTTTTGTACGTAAATTGAAAGAGGGTTTTATTTGGTTTAACTTTCTTTGGGCCTTGTCTCTCAAATAGTTTAAGTGATTATGAATTTCGTTTATTGAGGGATATAGTTCATCCTTTTTGTCGATCATTGGTACTATCGATCTTTCGTTTGTTTCGATAGCTTTCAGAGGGTCGATAAAAAGATTTAAGTCAATATATTTTATAAAAGAGTGTTTATGATTCGTTACCTTGGCTTTACTGATTAAGAAGGGCATTAGGGGATTAGTTAAGGGTGTCATTTTAATTTGTAGATGTACTGGCATCATTTGCAGAGTGAATACTAGTATTTTCCACATCTGAAACAGATAATGTTTCCTTAGATCTTAGTCGTATTGGTTTAATTTCTTGTTTATGATATATACGATTATCCTTGGTTTTTATTTTATTATCTAAGTCTTTATTAATTATTATTTTTTTTGTATTTTGGGGCTATTTTTCTGCGTATATTTTGAAGTAAGAAAGCTTCAGTTTCTGGTTTAAATACAGGGAATTCGGTTCTGTCTTGGTTTTGTCTGGTTAAGTCTTTTACCTTTTTATTTTGTTTATTTATAAACTCGTTCATAACTTTCATATTTCTTTGTTGGTTTTCAATATAATCTGACATTATTTTATTTTCCGAGAGGTTAAAAGGTGTGTCGAACTCTAAGTTTGCTTTTATGATTTGAAAAGGTGTGTAGCGTGTAGAGGAATGTATGGTATTATTATATGTTAATATTGCAAGGGTCATTAATTGTTTTATATTTTGTCTTGGGCTTTCTAGTTCTAAAGCTCGTAATTCTTCTATGAGTGTGGAGTGTAGTCTTTCAATTGGGGCATTACTATTTGGATGTCGGGTTGTGACGTGATGTAATACTATGTTATGTTTTTTGCAAAACTCTGAAAATAGGTTATTTTTGAATTCGGTACCTGGATCACAGGTTAGTTTTTTGGGAATACCGTAATGTGAAAAGAATATCATTAATTGATCTCAGATATCAGTTGTTACAAGATGAATAGGGTATGCTTGTGCAAACTTCGAGAAAGAGTCAATTACCATTAGGAACTTTTGTCCGCTTATTGAGAAAGTGTCAATATAAATATGTTCGAACGGGTGTTCGCCTATTGGGGTCGGTTTTAATTCAAATTTAGGGGGTCGTCTTTCGTACTTAACTGATTGACAAGTTATACAATTATTTATATAATTCGTTATGTGGTTAGTCATTTGGGGCCAATAATAAGTTCTTGTTAGCGCTGTTTTTGTTTCGGTTATACCTCTGTGTGTGGTTTTTGTCTCATGGTGATTTTGGATGGTTTCCAATTGTTCGTCTTTGTCAACTATTTCTTTAACTATTTTGTTTGTTTGAATAAGTTTGTATGCTTTATCGTTAAAGTATTTTTGTAAATTGATTATGACATTGTGTACAAAATTTGATTGTATTAGTAGGCCATAAGTTTTATTTGGTTTAATATAATTTTTAAACGTTTCTACTAGATGTTCTTCGAAATTTTGAATGGGCAATGTCACTTTTATTCGATCTTTAACATTAAAAGGTTTTTCAAGCTTAATTTTTGGTTTTATTAAGTCTTTTGTTACGTTTAGTATGATCTGGTTCCTAAATCCATTTATCGGTTGTTCGGTTATGGGTATATTTAGTGTGGGGTTCGATTGGGAGGAATGTACTGTTTCATTTGAAGGGTTTTTCTGTTTTATTATGACGTCTGAAATTATGTTTATTTTTTTGTTTGTTGTCTCTGGATTTGTGTCTAATTGTTCAATAGGTGAATTTTCTAACGTTATTAAATCGTCCAAAGCTATGTCGGGAAAATCATCGGTTATTCTGTTTTCGCTAGCGTCCGCGTTACCTATCATTGATTGTGTTTCGATCGGGTGTATTTCTATACGCGATAGGGCGTCTGCAACTTTATTTTCGCTGCCTTTTTTTATACATAATTTCGTAATCATATTCCATGAGTTTTAAGCGCCAGCGCATTAATCTAGAGTTAGGTTCTTTAAGGTTATTTACCCATTGGAGTGGTTTATGGTCCGTGATGATGGTGAACTTACGTCCGAATAGATACGGACGGAAGTATTTTGTAAAATTTACAATACTTAGTAGTTCCTTCTCTATGGTGCTATAATTTTGTTCGGCGTCATTAAGCGTGCGACTTGCGTAAGCAATTGGTCTATCTTTTCCTATCGGGCCCTGGGATAAAACGGCTCCTATGGCGTAGTTTGAAGCGTCACTAGTTAAAATAAAGGGCTTTTCGAAGTCCGGGTATTGTAACAGGGGTTCATTGGTCAGAATTGTCTTACAAAGTTCGAATGCATTTCTAAACTCATTGTCATGTATTATTTTAGTACCTTTCTTTAAACACTTCGTTAGCGGCTTTGTAATTTTTGCGAAGTCTTTTATAAACTTGCGGTAAAATCCTAATAGTCCTAAAAAAGATTTTATTTCTTTTGCTGTGTTTGGTAATGGGAATTTTGAAATGGCTTTTATTTTATTCGGATTAGGCCTAATTCCTTCCGGCGTAATTACGTGCCCTAAAAACTCGAAATTTTGTCTTAAAAACTCTGACTTGTCTAGTTGGATTTTTAATTTCGCGTCTCTTAGTTTTTGAAAAACTTGTTTTAGATTTGATATGTGTTCTTGAAGGCTGGTTGAAAAGATAATAATATCATCCATATAGACTAGGCATATGCGGTTTTGTAAATCTTTTAATACGTGGTCCATGACCCTTTGGAAAGTGGCTGGGGCGTTTTTTAGCCCAAAAGGCATACGAAGGTACTCGTAGTGCCCGTGCTCTACGTTGAATGCGGTTTTTTGTACGGACTGAGGGTCCATTTATATTTGATGGAAACCGCTCGCTAAGTCTAATGTGGTAAAGTAATTACACTTCCCGAGTTTGTCTAGGATGTCTTCGATGTTAGGTATCGGGTAGCGATCGTCAATAGTCTTGTCGTTTATCTTCCTATAATCTACAACTATACGCCATTTTTTTTGCCGGAGGCGTCCGCTTTTTTTGATACAATCCATATCGGACTTGACCAGGGGGATTGACTATGTCTAATTACTCCATCATTAAGCATTTTATTTATTTGTCTATTTACTTCTTCTTTGTGACAAAAAGGGAACCTATAGGTTTTAGTGTGAATCGGTAATTCGTCCGTCGTTTTTATTTGGTGTTTTACTGTATTTGTAAATGTTAGTTTAGAGTCGTCATTATGAAAAATGTCGGGGAAGTTTGAAATTAATTTTAAAATGGCATTTTTCTCTTCTTCATTCATGTGGTCTATTCTGATATTATTTAACATGTCTGTATTCTTTGTATTTGTCTGATAATTGGGCATAAAGTTTTCAATGTGATAAATGTCAAATTGGTCACCTTGTAGCTGTTGGGCTTTAAAAGGTCGGTTAAATTCTAGACATATAGTTTTGTCTGTAACATTTTGTATTTCGAATCTAGCATGGTAATTTTCTGCAACCGTAAGGGTTTCAGGGATATAAAATCCATTAATATTAGTTTCGGGTATTAGTATTTCTCCATAAGGTATATTTACTGGGAATGGTCGTTCTAGGCATTCGCGAGGTGGAATTTCTATTTTATATTTGTTTTGTGAATTTTGATCTGTGTAATGAAATGGTATTTGTACTGTATCGTTGAATAGTACCTGGTTTGTAAAATCCATTGTTAACTTGAGATTTCGTAACTCGTCTAGTCCAATGATGCCGTCAAAATAGTCAGAAAATGGGAACAAAGTGAATTCTATGTTACCTTTAGTTTGAAATTCCTCAAATGCAGGAATTAATGCTTTGCATATAACTTCGCGATTTCCCATTGGTGTTTTTAATACCGAAGGGGCTTTGTACATGTATTCTGGGAAATATAGTTCGGCAATACTAGGTCTTAACATTGAGACATTACAACCTGTATCTATTAGTAATTTTATATTGGGTTTATTTATTTGAATATACGGCAACGCGTTTACATATGCGTTAAGGGCTATATCTGGTCCTCTGTATTCGAAGTACTGTGAAAATTTTCATCGTCATTATTTATCTGTTCGCTGTCCGGATTTTGCATAAAATGTAAGAAATTGTCCGTGTATAATTCTGGATACATGTCTGGAGGGTACTCATTAAATCGTTCTTTCATTTCGTCATTAAAATAGAAAGGATCTTCTGAGGAAATATTATTTAATTCTTCAGCTATATATTTGGGGGTTGGTTTAGGTTGAAACCACGGAAATTTACTTTGAATTTGTTGTGCATTCAAAGGTCTTTGTTGGGAGAAGTTATTTTGTTGTCTTTGTGTAGAAGATTGTCGGCTTTGTGTGGACATTGGTGTTGGTTGGTATTGTCTAAATTGATTTTGTCTGAATACATTACTGTTATTTGTGTTTTGTTTAAATGTTTGCGAGTTTGTTGGGAAATGTTGGGGAATAAATCTCGGCTGAATATTTATCGGTTGGCTGGGAAATACAGGTTTCTGATAATTATTTTGGAAATTTCCAATTGGCATTTTATAATTTTGATTTTGTAAATTTGGAAAATTTGGTTTTAAAAATTGTGAATTTACTTGTTTTTTCTGCATACGATTTCTAAATTCTAAATCAGCTTCTTCTTCTCTGACATAGCCTATGGCTTGTTCAATGCTATTTGGGTTTTTACATTTAACAATTATTTGTGTATTTCCGGATAAATTATTAATGTACGTTTTTAAAGCAATTTTTTCATAGTATTCGAATTTTTATTCTTTTGGTCTCAATATTCTCACCAATTTCGTTTAATTTTGCAACTAGTAGACTTCTAAGAGTCTGTAACCTTAAGCCAAATTCTATTAGATTTTCATTTTTATTCAGGGTGGTGGACATAAGGTCATTAAGTAGGGTGTCCTCGCTACGTCCGTCTGAGAAAGTTTGCGTCAGTATTTGTTTAATCAAGGGCCAGGTGTTTAATTCATGTCTGGGGCCAATAATTTCTGAAGCGTGCCCTCTGAGGCGTGAAACTATCGTATTTACTACACATTTATTAATTGGGTTATTAAGCTCTCTTAAATTTTGAAATGTGGACACTAGGTCCTCACAAGCTCTTATGAATGGTGTTAAGAGATGTTTATCTCCATTAAAAAGAGGAATATTGTCTGAGTAAATTCTGTATAAAGATGAGTCCATTTTTTTTTATGCAAGTATGAACAAAAATACCTATATGTTACGAAGGGTAATGGAATCTGACCACTTACCTACAAATATAAGCAAATCTTATATTTGTCACTAAAAAATATCTGTTCTTAGGATGAGTGCTGGAATCTGACCACACACTAACAATTGTAGAAAGTCTATCAATTGCCACTAAGCTAAAGTTGTTTTTATTCCTGTCGTTATGATGGATACTGGAATCTGACCACGTATCAATTATTATAAGCAAGTCTTATAATAATCACTAGACTATGAGAACGTATTAGTTGAATTATAAAAATTGATGAAATTTTTTTCTTCAAATAAATATTTTAAACTGAATAGTATTTTTTTTTCAGTCGAAAACAAATGAAAAATATGTTTCTCTTAAAATTACGTGTATCTAGATTGATACTCTACAGGATAATTATTTTTGTTAAATAAAACCTTGTAGTTGTTCACAATGAACGGCCTAATAGCTACTTTTTTCCGGAGAGAATCTAAAATGATTTTTAGAAACTTGGAAAGAAACAGAAGGATTAAACTCGACTTACCTCGATGGTTTGCGTTGTCTGTCCGTCTGGAGATTCGTCACTGCTGGGCTGGAACTCGAACTTTCACTTTTCTAAACTTTTGAGCAATAAAGAATTGAGATTCACGATATTTTTCCGTAAAATACCTTTGCTCATCCTACCGACTGCGCCATTTACGTATTTGATGTTAAATACTTCGTTTTTAAAAAGCAAATAATTTCGAAAAATAACCAACTTTATTATTAGTATTTAAATTAACAAGCAATGTATGGTTCAAACAATGAGCTAAATCTGCGTTGGTAACCGCAGTCACATATATTTATAAACTATGCTTTGCAATGTCAGCAGAAGCTGTAATCGTAAAAATGATATCAACTTAGCATTCATAATTCTCGGATCCATGTCGGCGGTGGGCGTCGTCGGTGATTATACACTGGCAAAGCGCGGTGTATGGCATAGCACCTAGTGGTTTCACCATAGCGGCCGCGGATTTTGCCAAATGCGTCGTACGCTAATGAAGCACGGCTCTCTGTCCTGGTGTAAAGATATAGCACGGAGACCTAGCCAATCTCTTAGTTCCTGGTTCCTAAGAACCAAAGCGTATTACCTAGGGATATCAGAGATGTAACCACGAACCCACGCCGTCTCGCGTATTTATATCATTTCCCGCGAGAGAGTTCGCTGCTCAAGTCTGTAAGCGTGACACAGATAGCAAAACGATAACCCCGTACCTGTGATCGTGGAACAGTACTTAGAATGCAAAGTGATATTATGACACTCCGCGCTATCACCTTTTGACTCTATCATTGGTAAAGTTTTTACAACCCTACATGTCTGTGGCTGTTTATTTATCTTACAAATTCTCCGCTGGCTATTGCATGTGAGACTGTGTACAGTTTTGTCAATGTTTAAAATATTTTAATAAATACCGTGTGTTCTTTTACAAGATGAATAATTTAGAAGCTATCGAATAAATAAGTTTTTCTGAAAAAAATTACAAGAAAATAGAACCTCTTCTGGTAATGATTAATTAAGAATTTAGTGATGTTAATACTTGGAAATGATTTAGTTCTATGTAAAAAATATAGGAAAATATTCGCGAAGAAGCAGCCCAGGCTGAGGTACTTCAATAGTTATTTACAGTTTAGATACCTATTTCTAAACTTGTAATATATATTTTGTGTTATATTTATTCTTTAATTTTTTTCTTTTTCATCAACTATTGTAGCGTACAGGCCTCCATTAGCTCATTTTAGATAATGTTAATTTTAAGTTGTGTTGCGTTGAGCAGTGTAAATCTAACTTTAAGTTGAGTGTGGTGTGATGACGGGTCGCACCACGAGGGAAGCGAGGAGGCAGTGAGGCTTCGCATCTGATGCGAGAATCATGTATTTGACAACCCGGCTGGAGTAGCGGGCGATTGAGCTGGAATAAAAGTAGTAAGGAGTTTAGTGGTACAATACAGTTGTTGATTATTTCAATCAAGCCTGTACCATAAGGAATAGGAATACACATTTGTGAGTTACTGGACGTCCAGGTACCTGATTAAGTTGTATAATTCAACGTGTGCGCCGAGCTGTGCCCATTACCGGGCATTATTTTATTTTATCGGTCTTGCTTGGCCTCTTCAACGACGTACGCTGCTTCCCAGGCTTCGTGCTGGAGTACTACCTATAGCTGTGGCGTTTGTGAATGAAGGTGGTGGAAAGGACACCATTTGTAGGAGACACTGATTGGTAGTTCTCCTGTTATGCAGGTACTTTTTATTAATTATTTGTTTTCACGGTTTGTGCAGGTGCTACCAGCACTAGGATCTACTGTAATAAACCAATAAAGTTTTAATTTTCTTTAGTTATTTGTGCATTATTATCCAACCTCTGTACCCTCCCTTATTTTTATTATGTTTTCTTGTTTAAATTTGAGTCACTAGGTCTTTGTGGACCTGCAGAAGTTATACTATCTATGGTTATGACGCCCATATCTTGAATCCGCTACCCCGGTGTTTTACGAGTTTTATTACATAATAATTATTAGTATTTCATTGCCAACTTTTCTTTCACCTTGTTACATAATAGGAATATTAATTCTAACTTATATCTAAAATATATCGTATATCTGATCTTTTGTTGTACAAAAGTACAAAATGACAGCAATCTTCTTATATACGTTAATATAAAACTAAATAACATCAGCCAGAATAACTATGTAAGAAATTATGAAGAGATATGTATAAAATATGAGTAGGACTTATCTTAAATGTAAACAACAATTGGGCACTTAACTAAATTTTCAACTTTCAAAAATTGTATTAACTAATTCGTCATTCCGTCCACCGCTATTTTCTTGTGAGAGGAGTCTTTACCTCCTCTGACTTTTGGCGAAATTGGATTTGTCCAAATTCGCAGAAAGGTCTGAAGGTCAGCCCCTCCAGTGTAGTCATGGACGCTTCATCTACTGAGAACGTCAATGTTTGACCAGGGCCCGATTCTACCTAGTGTACTACGATCCACTCCCGTGGTTAATTTTCCTCAGCCTGTTAAGCACTACTTCGGAAGACAGTCGGTTACCGGCGTCATCGGGGATATATGCCTGCTGCACGAATTTAAGACGCACTCCTTTCCATGGCTGGATGCTTTCTGTGGCACTCTCCATCCATGAGGCGCTCGTGGTATTCGCACAGGTGATGAGAAGCCATCCAGGCCGTTGTGTGTAGCTTAGGAACCTCACCTGAGGACCCTCATCTGGAATGCAAGCTATGGAGGTACCATAGCTTGCATTATTGCCTACTGTAGTGCTCCCATCTGCTTATTAGTTAGTGTATCTGTTGGGTAATTAGAATGAGTTATGCCCTTCAACAGCTTCCCTAAAAGTGGTTTTACAGCGCCACCTTCCCTGGGCTTTTTTGCCCGCTGGCATGGTGTGCTGTTGTCGGAGCGACACTTACCGGTTACAGCTTGCTCAGAGGAAGTTTGCTGCCCTCGCTCTTTCTGCTGTTGGGTTTGTCGTTGCGTCAACAGTTTATTTAAGGCGGTTTCATAAGGTATTCCGCTCTTAAGTAAACGACCAAACGACTTGCAGCACCCCCAGTCGTTTTCTTTTAAGGGTGGGTCCATCCAATTCTCTGGATACCTCGTCCCCTGAAGTTCCCAATTTGCAGTCCTTAGATATGGGGATTTTAACAGCTCCCGCTCCTGGTCTGCTGAAATTGAGATAATGTCTGATGGAGTAGGATTGATTCCAGTCTCCATATGTTCTCCAGTTTCCTGGAGATCAAGAGCTTGCCTTCTCTCGTTGAGGTTGTCAGTAGACTAGTACCTTCCACAGCCTGACATTCCACTGTGGGTACTGAGTTGTCGCTGGCTAACGGTCAGGTGGGGCCTACTCTCCCACTCTCTTCCTCAACCGGAACTATGGTAACCCTTCTCTGCTCCGTAAACTTTTCCTTGTTCCTTCTCATTTTCCATTTTTGTTGTTTTGGCTACAATCCTGGGCCTGCGTCACTGGGCACCAGGGACCTTTTTTTGCTGAGGAGGTTATTTCCCTCTGTGCAAGCCTATTAGTCCACGTGTCTTGCTTTATTTCACACCAACGTGCCGCTGAGGACATTCCCCTATTCGTCACTTTGGGACGCGCCCGGTTAGGGATACAGGTATCCCCGCCAGTTTTTTACAAGGTAAGAGCAATGTGATTATAGATAGTAAAAACAAATAGGACTTGACCAGTATCTCATCTGTTCAGAAACTCATCCACTGTATAGAACATTCCAGTTTTAAAGTGCCGAAATTTCCGTTTTAAATTTTTTTGTAGGTAAATCTTTTAATTCTTTGGATCAGCTGTTGTACAGAATTATATAATTATATGGTTGCAAGTTCTCAAATATTTTTATTTTGTGTGCAGGTATTAAAAATAACTTTTTATGCCTCTTTTCATATTTATGAATTTCAGACATGAATTCAAAACAACGTTTATTTTTTATGGCATATGTTAGGTATTTATGCGTATGTACCCCGGATGGAGCTCACAGTACTTGTAAATTTTTTTTATTTTCATTCATATTCGAAAAAACTCATTCTTTATAAAAAGTTTTGCTTATTTTGAAAATCCAAAATTCGTTATCAAATAATCGAAAAATTATATAGGGTGATTAAAAACTTAAAAAATGTGAAATTTGTTTGAGTAAACTACCAATATTTCTTTTTAGAGAAAAATATTATGAACAATTGTTGTTTGTAATCATAAAACCGCCTGAAATTAAGAATTTCGTTGAAAAAATCGGATGTCTTGGAAGACCAATATGTTTAAGTTGAAATGCTTGTAGGAGAAATTTCTTTATTTTTCATTTGAAAGAAAAAAATTCATTCATAAAAAATTTTACGTTTTATGATTACGAGCAACAATTGTTTATGACATTTTTCTCTAAAAAAAAATATTGGCATTTTACTCTTGAACAAGTTTCTCATTCTTTTAAGTTTTTGATTATCCTGTATAATTTTTCGATATTTGATTGCTTATTTTGAATTTTCAAAATAGCAAAACTTTTTGTAAAGAATGACTTAGAGAAATTGAAAATTAAAAAATTTATAGGTATTGTGAACTCTGTCTGGGACACGCACTGTATGTACATGCCTATGTTATCAACAGTTTAAAGAAAATCGCTTGCCTTTAGAGCTATATCTTCATTTAGATCATGGGAAAGTTACATTTTTTTTTGTTTGTTATAATATAGAGAACATGATTATCCTGTTTGATTTTTTAATACCTGAAAGAAGACTAAAAAATTAAATAGTAATTATGTAGTAATGTTTAACTACTTTTCAATTCATAAATATTTTCCTCAATTATTGTATTGGCTAATACATCCAAGATAATATAATATTGAAAATTAAATTTTGTTTTTGCTCATGTTTTACCAAAAACAACTTCAATATGCTTATTAAATTCATTTGCTATAACTTGTTCATTTGAAACTTCAACATTGTCAAATCTATTTTCTCCTGTAACATTTATATTATTTGGTAATAATGTTTTTAAGTTTTCCAGTTCTGTCTATATCAAAACTATTTATAATTATTATTTAGTTAAAGGCTATGTTTTTAAGATTTTTTATTAAATAAATGTAAACACAAATAAAATTATTGAACATTTACTGTATATTATTTTCTGCCTAATTTAATATTTAATAAGTATCATAACAATTACTTTCTCAACAATAATTTCTGAAAAAAATCTTTACAAAAATGTGCAACTGTGACAAATTTAAACCTACCCTCTATTTCTTCAGATAGTAAATTACCAATGGTGGGAAAAAAAATTAGGCACTCTGTATAAAAATAATATTCATTTGCAGCTAGAAAGCATCCCACAGACTGAGTTAGCTAGTAGACTAACACTTAACTGCCTTAGAGGTTATGTAGAGGCCCACAAGCTTGCCGATCTTCCAATAACTATAATAGATGTATTCGACGAATCTGCTTTGTCATCTTCTGTTCGCGAGGAACTTTGTAAATGTTATCCAAGTGCAAAATTAGCTCATCTCAAATCTGGAGGCAACTTTCCATATTTAAGCAGATGTGGAGAAGTTAATCTTCATTTGCAGGTAAAATATAAATATAAGAATACAAGAAAGTATTAGGCTTTTGCTTAAATCAAATCATTCAATTATTGACCTGAAATTATTATCGTAATAAGCATCTGAACATAATAGTCCATCTTTCATGTGTAGTCTCTAATTTAACTAGTAAGATAATAAATATAGATGTAGGTATCAATTCCCAGTGATGGGTTTTTATGTAAAAATATTATATACTACTACTGCAACATTCCCAAACAACAGAAAAACAGTTTATACAAGATAAAGTGAATTTTATTTCATTTTAAAATGTTAATATGTAAACTAGTTTTGTCGGAAAACATGTGACAAAAAATAAAAAAAGATATTTTTACACTAGCCAAATTTGGAAGTGATGTCACACTATATTTTTTTGTTATAACTCGTGAAGAGATATCTAAATTCTGCAAAGGCATTTGATTACTTCCTTGTTAAGAGCTACTTAGCGGTCGGGGTTTCAATCCCATACCCCTGGTTCTTAAATTTTTATTTATAGATAGAACGACCAATTCACCAAATGATGTTGGCCTAGATATGACGAAAGCACAGCTTCAATATCTTAAAAAGTGATCAAATGAGAAAGAGCATACTTACCTCAATTTTATTTCATTTTAAAATGTTAATACGGAAACTAGTTTTATTGGAAAACATATGACAAAAAGCAAAAGTTATATTTATACACTAGCCAAATTTGGGGGTGACGTCACATTATATTTTTCTTTATATTATAATTCGTGAATGGCTGGAGATATCCGAATTCTGTAAAGACATTTGATTAGTTCCTTGTTAAGGGCTACTCAACAGTAGGAGGTTTACATGCATGAACATATTTACGCGCTGACAAATCACCTACAACCAATCCTGGTTTTGACCAAGAATAGTAAACTGAAAAGGATTGCTTACTTTCTTGAATCTGTCAGCCGACTCAGCCGCACGGCCACGCTTACTGCGACGTCACCACAGATGCTCGGTTTGTGAGAGCAATAAAATGAATATTATGGATAATGCATTATTTTAATTTTGGGAAATTACGACCATTTCATTTTTAAAAATTATTGACACAAAATGAGAAAGTATTATTGTATTTTAAAATAAAAATTAGATGAAATTGTGTTTAATTTTTTTATTAAAAATTTGGGTAGATATGATCATAGGATGATTATATTATTTATTGTAGAGAAACAAAATAACACACTTAAAAATTGTATTTATTTTAAATAAAGTTTCATTTAAAAATAATATTAGACTTCAGCAGGTTAAACATAAATGTTGCTATTATATTAATTCAAAATCTTTTTATATTTTTTTTATTCTATTTCTTTCAAAATCATCAGTGTGCTTTCTTTTTAAATTTTTTCTAGTTTGAGCTTGACAATTATTATAATTAATTCTAATGACTGTTCGAAGTTTACAAAAATCAAAAATTAATGTATGGTGCAAGCTGCTTTCTTTTTTTTTAATTTTATTTGCCAATTTAGCAACAACCCTGGGACCACGCTGAAGCTCGTTTCTATGATAAGTTTCAAAATGTTTGTTCCACTTTTTAATTTTTTCCAACCACTGTGTAGTTGGTTTAATAAGTCCCCCATACGACAATTGCTGCACCCAAGAGGGAATATGGTAACTATGATCCGTTTTATATTTGTATGTAAAATCTCCTAAGTCAGAAACATTTTCTTTATATTTATGGACGAGCCAACCAACAATGTATTCTAAAGCATCCTCTGTTGTTTCTGGTGCATTTTCTTGAAAAGATGACGTACTTCCAGATCGATTAGGACTATCAGCTGAGGAAAAGGAGCTACTAGAATTTGATGCCATCGTCTCATCAAAATTCTTTGTTTTAAGCATAAGGTTTGCTTTTTTCTAAAACTTTGGTGATATGAACTCTTCATTGATCTGTTCTTTTGTATTCACCTTTGCATCTAATATTCCAGCATTTTTTTCTAATATCAACCTTTTACCGGTAGATAGCTGCCAAGGGACTAGGATGTTCGTTTGCTCCTCGGCTTCTAATTTGCATAAAAAAATTTTCAAGAGCATCTTGATTTAACTTATGTGTACAAATGTATTTTGCATCAAATTTAGTTTCCATGTCAGAAAACAGCAATTTTCAAGACTTCATGGACATTATCATTCCCTTTTGAAAAATTTGCAAGGTGTTTTTACCAATTGCTCGCATATTGATATGGTAGAAATTATTTTGTCTAAGTGCTGATTTTGCATGTTAAGATGTTTTCCATATGCACTTTTGATAGGCACTGAGCCTTCTTCCACGTAACTATTAAAGATGTCAAACCATGTATTGATATTTCCAATAAATTCTCCCAAATTTGCAGCCATTTCTTTGTCATTGCCTGGTTTGTATCTTAAAGAGCTGTAGATATAGCATTGGACAAAAGCTGAGCAGCTAGTTTAACATTCTGCCTCTGACTTTTTCCACAGTTTATGTGATTTTGGGAGATTTTCCAACAGGGATTAACCTTGTTGGTTAAATTAATTAGTTCTTGTAGAGGCTCCTTTGTAATCTTTTGACCCTCCTCTAATACAAATCCAGTGTCCAGTAGCCAATTACAAACTAGTTTTAATAGATGTGGCGTATCGGCAAACATAAATATTTTCGTTGGTACTAGAGTGCTTAAAAAAAAGGCTGTTCTAAATCAACCTGCAGTTAATTCCACAATCCAACGTTTCCCCCTCTACAATCGCTTACACAGGCTACAACATTGTATGATATATTGTGCAATTCAGTGGTAATATTGCATAATACATCTTTTGTCATTTTTTCATCAAATGCAATGTAAATAAGTTGTTTCCATTTTGAAAATAGGCCTCGAGCTTGAACTACCTGCATTTGACTACATGGTCCCAGTACTTCATCTTTGGCCACGTCATATTCTTGCACAGACTTCACCTTCACTTCATCAAATTGAAGAACAGTTGTTTTCTCAAAATCATTATAATTTTCTCCAGCCAGTTTCATTATCAATAAAATGTCTTTAAGCAGTCCCTGACTAACATCCAATCGAGATGCCCAACGTTTTAAGCTTAACAAAGAAGGTAAAGGATAATTTAAGTTATTTTTTAAATAGCATTTTTTGCTATATCTTATCGTGAATGCTATTGATATTTCTTCTTGATTCCAGTGAACTAACTTGTTGCGGGAAGACAGTAAATCTATCTGATTTTTTGTTAAGACCACATTAAGTAATTTTTCTGCTTCTGCTTTATTCCCAGTTGATGTTGCATGATTATAATATTTATTTTTATAATATTTTACCATATCATTCAATCTTTTGATTTTTTTATTAGAGGAAGTTTTTAACAAAGTATACTTTTGTAGCAATTCTTCATATTTTACTTTGAGTTTGGTCAACTCTAAATCAGGCTGTACTGTGGTCTGTGGCTTAGTCTGATATAACGGGGGTGCTGGAGGGGGTAGTACACTTCTGTGGCAGTCAAAACTTCTGGGGTCAAATTGTCAACACTTGAGCCCTCTTCAGATGTTGATGGCAAAGGCTGCTTTAAGCTTGAATCATAGATGCTTGTGGAAGCAAGTAATGAATCAATTATCTCCTTGTTCTTCTTTTTTTGGGCCCTTTTCTCCCGAGGTGTTGTTTCTGCTGGCTTTTCTTTACCTCCTAATTTTATTGTGGGTACTGCAGTCTTCTTTAAAAATTTGCGTGAAGGCAGATCTGGAAAAATAAAACAATACTAAAAGATTGTTATTTTAAATACTTAGCTTATATGTAAAGTCGGATGAAATAATTACTGTAAGACTTGAAACATAAAAATAGGAGGCAAGAAAAATAAACATATAATGTAATCAACAGTAATCAACACCGCCATTCATAGTCTTTGGATGTAATCCCTAAAATATACCTAAACTCTAAAAAATTAAACTGCATAGGTATAGGTATCTACTACTATTTACTATGAATTAAGTTTATTTTTTACTGCTTACTTTACACTAATTTTAAAATGAATCCAGCTTTACCTACTTACTTAACAATTCATGCTGTAAATCTCTTTCATAGTCACCATCGGTAAAATGGTCAGAGCAAATTGTTGCAGTATCAGCATTAAACATCCATTCTTTTACAACGGTGCACCCACTCTTTCCGCATTGTTGCAGATATGAAATCATTACCCTTTGGAAAGTAATGAAATGTTAAATTCGAGCCTCTCTTCTTAAGAGCCAGTTGATTATTTTTGCACAAAGCAACAGCACATACTCGTCTAGGCATAGTCTGGTTTGAAAAATAAGCAAATGCATGCCATGTAACCAAATATAGATATATAAATTATTTTTAAAATAACTTACCTAGGAAATAAAGCTGATAATTCAAAGAAACAGTTCGAAATTCACAAAAATGAGGTTAAAATAATCTCTCAAAAACCAAAAACCTGGCCGGCTTTTTTGGACCAAACCAAATAGTCTATTGCTATAATATGGTCTTAAAAATAAAATGTCACAAACATAACTTCACACAACGGCAAAAAACACAAAAAGTCACAATAATTCACAAAGAATCGATAAAAAACTGGGCTCTTATGGAAGCTGCGCTGCATAAACAAACCAATTCAGCAGATTCAGCATCTGTAGTGACGTCACACATGTACAACGGGTTGCGTCGAATTGTCTAATAAACGTTAAACCAAATTAAGCAATCCTTTTCAGTTTACTATTCTTGGGTTTTGACGTCATCAATATCTAAATTCCGAGCTCTAATAATAAATTACTGATTAACCCAATCAGCTCCATGGAATATTAGTATATATTGAGGCTTTGTGCAGACATCATAAAAAATTTACAAAATATTTGAATGAATTTATATTCACTGTGTAAGATTGTGTTTTTAAAAACTTTACTGAAAATTTTAATAGTTTTTATTTTTCAGATTCATCTCAGACAATTTGATGGTACTTCATTGTCGGCAGCAGACCGCCCTTTAATTAATCGAAATTAATTGAAAGGTACCTCAATATACATTATGTATTTTATAAGTTTTTATACCGCTTAAATATTTTATAACTGTTTTATATTTATATATATATACATCATAAATTTAATCAATATTATTGTGCGAAAGAAAAGTTATAATTAAAGTTTATTCAATTTTAATATTTTGATCACAGCTTTTTTTTAATAATAGTAGTTATAAGTTTACTATAAATGATTACGTGAATTAATGAATATTTTGATGTATAGTGGCGGCAGACTAATTGGAAACTACAGCAAATAATAATTTAATCTTTTTTATTCTGAAATTAATATAAGAAAATCAAATACTATTTCGATGTTACTATTGTTAGAGTGTATATTTTTTATATTTTTCTGAGGGAAAACGTTTCATTTGGCGCCCACGAAATAAAGAGTGATCCTTGATCTATGATAAAAACCGTAAAGTTTGGAGGTGGTTCTATCATGGTGTCGGGCTGCTTTTCTTGGAATGGTGTTGGCCCATTTTACGGAATAAATTGTACCATGGATCAATATGAATACATCAATATACATACTGGAAAACATCATACAACCCTACGCAGAAGAAAATGTATTGGTATTTTGGAAATTCCAGCTAAAAGAGTAACTGCCTGCTTCAAGATAAATCATATGGAAGTTTTACAGTGGCATTCTTCTAGCCCAGACCTTAACTCCATAGAAAATCTCTATAGATGATAGTTAAAAATCAAATAGGGTCGAAAACTTTTAAAAATTTTTACAAAATATATGATGGCATGGGTAGACATTCCAGTAGATATGTAAACGTTTAGTAGAGTTTATGCCTAGAAGATGTTTGATAGTCATTGAAGTATTAATCATTAGATTTAGAGAAAATTTATTTGTTGTTAGAAAATTTATAATATTAATATTACGTTTTCAATTAGTTTGCCGCTTAAAAATTTGGTTTTTCAAATAAGTTAAAAAATAAATTGTTAAAAAAATGTCCATCTTTTATTTTATACAAAAATATAAAATACACACTAACAATAGTAACATCAAAATAGTATTTGAATTTTCTTACATTAATTTCAAAAAAAAAAAAAAAAGAATTATCATTTGCTGTCGTTTCCAATTAGTCTGCCGCCACTGTATATGATTTAACCCTAAAACTTATTTGGCAATTGTTAATGTGTTAATTTTAAATTATTTTCTTGATACGCATTGGTAACTATAGTAGGAATTTTATGTTTCCATAATATTTTGATAAAAATTTTAATGAAATTAAATACGGATAAGCATAAAAATTAATTTTGTTTGAGATTAATCACTTTCTGTACACATTTATATTTGTTAACAAATGTTTGTGTATTTTTTTTTAATCATTATTAAAATAATGTTTTGTCTGACTTGGAATTTTATATAACCAACCAACTGTATGAGTATAAAAAATATTGTCTTTGTGGCACACTTTTTTATTCGATTGTAAGAAAAAAAAATGATAAAATTTATTTATTATATTTATTTTAATGGAAAAAATCTGATCGTAATCGACATTTTGATACAATTTAAAAAAAACATGACAGTTTGTTTCATTTACCTATACAGGGTGCTAACGGTAGGTGGAAACAGTCTGCCATTTGCTTGTTTTCCCAAATTACATAGCATTACTCACATTTTGACTTTTGTTCGTCTCAAATCAATTCCGGTTTAACCGGAATTTGTCACAACTTTGTTATTTCAAATAGAACATTATATTTTTTTATCACTTTTTCTATTATTTTCACCCAGTAGGCCATGGTATCTATGAAATTATTGACAATCTTTCTAGTGGCAGCATTAATTGGGAACATTGAAATAATGGTACCAAAATATCATAGTTTCACTTTTATGCAATATTTCTTGAAAATCGTGTTTTTCTTTTTTTTTTTTTTTTTTAATAGCAGCCCCCGAATTTTATTACCTATGAAACTCATATTAATTCCGTTTTAAAGGCACCCATTAATTTAATCACTTTCAGAAAATTGGTAACATATTTAATTATTTGAAATTGTTTATGAAACTAAATTCTATTTTGACTTAGTGGGCTCTGAACAATTTTCATAGCGAATTTTTGATGTTTCACATCACTTAACAAATTTTTGAAAATGTTAAGATAGAATTATGTGAACAAGTAACTTTAATGAAGAAATAATTAATAATAAGGAAAATATGGGTATAAAAACATTTAGGAAACGTTTTAATTTAATAGGGTGTTTGACACTATGAAAAATAAATTATTAAATTATGTGAATATGATAATTTATCGAATAAGAAATCAGAAATTATCGGTTTTTATTCACAAAACATGAGGTTGATTTATTATTTCAATTTTAAAATTGCAATTTTTTAGTATGTGAACGAAATGTCACAAAACGTTACACGCCATGATGGTTTTAAATGTGACGTCACTCTTGTAGTAAGCAAAACCTACGGTTATCTTATGCTTTGTGAATATTTGGACAGATTTCATGTTGTTTTTAAGTTTATAATAATTAATTATGGAGAGCAGTTTTTTAAAGGCGGACAGTACGAATTTATCGAGAATTGACACAATAATGGTGGCTATATTCTTTGCGACTAATCCCAATTTCTGTTCTGCCAAATTTAGGAACATTAAAACATCTGTGTAAGTATATAATATTTGTTTGCTTCTAATTTTAAAGCTAACTAGATACTTATATTTATAAAACTATGTATAATGTAGGTAATTAGAACATTATTTTAGACAATCTTCAACATAACCCCAAAAGTACAAACATGACGGATATGTGAAAGACTTTACTTGTTTGCATTAGTTGTAAAGTTCAAAGTTACTGAAAATATAAGACAAAATAGTACTTAACATCAAAGTGATCCTCACAAAAATACAGTATACTTTTATTCGATAATAATTTTGTGTCTTTCCTGGCAAGTTCTAACCAAGTCTTTCTCATTTTAATATCATCTGGCAGTTTTATAAACAACTTTTGTGATATTTCTACACTTATACTCTTGCAGTTCGGCACTAAACACCACATATAATGATGTGAACTCATTTTACTTGATAAAAAAAATACCGAGCGTTACTTGCTCTTGTTTGTTTACTACAAGACAGGGTTGCGACGATTTAAATCAATTTGATATAAATCGTGATTTAAATCAACTGATTTTTTAAATTTATATCATAATTTAAATCAAGTTGCGTAAAGCCAGTAAATCAAACTTCAGAAAATTCAAATAAAAAGTATAGTTTATTTAAAAACTAGATACAAATTAAACTGAAAAAAAAATTCAAATAAAAAGATGAAAAGAACAGTTAGGTTACACATATAAAACAAAAGTTACCTTCTTAAATGTACATTATAAATTAGGTGCCTACTTAAAAGCAGAAACATAAACAAATTAAACAGAACCAACTCTAAAAGAAAATAAAACATGATTTACTCCAAAACAAAAATTTTAAATTAGATTAATTATTATAAAGTTTGTACAAAAAAATTAATTTAGCTGCTTTTTCGGTCCCTAAACGATTTCGAATCTTAGAATGAATCAAACCAAATCTCGAAAATATTCTCCCAACCGAGGCTGAAATAGCTGCAGCAGAAAATAGTTGCTTGATAATCGGGAATAATTTGTCAATAATATCAATATTTCTTTGGGATTTCCATCAGTCCAAAGGTTTTGTGTTTTTAAGAATTTCTTCGTGAAACATAATATCGGCAAATGGCTCAGATTTTGCCAGAAATTTAATAATCAGTGGTAGTAAACCACTTTCGGGATATAATTCATTAGCGGCTTCTAAAGCACAATTCTTTTCGCTTTCTGTTAATTTATGCTTTGTTTTCGTAGGGTCTAGAATGAAGGCTAGCAAATGGTATGAGGTGATACACTGACCGTATCAGTATCTAAATGTTTGCATTTGCCTTAAGTTAATTTCAGTTTCGTCAAAATGCGACTCAAGAATTTTAAATTGTTCTACGACGTCTGATAAAATTTCATTGTTTCTTTGAAGCCTATCAAGTGCAACAGATATAGGTTTTAGTAGTGATAAGTAATCTTCAGCAGTTCTTTTTAAATAAATGTTTGATATTTTCTGTCTTACTATGCTGTCAATTTCATTTTTATGTTCCTCGCTAATTTTAAAAAGTGTGGGCCATGATTTAACGAAACCCTTTAAGCACTCGGCAAGTGAGTTCCATCTTACATCAGAAGGTAAAGTAAGTTTTTCTCCTCCTTTTGCATATGTGTCAGAGGCAAAATGATTGTTTCAGAAGTATTTCACAACGAACGTAACGTGTTCCATAATTTCACTAATTTCCAAATCTTTACATAACAAGTTTAAAATGTGTGGAGCACAACCGTAAGTAATAACATTTAGTTCTGTTGACTCTTTAATTTGGTTTCTCATAGCAGTCATATTGGCAGCATTATCTGTCACAAAACTGCTTACTGTACAGGTATAGTCAGTGTTTAGAGTTTAAACTTAAAATAAGTTTGTTGCAAGTTCTGCTAAATATACAGATGTATATGGATTTCCAGATGTGTCTATCGTGTCTACTAAAAAGGAAGACCCATTTTCCGTAGTTACAGTTGCACGTATTATTGGTTCATTGTGTATGTTGGACCATCCATCCAACGACAGACAAACTGAACTTCCTGATAAATCTTTAAAACATTTACTTTTTTCCTCGTTATACACTTCATCGAGCGGTCTATTGGATACATCATGTCGAGATGGTGATACATATCCAGGTCGTAAAAGCGTTATTGCCTTTTTTACTTCAGGTTGTTCAATACACATGAAACTGCTGTTTGTCGCATAAAGAGCTCTAGCAATTTGTTTATCTATTTCTTCTTTATTAGACTTGGTCGTACGTACAACAAAAGATGATAAAGATCCAGAACTAGAGTCAGGCACTACTTTTCTTTTTTTACTTAATGGCGTAGAAGATAAGGGCGGCTGTGGGGCACTATCTTCCTCTGCATCTTGTTGTAACGTGTTCAATTGTATCTGTAATAAAAAACAAGATTGTTATGTTGTTTAAATCCAGCTACACACAGACGGGCATAGATACTATACTTTGTTCTTAAAATTAGGAGTGAATGAAAGTCACATTTGCCCAGGGAAATTACTAGAAATCTAGAAAATGCATTAGATCATTTTAACGCTAAATTTAAATCTAACACTGACGCAGTTTTCCACGAAACACCAAAACACTATACTCTGCACTCGACGCGCGTTTCGCCAACTAAGTTGGCATCATCTGGAGATGATTAAAACTGTTTTTAATCATCTCCAGATGATGTCAACTTAGTTGGCGAAACGCGTGGCGAGTGCAGTGTATAGTGTTTTGGTGTTCCGTGGAAAACTACGTCAGTATTATCTTCGCATCAAAGGTTCCAACCCATTCCAGATCGTAGAAATAGACCGACGTTAAATAAGTAAATTAAAAAAAAAGTCCTCATAGTATTTTGTCTTACTAAGAAGTTATAATTATAAATAAAATAACACTATACTTACATTGGACACTGTTCCTGAAGTAAAGGGACCTTCATTATTTGTTTCTACACTTTCTACATTATGTGAAGCAAATTTTTTCCAGTGGACTTTCAGTCGGTCCACAAGCCCTTGCATTTCTACATTACACTTTTTACATGTAGCTCTACTACCACTTTTTCCATCAAGCTTACTTGATTTTTCAATAAAATATTGCTAAATAGGATCTTTTTTCCTTCCACTTCTATTAGAGGACATGTTAAAAAGTTATTTAATATTTAAATACTACGAATATAATCACTCAGACTCGCTTTCTCACTTGTTACGCGTTACACGGCAGATTAGCAAATAATGGCAATTCGCATCATCTCCGCGCATTATAAAGACAGGCGAATTTTCAAGTATGCTCTAGCTTATTTTACAATTATAGATACAAGGTACACAATTTATTCCATTTGTAACTTTAAACAAAAACTATATTTGTTAATATAGGTACTAAATACATTGTTAATGTCAATTATTAGGATGTTTATGTAAAAAAATAAATAAAAATTAAAATAATCATAATTTTTTGATTTTTTTTTTTAATCGTGATTTTTGATTTTTTTTTTTTAATCATGATTTTTATCAACTCTGCAAGATCCCCTTAGATAAAATAAACAGTTATTTGGATTTACCTGCAGTTAAATCAACTTCCTGCACTTTTCATGATGGCCTTTTAATCTTTGAACAAGTCCTTGCATTTCTTTTTTACAATTTTTACACACCGCTCTGTTACTGGTTTTTCCTTTTTCTGTTTTTTTTTTTATAAAATCCCAAATTTCGCCTTTCTTCCTTCCGCTCATTTTTATTTTACACTTCAGTCGCGCGTCGCCTCGGCATCTATGAAATTAATGAAACCGACCATCAAACTTGTCAAAACAGGAAAATGCTGATTTTGATGATGATGAATTTTTCCAGTGACGCGAATAATTTATATGTGCAAATTGGTAGTTAGAGATTACAAAAAAAATAGTGTATGGAAAAAATCGTATTTGTTTTCAAAAAATTAGAGTAGAACTGAAAAAAAAATCAAAAAACCTGATTTTTTTGATTTTTTTAAATAAAAATCATTGACTTTTGATTTTTTTTTTAAAAATCATGAGTTTTTCCAACACTGCTACAAGAATGGCGTCACATAGATAGTGACATGGCTCGTGCTTTCGCGCCAATGTATAGTATATTTGAAATTTTGAATGCTATTTTATCCTATAAAGCGGTTTCATTTAAGCGAAATAAGAAATTCCTGTAGACTAATACTACGATATGAACATTTTAATACAATTTAAAAATAAGAGTCAAATAGCCTATTGTTCAAAATGTCTGTTTTGGTTTCTGCAAAAGACTGCCCTATCGAGAATTTCTTTCATGACATTTTGTAATTGTTCCCTGGTTATATCATTAATGGTTTGTCATACACGTATCTCGAAATCTTTCCGTGTAGTAGGTTAGGTTAGGTTATTCAAATCAGGAGAGCTTACAGGCCACTGGCAGGCAGGGGCTTGTGTCCCGAGCCACCTTTCTCCAAACTTCTAATTATAATTCACAACTATTTTTAAGTTATGTGGTTATGTAACGGTCCATTTTTTTAAATATAATTAATTTGCGTCACATTTAATGCTAATTGCATAAATTGGTTTGACGTCAACCTTAAAAATTCTAGAACCGATTTAAATGCAAATCCTTGATATAATCCAAGCGACCACTGGACCTCTAGTGCACCAGCGAGAACACCGCGGTATGTGGTGACAAGGGGGGAACTCTGGACCTAGGACGGTTAGGTTTTTGAAGATAGACGAGCCTGGTGCTTCCAAGCAGAGTTGTGTAAGTTGTTTGTATGTGCACTACGTTTGAGGTGTTGTTTGGCTGAGTAGTTATGGTTAATAAGCTACGAAGATGTAACCTAAGAAAGATATGTGAGCTGGTAAGGTTATCTTCCTTCCAATTATTGTTCCAATAAGTACCTATTACGTAATAAACAGCCAGCTTCTGCTTTGAGGGCGAGCTGGAAATGTGACAAATTAATTTGCATCAATGGGCTGATTTGCCTGTCTAATGAACTAGAGGTGTAGAAAGCCTCCTAGACTTTTTTCTTTAGCTATTGAGCTGTGCGAGACAATTAAATGAAAAGTAACCGTTCTTTCCCCCTTTCAACGGCACTAGTGCGTGTAACTTTTTAGAACTTTGTATAACCCGTTAAACGAAAAAGAAAGGTGGGTGGCGCCCTAAACAAACTCATTAAGTGAGTTTAATTAAGAATTTCTGTAGTTTTAATTTTTAAAATTGTGTATGGTTTATTATTTGCTTACCACGCCCTGAACGAGCCTCTTGTCTGAAAAATTGAGAATATATATTTGTATTTTAATTCTATTGTTTCATTTGAACCAACAAAAGTAAAATAAGTAGATTAAAATAGCGAGGGCTTCGTTACAAATTGGCGCCCAACGTGGAGCTCGATTAATTAATGAAAAATTAATTAAAGCAAGTAATAGACTAAAAATATTTTTTGATTCCCTAGGTATTTGTTTTTATATTTGAAGTGCTCTTTTGTGATTTGCTATTTATTTTACATGTTATGTGGAAATACCTCTGTATTTTGTGCCTTTTTGCGTATTACTATTTGCATTTATAGATATGTTTCTTTGTACTTATTTGTTATTTTATGCATATGTACATTTTAGTCGGGTCTGGAGTTTAAAACCTCGGTAATTTTTTATTGCGACCTTGGGTCGATCGGAAGTCACCAGATAGACTTTGTCGAGTATGTTTACTGTACCTAACTGTATGGGCTTTTTATTTTATTTCACAACAAGTATATTGTATTTAAAACAACGGGTCCGTTTAACGGTTTTGTTTTTCAAGATTTAATTTTATTTTTATTTTGACCTTGTCTCAAAGTAATTGAATTGAATGCTTAAACAGGGAATAAAATTTTTCAGGTAAAACGGAGGTACCTATAAATTGTACTTTTATTTATTGCTCGTATTTTTTGGTTGAAATTTTAAAACTGACTTTTATACGAGGAGTATCTAAAAATACATATACGTGTAAACATTTAGTTTTTTATGATTTCATTATTTGGGTTATAGTTTATATTATTATTTTAGGGTTTTATGGTATTTAGGTACATTGCAGCGGATTATTTGCGCATAATTAATTTTCGCGGTATTTGTTAACTTTTTTCTTAATAAGTAAACCGAGTTGTGGTTTCTTATTTTTAGATTTTCTACCACGTTTGTTATCTTTTAGAGCGAATTATTATTTCGACCTTTAGTAACAAGTTGTGTTACTTTATTTTTAGCGGGTTTCGGTCTTTTTTTTTTCATTAAATATGGAACCTAATGATTTTAAATCTGCGGAGCTTTGCTTCGAGCTACGTTCTCGTGGTATCGAGCCGCAAGCTACGCAAGTGCTTCGCCGACCTCAGTTGCGTGCTGTTTTGGCAAAAGAAAAAGAAGGTCATGTCTTTCCAAAGGCAGGGCCGTATTCATTTAATTCCGAAGTCCTGGAAATGGATATTACCCTAAAGGAAATAACTGATATATTAGCTAGAGATTCGCCCCCTCCTAGTTTTTCAGAAATTCGACGCGTTGAATCGAGATTGCGTCATCTGGAGCGTAGGTGTACCTCGCCTGAAAGAGTGGAACAAATTTCCAGAAAGTCCTCTATTGAATCAAATATCTTACTTCTAGTGGGCTTTGTAATAGAAAAAGAGGAGCATGATGCGTCTCTTCCGGTTGCCTCCTCTACTTTAATTTCGCAATCGCCTATGGATGCTTCGGCTCGGAATGCTGCCTTTAAATCTGTGGCCATGTGTAAATAGGGAATGAAATTTTCAGGACAGCCTGACGGTGAAAGCCTGATGGTCATTTTGGAAAAAGTTGTAGAGCTTCATGAGGCTCGCCAGATTAGCGAGGAGGAGTTATTCATTTCAGCGGTAGATTTATTTTCCGGTCCGGCTCTAATATGGTATCGTAATGTTAGAAAAAATGTTTGTTCATGGTCTGAATTAGTTACACAATTAAAGAAGGACTTTCTTCCTGTCGATTACGAGGATGATCTTTTGAATGAAATTCGGGCGCGAACACAAGGCCCTTCTGAAAATGTGTTATTTTATCTTATCTCTATGGAAGCTTTGTTTCGTAGATTATCTGTAATTCCTTCAGAATCTGCGATCATTAAGCGTATTCGTCGAAATTTAAATCCGTTTTTCTCTGAAAAACTGGTTTTAACTGATACTCCCTCCTTAAGTGACGAGAGAAAAATGTAGGGCTATACAAGAATTAAAAAGTTCGAAATGAACGATATCGCCCCCCTCCTTCTAAAAAGAGTAATCTTTTGGAGCCCGACTTGGCTTACCTTTCTCTTGAGGATACCGATTCCGTTTTTCTGTTCAGTCTTCGTTAAGCCCCTCCTCTGCGGTGTCGTCCATTACGTGTTGGAATTGTCAGGAATTTGGGCACTCTCATCGAGAATGTACGGCTAAGCGTACTGTCTGTTGTTATCGTTGTGGCACTAGAGGAAATTTCAGTACCTCTTGTCGTAATTGCAGTCCAAAAAAACCAGGTGTCGCTCATCTCCCCCCTCGAGTTTCCGACTCAGGCCTTGGCCCAACCTCCTCGAGTGGCACCTTCTCGTCCTCCACCTCCCACAAACAAGGGTACCTCGATACCCTCGAAACCGTCCACCCCCGCACGTCCAAAACTCCGGACGGCCACTTTTGTACCCCAGCTGAACCCCCTGAATACTAGCGTTTCCAACGAGAGCTTGGAGATCGACCCGTAGAATTCGCCCCTATGTTAACTCTTTGTGAAATAAATGAAGATTTTTTTAATGTTTCGAATGAGTTCTCTTTAGCCCATTGTGTGTCTGAGGATATGAGTATGAGTGCTGGAATAACGTTACGTTTTAGTGAAAAGTTTAGTTCTAAAAAGGCGTTACTGCAACAACGGCAAGCCCCTGGTGGACTGGCAGTTCCTTTTGATAATGGTCGTTTCATTTACTACTTAGTTATAAAAAAGAGTTCCTCTGAGAAGCCCACATGGAATTACAAAACGGCTGAAATGTTTAGTTGTCCCGTCTATAGCTCACTCCTTCGTTTTAGGTATCGATTTTGGAGTTACCTTTCATATTTGCTTTGATTTTTCGAGAAATACGTGGTCTTTCAATAAGAAGCATGAAGTTTCTGCAGTAAATCGTATCTTACCTTGTACTTCCTTGTCGGTGGAACAGAAAAGGGTGCTGGATCAAACCATCACTCATTTTGAGGATTTAGTTTCTGATACGCTAGGGCGAATCACCCTAACGGATTACTATATTGATACAGGTGACGCCCGCCCTTTCAAACAAAGGCAATATATGCTCACACCAGCTTTGCAACAGCATCTTCATAGGGAAGTCAATGACATGCTACGATTGGGGGTCATCCAACCTTCAAATTCCTCGTGGTCTTACCCTATTTTGCTTGTGCGTAAGAAGAACGGTGAGTTACGTGCCTGTTTTGATGGTCGTAAGCTAAACACTGTTACTGTTAAAGATGCCTATCCTATCCCTTACCTCATATTGACTATCTTGAATCGCCTGCGTGACGCGCAGTACCTTACCTCTATTGATTTACGTAAAGCATTTTGGCAAATCCCTCTAGAAAAGAGTTCCCGTGAGAAAACTGCTTTCTGTGTGCCTGGGATGGGACTTTTTGAATTCGTTGTGCTCCCTTTCAGTTTGTCGAATAGTCCCCAAATATTACAACGAACTATGGAACGTGTTTTGGGACCTGATTTGTTGAATACTCAAGTTTTCGTTAATCTTGATGATATTATTGTCGCCTCCCTTACCTTCGAAAGTCACATATCTACCCTAAATCTTATCCGGGATCGTCTGTTCGCTGCCAGTTTCACAATTAACTTGTCTAAGTGTGAGTTGTGTCGTCGCTCGTTGTCTTTTTTTGGATTTATTGTCGACCAGCAAGGCCTACGTACGGACCCGGAAAAGGTATCTGCTATTGTTAACTATAAGCTTCCCACGAACACAACGGAGATTAAACGTCTGATTGGTTTGGTTTCGTACTACCGCCGCTTTATTAAGGACTTTTCCACTATCGCGGCTCCCATTACTTCTTTACTTCATGGCCGAAAGAAAGGTCAAGCCGTGTCTTGGTCTCCTGAAGCTGAATCTGCGTTCCAAGAGATTAAAGCACCGCATTATTTCTGCTTCTGTTTTAGCCTCCCCGATTTTTGCCAACGTTTCTATATCCAGACTGATGCCTCTGATGTAGAGGTTGGTGTCACCCTGTTCCAAAAATTAGACGGAGCAGAGCACCCAATCGCCTATGCAAGTCGAGCTCTTACTGCTGCCGAACGCAAGTATTCTGCGACGGAGCGTGAGCTTATTGGAGTCATTTTCGGTATAGAAAAATTCCGTGGTTATGTTGAAATTACTGATTGATCTAAGACTGTCCCGAATTCTGGACTTCTATTACTGGCCTAAGTTAAAGCAATCGGTGAGTCGCTATGTGAAAAATTATAAAATAAGTGCCGCTCAAAAGAGCGATAATCTTGCCCGCCCCGGCTTAATGGGTAAGGATAAAGAAGTTAGTTATCCATTCCAGGCAATTTCCATGGATTTGTTGGGTCCTTTGTAGAAGAGCAAAAAGGGAAACCAGTATGTTTTAGTGGTCATGGACCATTTTACTAAATTCGTCTTGGTTCAACCGTTGCGTCGAGCCACAACTGCTCCTATAATTAAATTTTTGCGTGAACAAGTTTTCCTTATGTTTGGTGTCCCGGAAATAGTTATTTTTGATAATGGATCTCAGTTTTGTTCAAATGATTTCCAGAAATTCCTTCAGAAATTTAAGGTACCTAAGATTTGGTTCAACGCGAGGTATCATCCTCAGGTGAACCCGACCGAACGAGTTAATCGCGTACTAGTAACTGCCATCTCTTCTTATATCCACGATAATCACCGTGTTTGGGATGAAAATTTGCCCGAAATTGCGCAGGCCCTGCGTTTGGCCAAACACGATGTTACTCAAGTTTCTCCCGCCTATTTAGTTTTTGGAAGACACGTGCCCGTGTCAGGCGACTTTTATTCCTCGGAGGTGAACTCCGATAACCTCGCGGTCCGAAATAATTTGTTCTGGGCTAAAGATATGTCCCTTCTTCCTGAGATGTATGAGGACGTAAAGAAGCGCCCTCATGCGGCCTATGAAACTAATGCCAAACAATATAATCTGCGTAAGCGCCCCTTGAGGTTCTCACAGGGTGACATTGTTTGGAAAAAGAATCACTTTCTATCGGATGCTTTCAAGCATTTTTCTAAAAAATTAGCCCTGAAATATTCCGCCAGTAGGGTGACTAAACTAATTTGGCCGCTGGTCTACGAGTTGTCGGATCTAGATAACAACCCTTTAGGACGTTGGCACATTAAGGATCCTAAAGCCAACTCTTTTCGCTTTGACGACGAACCCCTTTAGCCTTTTATTACCCCCAAAGCCCCTATGCACGTTCTTCAATAAATTTGAGTACATGGGCTTAACTTCTTATCTTTAATTCATTTGCGTTTATTAATACGTTCCGACGTGTTTACTTACGTTAGTTACCTTTGCATTATGATATCTTTTGCATATATATTTTTACATTGGGTGTTTTTTTCGTTTTGATGTACGTTACCTTACCTTTTGTATGTTTACGTGAGCTACCTTGCGTGATTTATGTTTACGTACTATAATTTACCGTAGCGTACTCGTGCCACTGGGTACGTTGTTTTGCGATGTTTAGAATTATCTTTATTGTATTGCTTCATTTTGTTGGAGTATCTTCTGAGCATGTTAGTGTATGCGTTTCGATTCCTTATTGGCTCTCTTGTAACAACCCGTGGTTGTTATGTAATTGTTTTCTCAGTGTAGGATGGGTGTTATTCGGTGGTTACTAATAGCTTGGATTAGACGCTTAAAAGAAGCATTAGTTTGAGTCCACCCTGTATAGTGTAGGTCTAGCATTTAAGAAAATTATTAATTACCGTTCTTATTTTGGGTAGATACAATAAAAATTAGGGAATTAAGGATAAAACTGAACGAGTAGGAAGTTTTTTTTAGAAAAATTCAGAAAATTATTTTGAATGGAAAATCAATTTAAATAACTGCTAAGAATTTGTTTAGACGGGCCGGCGGCGGACTTGAAAAAGATATTTTACAACGAAAGTAAAGGATGTTTACATTTGCTTGGAACGTTTGGCGACGCTGATAAGTTCAGAAGCAAATTCGCAGCGCAGATTTCTCTGAAAATCGAGATAATAAAAGCGCTGAGTCAATGTGAACCACAGAGCTAAACGACGAAACCAAGGTTGCCACACACCATTTAGCTTAGAGTCGGAACAAAGAACGAGAATGACGGTCTCGTGTGATATGGCAACGTCGGGAAGTTGGTAATGAAGTTGCAAACGGTACTAGGAACGCCACCTAGCGGGAATCGCGAGCGCGCTATTCCGCGATTGGTTCTTTTGTAATTAGAAATGGGGAAGTAGGGATAGAGTATTGGACTGTGGTCAATTTTTTTATAAAATTAAATGCAGTTTTATATACTATAGGAAAAGGGGTAATGTTGGTTTAACTTATGAAATTATTTTTCTATTTGTATTAGGCCTTGTTAAATTGTATTATTTTATATTTTTGGTTTTATATAAAGTATCCTTTTTAACCGAATACGTAATATATGGAATTTTGTTCCTTAATTGTAGAGTTTTACTGGCCTATCACCCTCCAAACTTTCATCCCCCTAATTTTTACTAGGCATTTGTGAAGCCCTAGGGGCCCACGTCAAAGAGGGATTGGTGTAAATCAAAAACCAGAGGCTACCCAGGTATAGGTCTGTAGAAAAGGTGGTAATTGGTTTGTAAAATCGAAATAAATAATTCAAAATTTTTCCGTCGGAAGTAACCTAGTTACTGACGTCGGTGGTGGCAGCGGGCGACCTACCCTTCATTCAGTTTTGGTAACCGACCAGTTTTTACACAGATCTATACATATTTAAACCATATATATATATATATATATATATATATATATATATATATATATATATATATATATATATATATATATATATATATATATATATATATATATATATATATATATATATATATATATTATTGTGATAATAAGGTTTATTGTATTTTTATTTATTTATATATTTTGTAAAAATTTTGAATTGTTTTTATTAAATAGTTATAGAATTGAAAATTTTGTGTTTTATTAAAATCTATGAAACTTGGCGCCTTTATTTTAAATTTGTATTTATTTTATATTTATGCCCTTGTATACCCAGACTAGCTCATATTTTAATTTACAAGTTTTTACTTACTTTTATTTTCTTTTACTCTCTCTCAGGATGCAGGTTCAATTTTGTTCTTTCTAGTTAGTATATTTTCAAAATTTAAATTCACAAAATCAGTACACATAAAAAAAAACTAAACACTTTCAGAAAACAATTTAGGAGTTTGTTTTTAATAAAATATTTTTTAAAAATTTTAACAAATGTTAACTTAAATTAGCCCACCAAATTTTAAAATCTCGAGATTTTACCTTATATTTTTATCCTTGCGGTTGGCCGACCTGTCGTTTCTTCTCAGCTGTTTAATGTTTGGATATGGCCGCTCCAATTTCCTGATATGCTTGTATAGTTATTTACTTTAATTTTGTGTTTTGTGTAGCTGGATTTTTTTTAACTGGTAAGTACTTACAAACTTTTTTACTGTTTCTTTTATTTAATTCTCTGGCTTGAATCTTAATTTACAAGCTTCTATTTACCATATTTTACTCCTAACCTTTATTTTATTCGTCTCTCTTCTCTTTAATTTTTTTGATTCTTCTCCAATTTTCAAAAACTCCCTGATCTCTAAAACTTTGATTTTGGTTCCCCTGATAATTTTGAATCCATACCCGTTTGTCATAGTTTTAATTATTGTTGTCATAATATATATATATATATATATATATATATATATATATATATATATATATATATATATATAAATATATATTTTTTTATATATATATAGCAGGGTGAGTTTTAAATGCGTAGTTATATTTTAACCCTCAATATATTTCGTCGAGTACAATCTATTAGCACCGTCAAAAAACTTTTTTGACAAAAACAAATTTTGAATTTCTGATAATTTTTTCGTCCTCCAGCAACTGACATTTTGATGGTCACTGGATATCTCTCTAAACGCCGTCCACAGAAATGGTGTAACTGAAGGCAGTGTTGCCAGTTCCTCACAATTCTATTTTAAATTAGTACACAACTGGTAATATGTGGTTTGAATTAAATTCCAAAAATGAAACAAAATTGAAAATATTCATTTTATAAAGAAGCATCTTTTTTAACGAACGGAAGAGCAGATTTGTTTACTAATACGTGGATAGCATAGAACATCAGCTGGCCGCAAGGTTGATTCACTTCTGTTCCATGAATCTATGGAAGTCTAAGTCTTAAATTATTACTATAGAGTTATATTATTTTGAGTGCAGAACCGGATTGAGTAAGTCGTATCAACTTTTGATACAAAATTCTACTAAAAATCAGAAAATTGTACTAGAATGCTTTTTTGGCAGCGTTCTTTTATAAAATAATAAAAAAAAACAGTATGAACCGAGATCCACTCTTGCGAAACCAACTTGGAAGAAAACGTATTGTTTTCCTGTAAAATATTGTTAACAGTTGAACTTAATTATTCTGGTGACAAGCAGAATACAATTATGTTACAGAAGGGACAATAGGCCCGCAGAACATCAAAAAAAAAGACAGCAGAAAGAAATGTTTTAAGAGTAGTCTATCTTTTTCCAAAATAATTTCGTAATCAAAATGAGTATTTCTGCGCTACGAACGCCTTGAAACATGTTTACTAAAAATTAATGCTGATTGGTTGAATACAAATTTACTGTTCTTCCGTGATTGATTAAATTAAACTGTTTGCTTACATTTAGACCACAAAAAGTGACAAGGCAATGACAAGTGAATCATATTACTTTTAAGAATAGCATTAGTTGTTGATTTGTTTATTAAAATACCGCATAGAGGAACAAATTATGATAATGTACTAGATTTTTTGAAAGAGGTGCCGATGTACTAAAAATTATTAAACTGTACTGAATATAGTACTAGAAATCACTGGCAGCACTGATAGATTGGACGAAAACATAAAACTGAGCGTGATGTTCACGTGATTAGATCGGACTGCGGAACACTTCGTTTTCCTATTGGTCTACCGGCAATAAAATCAAGGAAGACAAACACCCACATATTTTATTGAATTGTAATCAGGCACGTCGATTTTAAGCGCGAGCAGTTATTTGGTATATTTAATTTGTATTTGTCTGTCGTTATTTCTACTGTTTTGTGTCCGGGTTGTTTAAAATACGATACAAAATGTCTAGTACCGACACTGCAGATGAAATGGAAAATAATGTTGACTTAAGTCCACCTAGAAAATGATTAAATGTTATTGTAATTCTAAATCCTGTCCTGTTCAGTTCTACTGTATAGAATGCTCTAGTATGTTTGCGCATCAAAAAATCTGATGACACCATGGGTGCAGCCATTTGGTACTTGAACTCTAAATTTCATTCATTTAGTGGTTATTGTTTAGTTTTCTGTGGTTATAGTGCGATTTCTTTCATTATATGAATTTTTTGCGACTGTCTATTACTACGATAGGATATTTTAATACTTTGTGTAGTAAAAATAATATATTTCTATATTAAGTGCATATGTATTTGGTACTAAAAAACATGTGTAAACAATGTGTTGTGCGGTGGAGAGATGTTCTAACGTAAAAAGTTATACGTGGAAAAAGTGCCATTGGTTTAGATGCATTTATACCTTGAAAGAGAAGACTTCACTACAATATTGATGCATTTCCAAATATTGTACATAGAGATATTGTTAATTATTTAGTTTTTGAGTGTAGTGCCTACACAAAGAAACAATTGTGTTTGTGGTTGAGTGAGAAAAATCCTTTAAGGAATTTCCCGCAAGAGAAGCTTGTTGCAAAGGTAAGAATAAGTTCAATTATCACTCTCAATATCAGAGATTTCTTCACTGTAATTTATTATCATGGATTGGGTATATTTCCATTTTTAAATTGTTCAATGCACACAAAGATGTAAATATTTTGAGTTTCTCATTTTGTATTTGTACGAGAATTTCCACAAAAACACAGATATTATGAAAAATAACAAATTTAATGATGTGAAAAAATGTAAATCAATCAATGAATCAATAGTGAGAAAAACGTTTTAATTTGTAGTTGGATTCTTTAAAACAATTAAATTGAATCCATGGTGTTACAATGTTGTACTTTTCGGGTTGTTACAAGATGTTTAATTTTCGAGTAAAATATTTAATTTCAAAAAGTGAGTTCATTTTGACCGGTGGCTCAGTTAGACGTTATTTAGCTAATATTATTATCTGCGGTTGGATGTTGTTTACAAATAAAGTTGGGTAATTGTTTTTATTTAGAGAACAAACCGTGTTACTGATTTGAACTCATTTTTTCATCTTAATTCTACGAATATGCTTGATGATGTGATAAGAATCACCTGCAGTCAATGGTACAAACAAGTAAAATCAGAGGGTTTTCACAACATCAAGTTTCTCAAATATAATTGGTGCCATTGCTGTCAAAGATTTATATTGCAATTTAATATTATTATGAGTATTCTTTAGAAAATTAACTAGAACTATAATTATGTTTCTATTATCACATTATGTTAATGACAAAGAAAATCATTTCCAAATTTATCTCAAAATATACCTACTTTAATATATTTTGCAAAGCCTATTTCTGTTATTAAGTACTATTTAGCTAATAATTTGTTATACTGCATATAAATATTCTACTGGGGTATTTTGAGATCTAATTAACATCAGTTTAATCCAGCCTATCTATAAATGATAAAGTACCTCCAAAAAGCTACCTACATCTCAAATTTCACAAATAAAAACTTTTATGTTGTATCTTCTATGGTTTAAGATGTTTCACTACAGCTTGTTTCTCAACAATAAAGACAAGGTTGTAAAAATTATTAAAACCAGTGGCATTTACATTTAAATTAAAAAATTATTAATACAAAATTACCAATTAGTATGATGTTATCTCTAATATGTTTTATTTTGTTTGTTGTTACTATTACATTTATTAATTACTTCTCATGAATTTAAAAAATAATAATATAACGTTTTTACAATTAGTTATTCTTTGAAAATTTTTAATATTTTCTTTTTTTTTTTTTTTAATTTACCTACTTTAAAAATTACTTGTTTTATGTAAACTTGCTGGACACAAGCATTATTATGATTATACTGGACACTGGCAGTGTGGTTTCATTTTGTATTTCTATAAATTGTTCTAGGAATGCCAACCAGAAGAGGGCAAACAAGAAAAAATCACATCCAGGGAAAGTTTGACGTCCCCTGAGAGCCACCCTAGTACATCATTTACGTTTTTTTCATCGTCAAGTGAAAGTTGGCTCATGTTGTCTCCTGAGGTAGTAAGTGGTGTAGATGTAGCTATTCCTTTGGAGAGTTCTTTTGAAACTCCAGGAAAACGCAAATTGAGAAGGTACCTGGAGTCAGCACGGAAGAAAATTAAGTATCTACAACATAAAACCAGATGACTTAAAAAAGTTTAAACACCTTACAGGACGTGTTAAAACACTTACAAAAGAAGAATTTAATAGATGATAGTGGTATGGATATATTATCTAATATAAATGTTACCAGTAAGGAGCTTTTCATAAGACAGGCAGCAAAGGTTGGAAAAAAAAAGATGAAGAAAACTTATTCTCCAGTACTTAGGATATTTGCGTTGACATTAAATTTTTTTCACCTAAGACTTATCAATATGTACGTGAGGTTTCCAATACTTGCTTACCACATGTAAAAACAATCGCTAAATGGTATAGTAGTATCAACGGAAAACCAGGTATCACAGCATTACGTCTGCGCCAGATATTAAAGGGGGATAAGCAGTTATTATGTAATCTCACATTTGACGAAATGACTATTCGAAAGCATGGGACATGGGAGAGGGTTGTGGAAATGAAAATTTGCCTCCTGCTCGACAGGCCTTGACATTTTTATTAACTACAATAAATGAGAATTGGAAAATGCCTGTGGGTTACTGTTTCATTGATAGTGTAATTTCTGAGCAAAAGGCAAATTTACTTTTAATTCTTTATGTAAGATCTATGAGACAGGTAATAAAGTTACAATCTGTTATATTCGATGGCCTTTCATCTAATTTAACAATGGTAAAATGATTAGGCTGTGATTTACAAAATGAAATAAAAACTCATTTTAAACATCCGGTTACGAAAGAAAATATTTATGTATTTTTTTGGGTCATGTAATTAAATTAGAGGGGCTTTAGTAGAAAAAAATTATTAGATTATAGAGGTAGACGAATTGAATGGAACTTACTTGAAAAACTTCACAATTTGCAAGAAATGGAGGGTTTAAAGCCTGGTAATAAACTGACCAAGAAACATATAAATTATAAACAACAAATAATGGAAGTAAAACTAGCGACTCAACTATTTAGCAATTCGGTTGCTGATGCACTGTTAGCATGTAAAGAATTAGGTTTAGAGGGATTTGAAATGGTTGAAGGTACTGTAGAGTTCATTAGAATTATGAATATTTTTGATATTTTTAATTCTAAGCATATTCATCAGTTAAGGTATAAAAAGCCACTGTGTCAGCAAAATGTGGAAAATATTTGTTATTATTTTGATATGGTTGATTAGTATTTACAAGGACTTAAAATTTTACAACAAATGAAATTATCTTAAAATCAAACAGGAAAAAGGGGTTCCTTGGCATTCGAATAAATATGACTAGTTTAAGGCTGATGTATGCAGATTTAAAACAAAATCAAAACTTGTCATACATTCCAACATTCAAATTAAGCCAAGATCATTTGGAATTGCTTATTTATACAATACGGTCTGCAGACGGTTTCAATAACAACGCTACAGTAAAACAGTTTATATCTGCATATAAGAAACTTTTGATTCATACAAAATTAAAAGACTCGTCTAGTAGAAGCTGTATTCCACTTGAAAATATTAGTATTCTAAATGTGACAACGAAAAGTAGCGATCCTGTTGAACTAATAAATGACAGCACCGAGAGAAGCCGAATAATTGAGACCATAGATACTTTGAATTTATGTAATATTGAATATGAATTGTTGATAGACCATACATATGCTTTTTATTCTAATTTAATTGATTTTTCTGAACAAGTAGTATGTTACATTACTGAATATATATTCACATAAGAAATATGAGGTATGCTTAGATGCGATGATAAATAGTGAAAGAGAACATTTTTTGTATTCTCATAAGCAAGAAAGATAAAGGTGGTCTAAAATATTCATCAGATAGTGTCCTGAAAGTCTGTTTAATGGCTGAAGACCTTTTCAGAAAGGCTTTGAAAGAAACAAATTCAATAAAATTGTTTAATTCAAACATTTTGCAATTACTGTTTTAAAAAATACCACATATAAAGCCATATTCGAGGAATTAAATGATCACGATGTCGACCAAGAACTTTTTTCAAATCATCGTATAAATTTAATAAAATCAATTGCCAATAAATATTTTACTGTTAAAATTCATCATCATTCAAAAACTTTTATTGACAATAATTCTCAGATTTTACGATCTCATTATAGTAAGTTATTATTATTTAAAGGCTTCCTATGTACCTATATATTCTAAGTTAGTACCTATGTATTGTGTATTTTTATATATTTAAATAAATATGCATGTTACACCCTGAATATCCTGCATGTCATAAAGTTCTTTCTCAGGTAATATGATGCAACCCCATTTCCTGCATTAGGTTGTTTATATTATAAATATCCTATTTTTGGAAGCTAGCACTTAAGCTGTTAATTAAACTATGGGAACTTCCTTTATTTTTAGATAAACTTAGGGTTAAAGATTAAAACCTTTTAGATAAAGTGTCACCAAATGTTCAATTAAGGAATATTCTAGAAGGGGCCTACGCGACTTCTTAAATGTCTTTATTTTTAGAAATAGTATAAATATAAGCTGATAGCGACTTAGAAAGAGAGTGTAATTTCTGATTTCAAACTGTAAAGTCGTCGCTCTGAAACTCTGAAATCTATTGTAAATTTAAACTATTGTAATTATTTTGTTGCGTGAAATAAAGTTTGTTTTTAAAAACCCAATTTTTAATTCGGCCACGTAACAAAATTGGCGCAGTCGCGGTAGGATACGTCGCGTTCGCTGAAAATTTGCACTGGACGTTTGAGCCCTAGCTTATTAAGGCGTATTAAAAGCATCTCGTTCAAGAAATAACAAAATTACTGGAGGATCAGGAACACCTGGTGAAGCCCCTGTCCAGTAATCATAAAGAAATCTACATCATCGCTGGAGGATTAGGAGCACCTAGTGGAACCCCTGTCCAGCAAGAACACGAGCGACGACATCTTCTACAACTCCCTAGGAAGAGCAAGAAACGAAATTCATCCCCGTGGAAGGAACACCTGGTGACACCCCTGACGGAGACCCATGAATTTTCAACTAATTTACCTGTAAGTACTTTGTGTATTATTCTGAAACTGCTCTTTTCTAGACAAATTTAATTATTTCGAACAAAGATTTTATCAAAATAAAATAAAATAAACATTAAATAAACTATCTAAAATTTTACAAAAATCGTACAAGGAAATTGCTTAAACTAAATAAGTTATAAATATTTTGCTACGTACAAAGCGTAATAAAAAAAAAATTATTTATCGTTATTTAATAATAAAAAAAAGGTGAAAGGTGAGTAATCTTCGATGGATACCTCTCCGGTACTCGCAGCAAATTATAGTGTGCCGTTCGAAAATAAAGTAGGAACCACACACTTGCTAGCTAATCGGGGGGGAGCAGGTAAGACAGCTAGGTGGTAAACACACAAACAACGAAAAAAAAAACTGGATGTTTGAAATCAAAGGATATATTACAAAATTATATAGGTATATTATAATATGCAATGACATTTACGGATAGATATATACAGATATTGGTAAATACAACAGCAAAATACTCGCACTGATGGGAAGGTTGTTCCCATATACACTTAAAACTACTAGGATATATATGCATATAAAAATAAAATAAACAAGATATCCATGCTACAGATATCCAACAAATGGCATAAATATGTAAAAAAAAAAAAAATGCAAACAAAAATGTGTGTACTAGGGCACTTATCTTGTGACTGGTGGTGAGCGGCGGGCGTTGTCAATAGTGTCTAGGGGTGAGCGCTACACAGCTAGGAGATGTTCTCTGATGCGATGGCCGGGAATCGGTCCCACAAAACGGTGGTGAACCAAAAGGCGACACCTCAAAACGGTGAACCAAAAGTGCACTATTTAAATATTTCCTCAGGGTGGAAGGAAAAAAATAGGACCAAAACACAAAAAAAAAAAATTCCGGTTTGACTGTAGTCTCCAAACCTTAAAACCACTGGAAGTTCCTCGACTGGCACTTCTACAAGGCTTAACGAGTTAATCCCAAAATGTAATTTCGTGAAAACTAACTAAATCACATAAGATGATAATCTAATCACGAACACGGCAGTGCACTCACTATTGATCCCAATACTCAAAAATTGGTAACTCACAATAAAGAATGCGTGAACGCAATGCCTACCCCGTTAATAATCCCCAAAACATGGCTCTCCCGGAAAAAGAAGGAAGAGAAAAAAAAAATCATAATTCAGAAAAACCATTCAAATGCAGGAAATGAACGATGTACCGCGTTAATTGTTGACGATCCAAGCCAAGAAGAATATAAATTACAGAAGCCCTACTGTTTAAAATAATACCACAAAGTGAGACACATACTATTTTCTCTTAGACTAGAAGACCTAATAAACAAAATACTATTTAGAGAAGACAAATTTAAATTACAAAGCAAAATTACCCATACCACGTAAGTCATGTTAACATCCTACATAGTTGACGACCTTCAAATGGTATCAAGGTCATGACCTAAGATACACAGGACCGGAGGTCTCAATCGCCACAAGCCTACAAATTTAAACAATTAAATGGTTACTGTTTACTACCACATTACAACAGTTGAACAGCTAGGATGCTCATGCAGTATGTTACTATGTTGGTTGTACCGCTGAATAGAAAATATAACAAAATTAGCGCCTAGTAATAAAGCCGTAACCTAAGGCGGTCCTGTAATATTGGACGTACCGTCTTGCGTTCTTACGCTAGAACGTTGCAACCGTAACGACAGCTACTTTTGCCTACGTAGTGCGTAAAGTTTAATTTGAGTTTTGACAGACAACATAATAACCTAAGCTGAGAATTGTAAAGTAAAAGGTTTATGGTATATTACTAACACAAGTAACCATTACTGGATAACAAGCCCTATCAAGGTAAGTCCCCAATTATTTTCTTTATTTCACAATAAGAAAGAAACGATATCGTTTTTGTTTGTTTTCTTTCATAGGTTATATTTTATTAAATACAATTTATTACATTGTAGGTACGGTCATTACTCGAAAAACAATTAGAATTGAAAATGCATATCAATTAATTCAACCCTAAGCCGAAGTACGTGGCAGGCAACGAGGACAGAAATAATTCCTTACACGAGAAGAGGCTGGATTGGACTAATAATATTGGTAAGTTACTATTAATATTATATTAGCGATACAGACAAAATAAAGACATCTATACATTTGCCCTGTGACACTTATTATTTACTAAAACAAACCACTGGATGATGGTCTTCTATAAAATTTGTTTTGTTTTAGATCTCTTGAAGTAACAATCAGAGCGAGATTAGCAACATCGATGGACGCGCGGAAAACACAAAGAAACAAGTTTCATGACTACCTGATGGATTACTAATTTAAAATAACAAAATATTGAATTTAAATTGTAATTAAAATCCAATAAACAAGCTCATATTTAGAAAAATAACAGTGGTATTTTATTTTATTTTATTTCAGGCCTCATGAAATTTTCAAGTGTAACAACACCCCCTTACCCAAAGAAAATTTACCGTCGGGAAATTTTAAAGATACCCTAAGAAATACATTACACTAATTAACACTATAAACTGGTACATGCTTGATCCATATTGCAATTGGCCAATATGTAGACGTACATAAAACCTAACCTAAACGATACCCATACGATACCTAAATATTAAGCCTCCTAGAAACGAAAATATTGGCCACAGGAAATCCCATCTATATAAATCCGAAACGAACTAAACCATTAGTACCTATTAGATAGAGAGATATCTACCAGTTTTTTACAACAATAAACATCACAGTAATTACATTTTACAACATATTTTACCGAATCAGTAAGCCACTTAGGTAGTATCTAGTTTGAGATCTTTTGCATGCCAGACACCGGCGTTATTACCGTTCAAACCAACTAGTTCATAAGTCCAGGGAGATACGACTTTACGTACGACAAGTGGACCTACATATCGAGGAGCTAGCTTAGCGGTGAAATATCTAGATCCGTCCGACAGAACGTAATTCCTTCGCCAAACTCGTTGACCTACGATATAACGTACGTCTCGTCGTCGCAAATTATAAGTCCTAGCACTTCTTCCTTGTGCTTTGCTAATTCGTGCTCGTACATCTTCAAAAACTTTAGCTAATACTTTGGATCTGTATTCCGGCTGAATGGATGGAGTAGCAATTTGAGGGTCGTCACTGATTGCAGGTGTGACATGATCAGGTCCCGATAGTACAATCTCTCGACCAAAGTTTACAAAAAATGGGGACATACCCGTTGTCTCACTAGGCCCTGTTCTCATAGCACAAGCAACCTTCTGAAGTAAAGTGTCCCAAGAACGGTGATTATCTTTAACATATGAAGCTAACATAGTTTTCAAGGTTCTATGCTGAGCCTCACACGGATCCGCCTGCGGATGATAGTTAGCAGTTCTAACGTGCTTAACCTGATACGCATCAATCAGTTTCTTAAATTCCTTGCTGATAAACTGCCTACCATTATCAGAAATAATTGATTTCGGAACACCAAACAACAAAAAGACATTTTCTTCCACCAACCGCGAAATAGTTCTCGCCGTTGCCGTGCGCATCGGGAGGAACAAACAAAACTTAGTGAAATAATCCTGTATGCTGAGAATGTATATATACCCATTAGAGCTTTTCGGTAAGGGACCTACAACGTCGATAGATATAAGTTCCCAAGGCCGTGAAACGTCCTTGCGACTACACATAAGCCCCGCCGGAGGCTTTTGTTCGGGTTTATTTGCCAAACAAACCTGACAAGAACGAATGTAGTGCGCAATGTCCGACTTCATCTTTGGCCAATAAAACCTACGCCCAACACGATGGAAGGTTTTGTACACCCCAGCATGTCCCGAAGTAGGTGGATCATGGTGGTTTTGTATGACTCCAGTACGATGCGATTTGGGGACGACTATCTTCCAATCGAATAGTGGATCATCGAGACCCGGGTACGCATTTTTGAGTCTTTTAAAAATGACACCGTCCTCGACACGCCATTGAGGGTGGTGTAAAGGACTGTCCGTAATCCTCTGAATCATTCGGTCATACCAGGGATCGATGTATCCCTCAAAATTCTGAGAACTCATGGACAGCTCATCTACAACAGGTACGGATCGGGAGAGTGCATCGGGTACGATATGATTCTTACCAGGTCGATGCAACACTTCAAAATCATACTGTTGAAGGCGAACGCTCCAACGAGCCAAACGACCAGAGGGATCTTTCAGATTATGGAGCCACTTGAGTGCAAAATGGTCGGTAATAACACTGAAATGAGTCGCTTCTATGTACGGTCTAAAACGTTCAATAGCCCAGAGCACTGCGAGACATTCCTTTTCGGTAGTGCTGTACTTCCTTTCACTACCACTCAAGGAACGGCTAATGAAAGAAACTACTCTCTCCCCTTCCTCATATGACTGAGATAGTACGGCACCAAGACCAAAGTCGCTGGCGTCAGTCTGTATGATGAATGGCCTGTCAAAATCGGGACAACTCATTATAGGGGCAGATACTAGATATTCTTTAACCTGCTCAAATGCTTGATTGCACTCTTCTGACCATTCGAATTTGGCATGCTTGCGGAGAAAATTGGTAATAGGCGACACCATGGTTGCGAAGTTTGGTATAAACCTACGGTACCAACTTGTCATACCCAATATCCGTCGAACCCCAGAAACATTTTTCGGCGTCTGCATATTTAAAATGGCCGATACCTTGTCTGGATCAACATGTAACCCACTACCGTTCACCACGTACCCAAGATACTTCAGCTCTGATCGACAAAATACACATTTGTCCCTTCCAACTGTAAGACCAGCACTTGTTAAGCGCCTAAATACCTCAGTTAAGACCTCAAGATGTTTATCAAAAGAGGGAGTGACGATGATAATATCGTCCAAGTAAACAAAGACGTACGGCTCCAGGCCCAAACCAAGGACTCTGTCGATCAACCTCTGCCACGTCGCGGGGGGCATTATGCAACCCAAAAGGCATTCGGCAGAACTGATACAGGCCTCGTCCCGGTACAGTAAACGCGGTCATTGGTTTACTGGACTCGTCGAGCGGCACCTGCCAATAGGCACTTTTAATATCAAGAGACGAAAGGTACTTAGCATCGCGTAGCTTATCAAGAGTATCCGTTACTTGAGGAAGCGGATACGCATCTCTTTGAGTAACCTTATTTACCTTACGGTAATCTACACAAAATCGGTAGGACCCATCCTTCTTCTTAACCATAACTATGGGTGACGCCCATGGGGAAGAGGATGGTTCAACGATTCCGCGTTGCAACATATCATCCAGCTCTGAATTAACATGTCTCTGAAGAGCAGGCGATATTGGATAAAATCTTTGTTTTATCGGTTCGGCTTCGGTTTTAATAGTATGATTAACAAGATTAGTACAACCCAACCCTTCAGGAATCTCATAAAAAGGTACTTTCAATAAAATTCTCCAGCTGCTTAGACTGTTTAGGCGTAAGGTGTGAAGAATCCGTGATAGTAAGGATCTGATGATCCAATGGATCAGTGTCAGAAAAATACCAAAACCCGTGCCGCAAATCGGGGACAATGCCCATCTTGCGCCAAAAGTCTGAACCCAGAATCAACAAGTGCGGTAACGATGGTATTACCAATACATTGATCACCCGAATCTTGTTTTGTACGCAAAATGGAACGTTATAACTACCAACTACCTGACATTGTTCTCCATCGGCTACAGTACATGATTTGACCACGCTTGGCACTAACTCAAAATTCAAAGATTTAAATTGTTCGTATCCCCGACTACCTAAAACCGTCCGCGAGGCTCCAGAGTCTAATAAACCAAGAAATTCTTTATCTAAAACATTTACCCTGAGATATGGTCTCTCATCACCTCTAACATTGGATAATACGAAATCGAGTTTGAAAGCAATTCCGGCCTCGAGAGTGGTCGAGTTCTCCAGTCCGCCCGGGTTCACCACTCGACCTACTGGTGGCCCGGCGGCGCGTTTCCCGAACACACCGTACAGGTTCGGATCGTCACATTCTGCCGACCACACCTAAAGCAGTGCATTGAAGGGGGTTGGTTACACACCCTCTTCACGTGACCTTGTTGGCGGCAATTCCAACAAATAACCATCCTAGGTACAACCCCGGAGGTAGAAGTCTGCCGTACAATTGGCGGATCATTGGATACGGAGTAAAGGGGTTCCACCTCGTGCACCTTAGGCCTACGGTACATTAGGTTGGCCTCCGTTACTACTCTAGGATTAGTGGGTGGCGGTCGCCAATGCTCTGTACGCCAGAAAACATCCTCAATGCCTTTACATTTTTCCACTAATTCGGAAAGAGAATTAACCGGTCGCAAGGCAAGCTTTTTCTGAATTTCAGGCAACATATTGTCGAGGATTATCTGCAGACGTTCGGATTCAGCAGGTTTACGTTTAAGTCTATTAAAATAGCTTTCCATAATAGCAATATATAAGGCTGACCTTTCGTTGAAATGTTGGGTTCGTGACTGTATATCAGCAAAAAGATGTTTCTCATAATCCGTCGGCAAGTAGGTATCCTTCAATAATAGAACGAACTCTTCCCAGGAAGTTATGGTTGACCTGACTCCCCTAAACCATACTAAGGCCGCATCTGTTAATAAGGTTGTAGCACATCGAAATAGTTGTCCTTTAGAGATACCGCACGCTACCCGCATTTCCTCTACTTCTTCTAAGAAGTCCAGGACATTATTGAACCCAGTAAATCTAGTAATATTCCACTTAGAAACCACAGAAAAACATCTCGATTGCTCATCCACTCCCAATGGACGTACATGATTAGCCTCTGCTTGCAAATGATGCTGCCTAGTTGGCATAGTAGTATCGTCAATATTTAACGCCCGAATTTGACGCTCGAACGAATTCTGAAAGTTGTTATTTATATTTGAAGTAGAATTTAAATTATTCCCAGGATTTGCTTGTCGCGAGGGATTTGTCGCTACTCTCTCACCAAGTGAGTAGGCAGGTCCAGTTGATGTTAAGTAAGGATGGTTCTCCGATCGTTCTGAACATGGATTAATGTTTGGCCGAGGGTTCAACAGATTCACGTTATAGTTAATATTTTGGGGCTCTTTATTAGACACGACTGGTGCTTGAGCTAAGTCTTGATTTATAGCTGGCTCAAAAGTTACGCTTCGACCCGTATTCTTAACAGAAGTATCATTTATGCCACCAAAGCGTCTATGAGTTGAACTATCTTGACTATGAGTAACAATCGGCGCGTTATTTGCTATAGAATACGTACATCGTGCGTGATTTGAAGCATTCACGATATCTCGAAAAGAGGCACTCACGGTAGTACTAATAGGACTCACTGCATGTTGCGTAACATTATATGCAAAAATGTTCGAAGCTTCCGGATCCGTCGCCCTCATTGGAGACGAATAATGAGTATCAGATATAAGACTATATTGACCCCGATTTTCAGGTGCAGCAGAAAGTGACTGATCATTGGTATTCCGCGAATTTACTTCGACTAAGTTCATCACCGGCACGTGATCTTGATTAAGCGATTTATTAGTATTGGACATTATTTCTGGTAACAACATGTTTGGTTCATCCAAAATAGATCTCTGGATGGAACCGCGGTGATTAAGGTTGTGCATAATTGCACCTAAGGTATCCATTAAACCTGTACACCGGTTTAAAAGATGACCTTTTACTTCGTTATCAGGGATACGGCTTAATCTACCAGCGACATGAATCAAACGTGTTTGAATCTTGCTATTTTCATTCACTGCATTACTAAAATCAAAATCATTAATAGCGCTCTCTAAATCATCTAACTTTGTTTCACATATCTGAATTTCTATTTGAGGTTCAAGTCCCGTGACGTCACATTGCATCTCGGAGCCTAATTTCTCCGCTCGTAATAGTAGCCGTAAGCGTTGACGTTTTTCATCTACATTACCAGCAATAGATGCACCGCGCACGCGTAACTCATAACTCAACTCCTCGCTTAGTAAGCGATTTACTTCCATTATTGAGAAAAACAATACGGTAAAATAAAAAAAAATTAAAACGTACAAGGAAATTTTACAAAGTCCTCCCCCCTTACCAATAAAAACAGAACTCTTCTCAAAGCATATAAAAAGGAAACAGGCTATAGCATGTATGACACTATTACCCGAAAACGTTACCTGTATACCAACAGCGGAAGGGCGGAACCAAAAAAAAACGCGAATAAATCGTTTGTAACACCGAACTGTATTACCCTGACAAGCACCAATAGGTAGTCAACGATACCCAAAATATCACTAGCCTTACAAAAAAGGAGACCGAAATTATAAAAAAAGTTAAGTGACTTACTAAGTTTCGGGCATGCGAGTATTACCAATATCAACCTATAATAATAGACCTAAGTTGCGCACTAATAAAATATACAATACCAAACAAACAAAGCAAACAGACAACTTAGTCCAGTTTCGAAGTTGTAAGTGTTCACTCTGTATAGGTATTAGACGAAAATTAACTAAATTTCACAATAGACTTACCAGACGAAGAAACAACAGAAAAACCATAAAACCGCTACACTTGTGTTTTTCGGCTCACCCTGTACTATACAACACTATCATCATCAAAGGGTAGCAATAGAAAAACAAAATAAAACAATTTTTAAGGTTGCTTACAAGAAAACCCACCCTTGGTTAATTAAACCAATAATAAAATGAGAAAACCGCCTAGTTTAGTAGTGTCACCCTATATTTCAAAAAGTACCATAATATAGATACTCTATATATATAATCACCCTGTAGAAATAAACGACCTACAACACCATTGACAAAACCCCAGAATAGTATTTATCTTTAGATATTAATATCAGTTCAAACTATGAAAAATGAATTCACATATCTACCTATATAAAATACTATAGTATTTAAGGTCAACTTGTCAACTTGTAATAATTACCCCATACATACTTGTTTAAAAAAAATTAAATCCTATTTAGCCCGAAGAAAAGTATCGGAAAACCACGAAAAAAAAAAATATTAATTATTATTATTATTTTTTTTAAAACAAATTATAAATTGATGTAATTACGACTACCATGAAGAATTTGAACTCTTTAAACACTTTTATATATACATATATATATATTTTTTTGTTTACTCAATTGTCAATGTAAAATACAAAAGTACATCGATATATCAGTAAATTATGGCCAAGTATTTGTGATCACCCTGTGTACGTATTTTGCGAAATATCTAAAAATTTCTAAATATTTACTTAAAATTCAAAAAATATAAATTGAAACAAAATATATGTACAATACACGTATACAGGTACTAAAGTTTTTTGCTCCACCCTATATAATTAACCATGGCGTATTTGCACATCCACAAAAAAAAAATATTATAAGAAGTATGGGGCTATTTTAAGCCCGAGAGTATACTATAAATAATACCAATCTATATTTATTTTCCAGTATTTCGCAAAAAAATAAGTACACCTATAAAAAAAAATATTAAAAATGTTTAATACATTAAATGTGTGTGAAAAAAAACCAACAAATAAATTATACAAAAAGCAAAATAACGAAGCAGGAGTTCAAATATAGAAATCCCATTCGAATATAAAAAAAACTCCGATGAATTATTATTTTAACTATAAAAGTGTAAAATCATATGGCTAATATCAGTAAAAATTAATTAGTAAAAAAACGTCTCCATATTCAAATATTATGGCAAATACCATTTCATTAAAAGAACAGTAATATTACTAATTTTATAACACAAAGATCTATTTATAAAGTCAGTGTGGAACCAAATGGAATAATAGTAGTCACCATGTACCACTATATGTATGTATATCGTAATAAAATAACACTCATAATAACTATACAATTGTAACATACTCTAGAAAACTAGCATTATAGATTACTGTAATGAACTGAGTTAAACAACAATGTCAATTTTGGATTGTAGTATGTTCATATGAAATAGTTTGACTGAAAAAGGCAAAAAAAATATATACACAATTTAGCCAATATAAAAAAAAATATATTGAAAGTGTGTCCACCATGAAGCATGTGTCCCTGCAAAGTAAAAGCGTCAAAAAAAAATAAATATACCACCCGCTGTAACCAATAAACGTTGGGCGCCAATTTGCTACGTACAAAGCGTAATAAAAAAAATTATTTATCGTTATTTAATAATAACAAAAAAAAAGGTGAAAGGTGAGTAATCTTCGATGGATACCTCTCCGGTACTCGCAGCAAATGTTTATTATAGTGTGCCGTTCGAAAATAAAGTAGGAACCACACACTTGCTAGCTAATCGGGGGGGAGCAGGTAAGACAGCTAGGTGGTAAACACACAAACAACGAAAAAAAAAAACTGGATGTTTGAAATCAAAGGATATATTACAAAATTATATAGGTATATTATAATATGCAATGACATTTACGGATAGATATATACATATATTGGTAAATACAACAGCGAAATACTCGCACTGATGGGAAGGTTGTTCCCATATACACTTAAAACTACTAGGATATATATGCATATAAAAATAAAATAAACAAGATATCCATGCTACAGATATCCAACAAATGGCATAAATATGTAAAAAAAAAAAATGCAAACAAAAATGTGTGTACTAGGGCACTTATCTTGTGACTGGTGGTGAGCGGCGAGCGTTGTCAATAGTGTCTAGGGGTTGTAGCAAATTGGGTGAGCGCTACACAGCTAGGAGATGTTCTCTGATGCGATGGCCGGGAATCGGTCCCACAAAACGGTGGTGAACCAAAAAGGCGACACCTCAAAACGGTGAACCAAAAGTGCACTATTTAAATATTTCCTCAGGGTGGAAGGAAAAAAATAGGACCAAAACACAAAAAAAAAAAAAATTCCGGTTTGACTGTAGTCTCCAAACCTTAAAACCACTGGAAGTTCCTCGACTGGCACTTCTACAAGGCTTAACGAGTTAATCCCAAAATGTAATTTCGTGAAAACTAACTAAATCACATAAGATGATAATCTAATCACGAACACGGCAGTGCACTCACTATTGATCCCAATACTCAAAAATTGGTAACTCACAATAAAGAATGCGTGAACGCAATGCCTACCCCGTTAATAATCCCCAAAACATGGCTCTCCCGGAAAAAGAAGGAAGAGAAAAAAAAATCATAATTCAGAAAAACCATTCAAATGCAGGAAATGAACGATGTACCGCGTTAATTGTTGACGATCCAAGCCAAGAAGAATATAAATTACAGAAGCCCTACTGTTTAAAATAATACCACAAAGTGAGACACATACTATTTTCTCTTAGACTAGAAGACCTAATAAACAAAATACTATTTAGAGAAGACAAATTTAAATTACAAAGCAAAATTACCCATACCACGTAAGTCATGTTAACATCCTACATAGTTGACGACCTTCAAATGGTATCAAGGTCATGACCTAAGATACACAGGACCGGAGGTCTCAATCGCCACAAGCCTACAAATTTAAACAATTAAATGGTTACTGTTTACTACTACATTACAACAGTTGAACAGCTAGGATGCTCATGCAGTATGTTACTATGTTGGTTGTACCGCTGAATAGAAAATATAACAAAATTAGCGCCTGGTAATAAAGCCGTAACCTAAGGCGGTCCTGTAATATTGGACGTACCGTCTTGCGTTCTTACGCTAGAACGTTGCAACCGTAACGACAGCTACTTTTGCCTACGTAGTGCGTAAAGTTTAATTTGAGTTTTGACAGACAACATAATAACCTAAGCTGAGAATTGTAAAGTAAAAGGTTTATGGTATATTACTAACACAAGTAACCATTACTGGATAACAAGCCCTATCAAGGTAAGTCCCCAATTATTTTCTTTATTTCACAATAAGAAAGAAACGATATCGTTTTTGTTTGTTTTCTTTCATAGGTTATATTTTATTAAATACAATTTATTACATTGTAGGTACGGTCATTACTCGAAAAACAATTAGAATTGAAAATGCATATCAATTAATTCAACCCTAAGCCGAAGTACGTGGCAGGCAACGAGGACAGAAATAATTCCTTACACGAGAAGAGGCTGGATTGGACTAATAATATTGGTAAGTTACTATTAATATTATATTAGCGATACAGACAAAATAAAGACATCTATACATTTGCCCTGTGACACTTATTATTTACTAAAACAAACCACTGGATGATGGTCTTCTATAAAATTTGTTTTGTTTTAGATCTCTTGAAGTAACAATCAGAGCGAGATTAGCAACATCGATGGACGCGCGGAAAACACAAAGAAACAAGTTTCATGACTACCTGATGGATTACTAATTTAAAATAACAAAATATTGAATTTAAATTGTAATTAAAATCCAATAAACAAGCTCATATTTAGAAAAATAACAGTAGTATTTTATTTTATTTTTATTTCAGGCCTCA